>JAVXUO010001163.1:0-144308 GCA_033065855.1 Escallonia rubra
GATTTTAGCTGAACAGAGGTTAGACCAAATATCAAATACCGAAATATATCTAAGTACGAAAACAAACACTAGCAGACCAAATATCAAATGTCAAAATATATATGAGTACGGAACATGGACATATAGCAGAGTCATTCAGAAAGTGGTCACATACGTCATTCCTGACATATGAGGCCGGTTCAGAAAGTAAGATCGCAATCTCTAGCTCAACTCCCCTGAGCTAGCCCACGTTTCACTCCACGTGGGTAAGTCAGAAATAAATCACATACACTGTGATATGGCTCATAAAGTTACTGTTCATCGACTGAAAACTTCAGCTTTTTTTTTTTGCATTCGACCGAAAACTAGTTTTCAGTCGAATTAAAACTTTTAATTCGACCGAAAACTTCAGTAGCCCATTTTACACACAAAATCTTTTCATTCGAAGCGAAACCCATTTTCATTCGAAGCCAAACTATTTTCATTCGAATTAAAACTTTTAATTCGACCGAAAACTTCAGAAAGTCCAAAACTCCATAACTCCATTTCCCTTCATTTTTTTCGAATGAAACCACTTTTCATTCGACCGAAAATTTCAGAAACAATCATAAACCATTTTCTTAATTTTAACAAAAGATCACAAACTTATTTATTCAAAAATACTAATTTCGCACAAGGAAAAGAAAATTTTCGGGGTATTACAGGCGCAGTGTCGGTCCTACTACCAAAGAGACGGCGAGAGAGCCCTCAATTCTTACAAAATTACCGACAAAACCAAAAAGTGGCGACTGTACAGGGCTTAGCATCTCTCGAGGGAGGTTCAACTATTGAAAGGCGTCGAAGAACAAAAGATTTGTGGAACTATAGTTGTCTATGAGTAGCCTTTAATGTCGAAAGCATTTACCCAGAGTGCGAGGACCACAACATCATCATGTGGGTGTTGTACTCCCTTCAATTCAAATTGGAGTCATCATAAAGAGATTGAATATTTAGAGCGCTTAGGAGGGCCTTGAGTTAGGTTTACCAGGCGCGAGCATGCTTTGCGAGCTCTTGTGAAGCACCTCTGAAAAAAAGTGTACCTGAAATTGTATTGGTCACCAGAAAAGCATCCTTGGGTGCATCTTCTTGAGCCTCCGGCTTATTGTTGTTCCAGGGGCAGTTGTTTCAATTTCCTTTTCCAAGATTATGGACAAAAGTCTTTGAGATATCTGTGAGCAATAAAGCTCTAAATTTCTTCTCTGAATACCTTACTGTTGATATATGTCTTGTATTTATGTCCCACATCGGTTACTCAAAGAAGGTTGCAACTTGACCCTTAGTATATAAGACATCTTGTCCCACATTGCTTGGAGAGAGAAGATCACTGCTTCTCTAAGTATAAGTAAGGTGTCTTATATTTTGTTTAAAGGCAAGAGAGAAGAGTCTTCTTTGAGTAGGCCAAGAAGAAGAGTCCTTCTCTGAGTAGGAAAGAGAGGATAGTCTTTCTTTGGGTAGGCAAAGAAAGAAGAGTCCTTCTTTGAGTAGGAAAACAGTTGAGAGATACACGTGAGGGAGTGTTGTAAATCTGACTTGTGCAAAGTGGATTTGAGTTCTCTCATATTTCTTGTGTTTTCATATTTGGTTATCGTGTTTTATACATATTTATCTAGAGCGATTTCGTAACACTTACATTCCTCTATGAGGTGGCCATGAACCTTATGGAAGTGGCAATAAAGTTGGCAACAACGCGTCTCGGAAAGGAAGTGCGTCGGACTTGGCCAACAGAGGAGATCTTAATTCTTGATATTGTTGAAGATTTGCTCGAGTAAAGTGGTTAGAGTGGTCCACTTTTCCAAGGACATCGAATCGATGTGCCGTTTAGTTGTCGCTTGCCAGTGTGTCTGTTTTCAAGCATAGGAGGGTTGATCGCTGGAGCGACGGGATTCACTGCTGGAGCGACTGGATTCACTGCCGGAGCTGTGGGGTTAACTAGTGGTGCAGAGAATCGGGCGATACAATTGATTCAAACGATCTAGCATTTGTGCCATTAGTTGTTTGGAAGAGCGGCTAGTTGGGTCGCAAGGATGGTGCCAAGCATTTGCGGAAGAGATCTAGATGACTTTCTAACACGACATAAAGATATGCAACACGAGACAAACATCGTTTACAATAAGGCGGGGTGTCCGACAGAGGGTCTTCGATGCCTAAATCAGTTTCCAATGGAGAAAAAACAAGGAAAACATGAGAGCTTAGACTTCTTAGAGGCCTTTATAAATATAGAGTGAGGAGGTTATTTTCTTATAATATGATTAGATCACTTCAACGGTAATTACCCTATACAATTACATTATCCGGTCCATATCCAATAGGATAAGAGCTCAATTCTTTAATAAATTGATCATATATAACTATTGTGGGTGACGCGTAGCTTATGCTAATTAGTATAATTTTTTTTTTATCCCTATCACTATATTTGGATAAAAAAAACTCTACAAAGATTTGACAAAATAAACCGTATAACATGTGTGGTATTTCGTTTCTGATGTGAAAGTCAATTTTTTTTTTTTTTTGGGCTGAGTGATTTGAAAGTCAAAAAACTTCGTCAGCAAAAGCTGCTTCTGTCCATCACATGCATAAACATAGTAGAACTCAAATTATGCACGTATTAGAAATAATGCTCACAGCAGTCTGTAGCTGCTTAGCTCCACGTGAAGCAGAGCAGCCGTTTTATATCTTCCTCGGATCTTGCGCCAACCTAGACAAAGCCTAAACCTAAGCCTAGCTAGTTTTGGACGATGAAGTTTAATTATGTGGAGTGATAGCAAAAACGTAGCCGCTGCCCATGAAAATGACCATGTTCACATTCGAGGCATCTAGCCATCCAGATCATAGGGACATCTATTTATCTATATGCAGTTTACAGATCGTCAAGAAGGAGTAGATGTGAAAGTGTCTCACGTAGGTGACAAGTTATTATGAGTTTATGCCTACAATTTGGACTTTAAATGAAGAGGCGGGTTAATGATGGGTTCCCATTTGTTGTCATTTTGTAAGTCAAGTTGACTGCGCACCAGCAGAGTAATTAGCAGCGACCACAAGGAACGTGAAATAGTAAAAGTGCAAAGTTAGTATGCTCTTTGATATTTAGTAGCTAAGGCCCAAACTGACTTTAAAATTAGGCGAATCATTTATAGCGTAACGGTAATAGAAATGATGTGGTATAACAGACGGGTGAGATTTAACGGGATGAGTGGATACCGAGATAATAAGGGGTTAAGTTTCTATTATTCTCTCATTCCATTCATTGGTTATACCATATTATCACTATCACCGTTATATCGAAGTTTTTTCGTGAATCACATGAAGACTTTAACTTTGATGCGAAGAATTGTCAGACCTTGTGTTTTAGTTTGAGTAGCAGGCAAGGTTAACTCTAAGACGCAATTTAAGAACTCCATATACCAAATATAAATATAAATGCATTGAAAAAATGAACAGAAGGCTTTGTGAAAGAAATTCGAAGAGCTCCATAAACAAAAATTTGACCCTCTCTTTCTTGATTAAGATAAAGCGATAGAAACATTAACCGAAGCAAATTCTACACTCCATCTGATAACATTCAAAATGTCTATAAAAACTAAAATTTTTTGATGGTCTCGTACCATCAAAAACCGTTGCGTACTAATTGAACAATCCACCATCCTCTTTACATGGCTATTTGGAAATAATAACAAAAGATGAAAGTTGGGTTCGCTTATACTTCCCGTTCACTTTATGTCAATGTCTACTTGGCGATCGTGCTTCACAATGTTTCTAGTAAGACTGGTTCGTAGTACCCAAAAGAAAGATGGGATCCAAATGTCACCCCAAAACTTTTGAATTTTAATGCAACAAAAGCTTTGATTTGAGTGGCTTCATCTCTAAGCTTAGTGGCATTCTTGAAATCCTCACAAGATACTGGCCACTTGGTCTCAGTCAAAGATCCTAAAATTGCCAATGACAACAAACACTAGTTGCCCACTCTCCTTTTAAGGTAAGGCAGTGTCTGGTGCTCTTTTCAACCCTCCTTTAGTTATCTTTTTCCTTTTCTTGCTGGTCCCATGGAGAGAACGTGGTCGTCCATTCTGTGTATAAATCATGGAAAGTTCAACTCAATATAATGGCCTTGGAACAGCAAACACTAACTAGCACTCACTCGCAAGAAAATGCAGCAGGCAAAGTGTCCATTTAACAACTCCAACTCAGGAACGCAACCATGACCCAGCCACCTAGTTGTCACTCTCTTTGTACCAGTCCCCTTCTAGAGGGAAATACGCCGATGACTTCAACACGGCAGAACTGCTGTTGCGACTAGAATTCGGAACGCAAAAACAGTCTCTTCACGAAAATTGCAAATAAGTTGCGTTCATAATATTTCCGGTACAAAATATTTTGAGAGACAGAAGTGCGTGAAATCAACATGACTAACTCCTTCAACATTGAATCTTTTCCGGTTTTAGATCTATAATAATAATTAGGCATGACTCGACTACAGAGCACAGACTGCTGGATTTTGACATATCGGCTCCATGTGACTATATGCCTAAAACGTGCAGAAGCCTCGCGGCCTAGCTGTATCAAGCCGGAGCCCTATTGGGTTCATTTAGAATCCTAGCTTTTGGTGGCATTTGCATGTTACCATCTAATCTCATTTATTTGAGGTACATAGGAGCTGTAATGTATATGATGCAAGTGAGTAATGGCTCTGAAGGTAAAATTAGAAGAGCTGTTCAGTCAACGAAGGTTCCCATTCAACTTTCAATTTGCCATTCCTAGTCCTTCCTGGATAAAGAAAGCTTGAGTTAAGCAGTTTTGATTGAGGGTGACAACTGACAAGCTTTTCCCGTCATCAGCACTTTCCAGATAACAACAATTGTACCCCATAATCACTTTTGGCCTCAATGGTCATCACCGAACAGAGATGACGGTCTCTGTTCACCCACTCTCTTCTCTTTCTGCTCACAGCTCACAATATCCAAAATTCCACAGAAAAACAATCAGCTCATACAACTGAGAAAACACCAACTTTATTTTCTTTATTTTATTTCTTTGGCAAGTACCGAGAACACATAGAAAGATCGTAATGGTAGAAAAACAGTACCAAAAAGAGCAGGCGAAGGCATCGTCATAATGGCGACCCGAGGGGCGGCCGCCAAAATTAGAACGTTAAAGAGGAGAAATCAGCAGAACGGCTACTAGTTCAGTATGTGAAAACAAAAGTGTGCAAGTATGTAGCTATCAAGTAAATGAAGAACGGAAATTCATTGTACAGATCAACTAATAATGTTGAAAGGTCAAAAACTCTACAATGGTGGGACTCGAAGTGAAACATCCCCCTGACAAATGAACAAAACTGAATTAGGAAGACCCCATGAGGGAGGATTTGGACAGACGGAACAGGGAAGCCAATAATTGAACTAGAACAACAATTGTGATTGTGATCCCAAACTGCCACAATCCTATCCACTCCCTCATATCCATTCACCAGTGTTCACTTGAATCACATCCCAACTCACCCAACAATATTGCTAAGATCAGGCCAATTGCGCTCGCATGAATTTGAACGGCACCACAACAGTGAGATAGGGATCAAATTGGATTACAGACTTGCCATTTATTGGAACACAGCCATCCACATTATGAATTGTTTTCGCGTGAACCAACAATAAACCAAAATTCTTTGATATGCACAGGACATTAAGAAACGGTACCTCTTCGAACCCGTTTCACTTTCTTTCCAACCGTCTCGGATCAGCAAGCTCTACAGCTCCAATTTTTTCGAGGCAGAAGGAAAATGACTTGGTATATATGAACAATTCTACACTTCCCTTCAATGTATTGTTCTTGTTAGCTTACACTTGGAAATGAAGATGGTAGCCGTGTAATTCAGACTACAGAGTTTCAACAACTCAGATGACCGTTGCTTTAAGACCGGATTGCAACCACTCTGAATTACAAGGAGGAGCTTTGCTGCTAGACCTGCATCAACAGCAAGCGCCGAGCATTCTTCTGGCGCTAGCTTGCAAATTGCCCACAAAATCGATAAAGCAAACTGAGTACAACTCTCTGAAACCTTCATCAACAACTTGACAACGTTGGGAATAGTGCTAGGGCAATCCTTTAAAGCCAATCTTCCCTCTGGTAGGGTGGACAGAACTTCAAGGATGTAAAGGGCTAACTCTAGGCACTCTGCATTTAAATTGGGTAACATATCAACCAATTGAGGAACAACTCCTATACTCACAACTGAGCTCCTCACTGTTTCATGTGAACAGATCTTCTTCAACAATCCGAGTCCGGCTAATACCCCATTTGCATGTCTCCTGTCCTTTACTAACCTCATTACCCCAACCAGAAGACTCAAACTTGAGACAAATTCTGCCCCAGAATCCTTTCCCTCCATTAACATCTCGATCAACTTTGTGCAATTGATTTTCGTATCAATTGACCCCTCATTCAATATGTCCACCAGTAAAGAAATCTTTGTGGGTTGCATCAGATTAGTTCTAGCATCAATATTCAGTTCCAAATTAACCAAAATCCCAATCGCCTCGGACCCAACTGCATGCATTGTAAAAGGACCCAGTAAAGAAGAGATGAAACTTACCCCATTGTTATCCACCACTGTTTTCTTGGCTGAATCATGGGTGGTGACAACTAGTCTCAGCTCCTTCAGTGTTTGAATCCTAGCTTGACCTTTGACCTTCTTCAATTTCTCCAGCATCTCCAAAGCCCTCCCTTGCACATCTTCTGACCTCTTCTTCATCGCCACATACTTCTGCGAGAACCAGCTGTAAATCAAATGGTAAAGGGTGGTGTTTGGCGTGACAGAATCATCCCAAAGCTCTTGCATTGTGGTGGGGCAAGTGAAGTGCCCCAAGGAGAACCATTTGAGAATGTTGGACCTCTCGTAGGTCTGCCCCGTGCAAAGGGTCACAGGATCTTGCATTGGTTCCAAGGAAATCGGGCAAATGAAGACCGAAGGGACCTCGATGGACTCGAGCTCCGTAATCATCTTCTTCAGATCCAATTTCTCCCCGGTGGGGACGGCGGCAGCACCGGGGCAGAGCAACCCATCACCACCACCCAAAATCCCATCTTTCACAGCAGTTTCCAGATCCAACACCTGCCCACCACTGCCCACTTCAAATCTCACATCCCCATCTCTCCTCCTACCAGATGGCTGATACATCGGCATTTTCACAAGCACCTGGTGAAAAACCTGACAAAACCCTAGAAACACAAATACCCTTTGTGCAAATAACTAGCCTTCTTGAAGACACAGCACATCTAAAAGAACCAAACTTGAAGCGTGTGGATGAAAAAAGAGGATAGAAAAGAGTTTTACACTCTTTATCTCTTTCTGTTTTTCTCTCTCTCTCTAGTCTCTATATATCTCTATCATTGACCATTGCAATCAAGATTCAAGAATACACATCAAAGGGGACATCTTTTCTTCATGAGTTTCTTTTGGGTGTGCTTTATCTGATCTCTTTTCTCTATGGTCAAAAGAGCAGTATTTTTCATTTTCACTCATACCACCACCATCATCATGATCAAATGACATGATGGGTAGCAATCTTCTTCCCTAATACCCAAAAAGTTCACTTCAAAGCTTGCTCTTGAAGCTCAAAAAGACTGAAATGATTCAAACTCAGATCAGAGAAAATAAAAAAAGAAGCAATCAAGAGTGGGTAATCAAAGAAATGATAACAAAATGTACAGTGTGATCACACTACAATTTCACTCATAAATTGGAAGGAAATTCGACAAATTACAACAAGATTTAGGTCAATTTGATGTGGGAGTGTGAGTGGACTCAAAAGACATACCAAGTTTTAGAGAGAAAAGGGAGAGGAGAGAGAGACAAGAAGAAAAAGCTCCCTCTCTGAATGTGAGACCCTCCTCTTCTTCTGCTTCCCTTTTGGGCAGGTGCTGAAAACCCTACACAACTTATTTTCATTATTTTAGTCCTCCTTTTTTATTATGTGAATGTTGATTGTTGACCGGGTTCGTACGGGCTATAGCAGGTCATGTGTCACGACAAATTTTCCAGTGCAATTGTATTCAAAAGAATGGAATTAAATATTGTTATTCTCGCATTTATTTTCTCGATTGCATTACGTTATTTTTATAATTTTTTGCATGTTTGTCTTGTTCACGGTCAAAGTAAATGGTAGAGGCCCAACAATTGAAGATTTACCTTGCTTGGTCAAGCTCAAGAGTTTAGTTTTGCTTTGTCTGGCTTTATGAACGCTCGAAAATTTTAAACAGTATCTTTATTCTCTTGAACGTTTGTCTTTTTTTTTTTTTATGAAAAAATCCTCCATTTCCTCTCTTTCACTCTTTACATATTTGGTCGAAAGAATGCCGGACCGTAAGGCTCTAATATAACCGGCAGGAGTATTGCGCCTTCAGAATCTACAAGGCCGCCACATACATCTGAGTCTCCGATTCTGCACTTATGTCGGGCCGAAGCGCACAAAGACCGTATGTGGAGCACATGCAGGGTACGTAAGTTTGACACCAACAAATACGGCGAATTAGATTCGAACTTAGATGAAAAATCTAAAAAGAAAAAGTACGTAATCTAAATTTATCTACTTCATGAATATTAACCTGCGTGGTGTGGGCTATAGCAGGTAGTATGCTGTTTGGTGCCTGTCCTCACCACACGTGCAGTGATAAACCAGTGCAGGGTGACCCAGATGTCCGGTTTTTCCTTTCTTGAGTTATTTAATTAATTTAGTTGTAGTTACTTTGGGAAGTGAATTTTGTTTCTTGAAAATGGTGTAATAAAATTTTACTTTATTTAGAAGGGAGCCTTGAAAGTCACGGATAATGAAAAATCGCAGAGACGCAACGTCAGGGTCTTGGGTCAGAGGGTCAACAGAACGGCGTACTCCGTAGTCCAGGGGTCACGCTTGTTCGTGTGCCATCAATTTTATTTGACAATAATTTGTTCAAAAAGGACAAAGTTTGTGTGTTTGAATGAAGAAATTTTCAAATACACCTTTAATTTTTTTTGAACGCGAAAATTTTGAAAAAGGAGCAAGAAATGTGGTATAAGAATAGCCTTGAATTATGCAAGGCATTCTTTTTATAGATTTGATAAAAAAAATAATTAGTTTAGAGTGATTATTTTAACTGAGACTTTCAGAACTCAAAATCTCTCTTTCAAATTTCACAAACTCAGTTTTGCACTTACTAAAGAATGAATTTCATCTAAATCTTCAACAAATGTGAAACTCTCGGCTGCGATACCTCATCCAAACACACCCTTATATCTATGCCTTTTTCGGGTGCAAATGTTGTTTTCTAAGTACGCTATTATTCTTTTCATTACGCGAGCACGAATGGTAAAGGAAGTAGCAACTAAAATTCATCATAACCGTTATATATGTTCTCGTCAAATAGTCATGATGCATCTCAATTAATTTCTGATACTCGTTTTCAAAACTGTGAGAACGAGTTTCTAAATTTGATTTAGCGTAGCGCTGATTTCTATCGAGACATGAACTAAGTCATCCACAACCAACCTCGGCTCGTGAATCAACTCATTCACCAAATGATGCGGGCGAGAGTTAAAGCCTTTTTAAGTAAACGAGCCGAAGGTGAACACTAATAAAAAAATGTTGACGAACAGATGGGTGTGTGTGTGTGATAAGTAAATTATTATGAGTATTGGTGAGGAGGATAAAGGGACACAGAAACATGAAATTAAAGAAGAGGAAAGCTGCCAGCTAGCGGCTCGTGTGATAGGGTCCACCAGAGGGGGGGGGGGGGGGGGGGGGCTTTGATAAAGTTGGGCAACACACAGCTGGGTTTGACCAGTACGATTGAAGACTGGACTGTACACATGGTGTGCCTCGATTCGGCCAATCTGGGTCTTGGGGTTTGACCGCTTTATCATGCAATTTGCTTTGCTTTAGGGGACGGGAAACACTGGCACGTGCGGCGCCAAGCGTGTGGTCTGCCTCTTTTGCTCTCTGCTCTTTGGTGGCTCTTACATCAAATTACTGTATTATTATTAATTAACTCTTGGGATTTGCTTTAATTAATGAAGGGGGCTGTGGGAAGTGGGAAGTAGAGATTTGACTAATATTCTTTGGTGCAGAGTACAGGTGGGTGTGACATATTGCAGACTATATTTTATTTTAAACACATAAAAGAAAGGAAAATATTTAATATAAAAAGAAGTGATATATTATGTATGTATAAGAGAAAATTTTGGGTCATTTGAACTTTTTTTTTCCTAGAATTGAAATGTGTAGTCATTTTAGCGGCTGAAGTGAAGTTGAGAGGTTAAAAAGACAAGTGATCTGTGATTTTTCAACACTAGAATCTTTTTTTTAAAGCAATCTAAATTTAATTTGAGTTTTGCTTTTAAGAATCATGCTTTTGTTTCAAGAAGGATATCCGTTGTTCCGAAGAGACTCTTATTCAAATTAGCATAAACAAATGTGCATTGCTCTCACAAGAAGGGTGAATATTATAAATATATTGAGGTTCAAGATAAAGTTTAATGTCGCATCTTGCTTAAGTTAAAAAGTTCCTCTCAAAGCTTCGACGATTATAGAACTAACTCGAACATGAGTATGATTTTTATCTTATTTGGAGTCACTTACGAAATTATGAAAGGACATTTACTAAACGAGAAAATAGAAGACATAGAATACACAAAGTTTTTGCTAAAAGGTATTTCAAATTTTCAACAAAATGATATACACACTGGAGCAATGGTCAATTTTTTTTATCCACAACCCTGGTTGAAGCAACCTCCTCAATTTTCCCCCTTCAACGACGAATATTGATCAACGAGCATGTAATTTTTAAGATCGCTCGTATACTAAACAAACTAAAACTAAAGGCAAACCCGGGGCTCGAGCTTCGTGAGGTTCATGAACAATTCAATGGAACAGTCCCCCCTCCCAATAAAGGAAAGTTTGTTGCTGCTATTAGGGGTGAGCACGGTTCGGTTTGGGGGTCAAACCGCAAACCGAACCGTTACCCCTCAGTTTAAAAAATTGTGAACCGAATCAAACCAAATACCGTCGTTTTGGACGGTTCGGTTTGGTTTGGTCGGTTTAAACTGTTCGACTTAGTTGGTTTGGATCGATTTGCCCACTTAAAGGCGTTATTCCTTTACACACAACTAATTGAAGTTATATTTTTTCTAAATTGCATAATAATCTTGTTTCATTCGATATATAAGTTTTCATTGATGAATGAGGAAGAATGAGTAAATATAAACTAGATATTGGTCACAAATTTTTCGTGTTCTATGTGTTGTTGATATTTTCGTTTCTTTTAACTTTCAAGATTTGTTTATTTGGAGTTACTTAGTACCTTATATGTGTAATTATCAATGAAATGTTACTAAAAATACATTAACATATCATTAGTTGGTTCGGTTCAGTTTGAAATCAGTTTAAAAAATGTGAACCGTGAACCAAACCGAACCAAGGTCGGTTTGGAAATTGTGAAACCAAACCGCTAAGATCTTTGGATGGTTCGTGTTGTGGATGAAATCCGGAACTTAATTCGTGAATAGACCTGCACAACAAAGAGACAACACCGGTGACTCGCCGGAGAGATTTTCGGCGGGAAATCTCCGATGCTTAAGTTAGAGTAAACTCAATATGGATTTAATCTCAATGTAGTTGTAAAATCACTTACCTTTTTTCTTCATTCCCGCATTTTCCTTTTATAGGGTCTCCCATTAGTGGTTAGTTAATTCCCTCCTAATTGGGGAGTTATCAGATTAATGGGAGGTTACCTATGTTAATGAATAATTACTTCCCATGAATTTGGGGGTTACCACCATAATGGATGGTGGAAACAATGGGGAAGAGGAATAGCCTTAACTGCTCATTTATTCATGGTTCTGATGCTATCAGATGGTGACATGTGTTACCATCTCACGGGTGGTACTTTTTACCCATATCAGTTCGTATTGGATTGGTTCGGTTTGAGCGGTTCAAATCGGTTTGAACGATTTGGTGCTCACCCCTAGCTGCTATCCGAGTTGTAAGAAGATAGTTAAAACTTCCTGTATAACGACAATTAATAATTATTAAATAATTTTAGTGTCTTTTATTTAGGGACGCTAAAAAGGAGCTGCTAAGAATTGTTGCTGAAAGTGTTACAAAAAATGTCACTGACTAAATTTAACGTCAATTAATTATCACTGTACGAGAAGCTATAACTATCCTCCTACGATTACAACTTAGCAACAAAAGTTCATCCCTCGACAAAACCCAACCTTCACACTGGAAAGGAAAATAAAGATTTTGGATATCATACCTTGATACAACAATATTATAAGACTTATTCTTTTTTGGGGTTGATTACAACCAGGTCTCCATGAGGTTATGATAAAATTACAATTAAGGAAAAAAAGTTTGAAAATGTAACAGATCATGACCAACAACTTCGTAAAGTTATCAGCCGTGTTTACCATCATTGACTTGTTGAAAAAGTATTTTTTTGCTGATGTCATCAATACGTATTTTTAAAAATATCAATACTATATTTATACAGTATATAATTTGAAGATTAAGGCTCTGTTTGACAAAAGTTTTTTTTTTTTCTTTACTTTCTAAAAAAAAAACACTAAAGAGCAATTTAATTAAATTTTTTTTTACAAAAACAAGTGGGTGTTTGATAACCCAGTTTTTATTTTTAGCTTTTTTTTTGTGGTGGGGAGTGGCGGTGGCCGACGGTGGTCGTCGGAGGTGGCTGCCGGCGGTGGGAGGGTGGTGGTCTCCAAAAAAAAAAAAAAAACTCATTTTTGGAGTTTTTAAAAACAGTTTTGGTTTTAAAATTGAATTTTTAAAATGAAGAAAAAAAAAACGAAAAATGTTTTCCAAACTTGATTATTTTTTCAAGATTTCCAAACTGATAAAAAAGCCCTGTCAAACGGGACCTAAGTTTGAAACTTGTTTGTGCTGCTGGGTAAACTCACTATCGATCGTGCGCCTGCGACACAACTGATGAACTGTGCGGGATCTTTTTTGCTCCTAGGGCTTGGGGACTTCTCTGAAAATGGAAAATGAAAATAAAAAGTAGAAAGTAGAACGATTGCGCGCCCATAAACGACAAAAAGAGAGTTTTCGATTGATTGTGAATGTTTACACAGCAATGTTTCCAAGTCTGGAAACTGAACTTCCTATCGATGGCAGCAAAAGCCTCTAAACAAAAGAAAGAAAAAGACTTATTTGTCTGGTTGATGATTGTGATCGTCCTCTGCTTCTTCTTTGACCCACTATATATACTAGAAGTTTTGTAGAAAATAACTACTATTACAAGAAACTACTCACTTAGAGATAAACTATCCACTTAGAAAATAACTACCCACTAATAAGTAACCAACCACACTTATCACTTATCAATATGGACATATTTTTAGAAGTTGGTTTCTTTCACTTATTGAATCTTCCATTATCTCTTCAGAAATAATAATAAAAAGTAATCAAAGTGAACTCATTAGTGAAAAAGATATTTTCTGGTGTAAACAAAACCTTAATTCCCTAATCTCTTTCTTTCCCACCTCACTATTTCCCTCTTTCTTTCCCCCCTTCTTCAACTCCAAACACCAACCCTAATTCCCTAAACCCCCTACTTCAACTCCAACCACCAATCACCACCACGACACCACTTATGTGTCACCCCAAATACCACCAACCATCTGCCACCATTCCTTCCCTAGCGATGCTCTATCACCACACCCCCACCACCACACAACACACACCTGCCACCAAATTATGGTTGATGCAATGGTTGGACGATGGTGGTGGTGGGAGAACTATGGGCCGCGTGAACGAGGCTGTGATGTGGGGCAGCAGTAGTGAGGATATCTTGGTTGTGGTAGCCACGACATGATGTGGGGTTGAAGTTAGTGGTAGGCTGCTGTGTAAAGGTGGCGGTGGCAATGGTCGGGGTGAGCTTGTGTTGGATAGTGGTGTTGGGTGGTGCCGTGGTGGTTGGTCATGGGGAATATGGTCATGGTGCGTGGTGGTTGATGATGTTGGTTTGTGGTATAACTGCGGTGGTGCCATGAGCGTGTGGAGGCAATGGTGGCTGGTTCCCAGAGATAAAAGGGATATCATGTCATTTACCTTCTAAGTCATGGGCAATATAGTCGTTTCGTTCAAACCTTATGTACTTCGTGATCAGTGCTATTTGTCTAACTGATGGACACGCACATAATTTCATCCCAACCTCCAAAACCTGGGTGTAACTAACCTTTTTTTTGGGATAAAATATATGGCGGATGAACTTCTATTTTGAAAATTTAAAGAACAAATTCGGAACCAAAGAATGCAATGTCTTTAGAGTGGTTACAATTCTACAAAGTTATATCACGTGCTCTAATAAATTGTACAGTTCCCTGTATAAAAGCTAATATCATATAATGGGAAAGCAGGTGGACAGTTGATGAAAGGTTTGATTCTTATTGACCATCACATGTAACAACTCCTTATCTAAGCTTATGCAGTTGAGGACAATGACTAGCATTGGGTGGCTCTTCACTTATACAAGTAGTTCGGTGTCCCTTGAAATTATTGATGGTAGTTGGTTCAACTAAGCAAACTAAAGGCCACACAACCCAACAATTTAAGTTCCATCCACTTTATGTTTAAGGTGGGAGGGCAATTTTTCTAGTCAACAACACATTATCTTCACGACAAGATGGTTAAGCGTTTGGTGGTCTGAAATGCCATGCCAATCAGCATTTCCTTGGCACTTTGTCTCACTTTTTTTGCCCCCCTCAAGTCTTAAACCTCCACATGCATGCTTCTCTGCGTACTGACACCATTTTAATAATGCTGACTGACCCATAAGTTGAATGGCCCTTACCTGAATTTTTGTCTAAAAAAGTATATGAATATCTTATTCGACCCTATGCATTCTAATATATTCCAGCTCCTCGGAATGAGTAATAAACTTGGGCCATAACATTCTACAAAAGATAGTCCAAAAAAAACTAACATAATTCGGACCATAGTTGCACGGAGCGTGGGCAGGAGCGAGAGCAAGTGCGAGGTTCCGTAGAGGAATCGTCATTGACATAGTGAGTTTTGGATTAAGAACAGAAGCGGGTGCGATGTTTCATGGTGGAAACTTCACTAAAAAACCGGAGAATGCTGCAACTCAGGTTCAAACCTCACGTATGTGTAACTTTACGCTATGTGCATGAGATTTTTGTGGGTTGCAAGTATGAATTCCCTTAACTTACCACATACATTAACCAGTTGCAAATACATCCTTGGCCTAGCTACTCAAGCAACAGTCATTGTTTGTCTTGCCAAAAATTGAGATTTCATAGAATGTGTCCTTTAAGCAACTGAGCTCATAATCTGCGAATTAATACCAGATATTTCTCCAAATATTTCATCCAGTGCAGTATCATCTGTGAGTATAGACGTATGAGAAACCCCGTTAACATTAATAATCTTGAGGGTTTGGTTGTTCTCCTCACCCCATTTTGCTTCAAGTGCTAGCAAGCTCACTATGTTCACCGTACCATCCCCATCCCCATAAACCACCTCTGGTTGCTCATCAAATCCCGCGTCTCCGTAGAACAAGGTCTCCGGTGTCTTGATACCGCTCCCGATTATACACGTTACTGGCACTTCTGGTACTACTAATTCTTCTATCAACGGCAGAATACGCGATTTATAAGGACCAACACCTTGAGGAAAACCAATGTCGTCAAGAAACTGTGCGGTGTCATATGCTGAATATGTTGCATTTGGTGTCACGACGAGAGGCTTGTAGCGACCAAAGAGTTTAGGTGAGGGCATGAGCCATAAGTTGCTTTCGGAACTCCTTTGCTCTTCTCGTACTAGCAACGGATCAACTAGGGGCACGCCTAATGAATATCCCGACGCAAAAGTGAGCATTTCTTGGACCGTGCCACCCCATGGTGCGGACAGTGCAACAAAGTGTTTGATGTATTTTTGGCGCCAAGAGGGCGCGTTTCGGTTGAGGAGCTGGAGGGCAAATAGGCCTCCTAAGCTGTGGGAGAGAAGTATTACTGGCTTCCCTCCGTTGCTAGCGCTTGCATCTTCTATTAGGGCTCTTAGATCTTCGAGGTACTTGGTACCAGTATGGGATGGGTGACCTGCTGCTGCTAGGCCATACCGAAAATCATATGGTGCTCCGAAGAGGGTCTTGCCATCCACATAGCCAAGTTCCTCTAGAGATTTCACCAAGGGTGCCATGTATGATGTAATTTGCCTGCCAAAGCAAATGCTTCATCACAAACATAACATAATGAATGATGTCAATTCTAACGAGCGTTTAATTACTTGCCAAAGAGGTAGACTGATTCCCGAAAAGAGTCGGCCATGAAAATCGTCTTATTGAGTCGTGTATATAGCAAATTGTGAACTATGACCAGTATTGATTTGGTATGAATTTAGGCAACGGAAAGTACAAATTGATGGGGCAGAGCACTTTGGAAAAGAGGTAGACTGATTCCCGAAAAGAGTCGGCCATGAAAATCGTCTTATTGAGTCGTGTATATAGCAAATTGTGAACTATGACCAGTATTGATTTGGTATGAATTTAGGCAACAGAAAGTACAAATTGATGGGGCAGAGCACTTTGGAAAAATTTCCCAGATAACAAAAGGCGCATTACATAAGTACTACCAGAAAAGGCCAACTACATGCATTAGCGGTAAGAGGAACGCGTATTTGGGCTGATCTCGCTCTTCACTTATATGAATTTTGATAAACAGTTATAGAAAGTCTCCAGATGGCTTCACTTCAATCCTCCTATTCATTTAGATAAAAAGTTAACACTTTTAGCGCAGTTGAGGTGTCTTCAAAATTATCAGACCAAGGGTAAGTTACTTGATACCACTAAGATCAGCCAGAAGATCCAGTCCTATTGGCTTCACAATAGCAGCATGTAATGGAAATGAGCACCCAAATAAATGCTTCTTTCATGGCCGATAATATAAATATCTCTGGAGCAAAAAACTTTTCAAAAAGTTTGCTCTGGAGAAAAATTCTTTTACGGATGTGATACAAACATCAAATTATCTACAAGGATCCGCATGCAAGAAGTAGATTTGAAGTATTTATTACATATTGGGAACTGCCTCTTGGCAGTATCATTCCCAGAGACCTAACCAATGATTCAATACTTGCTTGGAAGTTGAATTAAGGAGATGGGGTAGCATGTGATTCAGTTAGACATGAAGATGCTAAGGTTGTAAGTCTCATGAACGGCAGCTCATGGAATTGGCATCCTTATGTGTCTTCTCAACTAAGACATCATGTATCCTTATTCCTCCTGGCTTACTTCCAAATATGATAGTGCCTTAAGGATACAACTCCAAGCAGCAAGTTCAGTCACTAAAAGTTCACCGGTCTAACATTGTTTGGATAAAAGACAGGTTTTCAAATGTGCTTTCACTCCGGTTTTTCTCTAAACTGCAGGCACTAAGGAGTGAAGACAGATTTATGCCTCGGGGTGTCCTTCCTAAAGATGGCTACGGTACTCAACAGGGTATTTGATTCCAGCAATTGAGCTAGCTCTTTGCATCTCTTGCCTGCCCTTATGCTCAAACTGTTTGGCACCCTATCCAGCAAAGGAACCAATTGCAATGTGCTACCTGAAACTGATTTCTATAGTTCATCCACCATCACCAAAGACAAAATCACATTTGTGATCTCAGAAACTTATCCCCAACCACTGCCGTCTACTGCCTTTATGAGCAGGATTTTTCAAGGCAAAACTTGACCTACTAACCAAATCATCTACGAGATTGACCTGCTTATTGTAGTTAGAGCTGTTGCTTGAAATTAATTGCCTCAATATAATGATAACTTGGATCTATGTCTTCAAAGGGGGATCCCTGGCACTTTAGTAGCTATGGGTTGTTCTTAACTATCAAACCTTTTTGTTACTATGCTTTGAGCTTGTCTTTGCAGTATTCTTTGCTCGTTGTTTGCTGCAATGGTAGTCGACTCACCTATAAAAGGCTTAAGAGGGGGATCCCTGGCACTTTAGTCTAGTAGCTTTGTGTGTTCTTAACTATCAAACCTTATTTTTATTATGCTTTAAGCTTGTTTTTGCAGTGTTCTTTGCTCGTTTTTCCATTGTTTTGTGCTTGAATTCTCAAGTTGTCAAAGTTTTATTCCTTCCCCAAATGCCATCTTCTAGAGACAAAACCAGTAAGGCTATCATGGCGCCACCAAAGATCTACTCCACAGCAGAACAGTGCCCACTAACAACAGAAGTGCGCAAAGTGCAACAAAAGAAGAAAGCACCATTATGTTTCAAAGATCCCCACCTACTAAAATATCAGGGACACTCGGTTCTCAGTGAGCCACATCAATCTGAATTGCTCTAATTTAGGAAGAATTAGAACCCCTGGTTCGACAACGGCTGAGACTATCTTGAATACAATGTAGACACATACAGTTCACCATTAGCTAGTACAACTTAGTAGCCCATACCTAAATTAACTTAGCAGTACGCTTGTCCCCCATCGTACTTAGAGACGCAATCAGAGCTACCGAACTTACTGCAGAAAAGATGAGACTCAAAGCATCACACTTATTATACTCTTGTACAAGTGGTGACAACTATGATGCCTACAACTTCTCATTTTTGGTTGTGGTTCAACTAGCACTGTACTAATGCTCTCAAGTTCTATTTTTTAACATGACAAATACGTGTCATGTGACATCCTAACATCTGGTACTATACTGCATCTTAAAAATTATGACACCAAGAGAGTAACTTCAGAAAAAAAATGAACTTTCGTTCAAAAGTCAAGATAAACCTTGTACCTAAACTTGTCATATCCGTGCAAGATTGGTCTAGCTAGCAAGAATGAAATGGCAAGAGAAAACAACACATTTATCTAAAATGGAGACTGGGAAATTACTTGAGATGAGGATCGAGGTAGAGAAGGGATTCAGTGGAGCCAAAGTGAGGCACTCTAGTCTCAACACCGGGGGCATTTCTGTAATCATCCAAGTCCGGGTCATAGTACAGCATCATCCGCTGGGCAAAGCAGCGTGTGAAAGGAGCCAACAGGACACTCGGGTCGAACCACAGCCTGAACCAGCCCCCCTTGTTCCAGCCCGCCCGGTTGCAGAACAGACTACCGGGCTTGTAGTCTGCTGTCAGCCGGGCCTCCAGTTGGTTCCCGCCACTCCCGGGTATCAGGATCAGGGGGTGGAGGCTGCTGCCCGCTTGGCACGTGTACACCATCAGAGCCATTGATACCATGGCCACTGTGATACCCAGCCCCTTCATACGCTGTACAGAGTTTTGAGTGCACTTTTTGTTGCAGCGGATAGGGGAGAGAAGGGGAAAGGGGTAAGTCTTGGGTTCTCTGTAATGGCGTCTGATTGGAGTTCTGGATGTTGAAGTTGTACACAAAACGCTTCGTGTGGTGGAGAATGTGTTACGTCAATGGGATTGAAGTTGCATGGTATTCCACAATGAGAGTTCTGCACCCCGCCGTCCAATTGGAGAATTTTACAGTAGCCAATCATCGTGGCGAGACAACATAATCGGAATAGCCAACATTTGATTAAATTTTAGTAGCATTTCACATAGTTTTTACTTTTAATTTTGTAAACCGTAGAAAAAAATGCGTTTGGCAAATAATTTTTATTTTATTTTTTTTCTTCGGTTTTATAAACCGGTTTTTAAATTGAGACTGTTTTTGGAAACTCCATTTTGGAGTTTTGAGTTTTAAGTTTTGATTTTGTTTTGAAATTCAACCTTCAAATTTTGTTAAAAGCAAAAAAATGAGCATCATTTTAACAAAACTCCCTCACACACAGAGCAGAGCACCACCAACAACCAGCAGGCACTTCGTTCCATCAGCCAAACCTTTATCACATTACCTCCATGGCCACCATCCTCACTCCCACACACGCTCACACCGCCACCAGCGGTTATTCCATCATCGTCATCCTATCGCCGTCGTGACCCACAAATCTGTCTCGTTCAATAACTACGGATCTGCACACAACCGTCACACTCTCATCACTGCCACCCACAATTTTGCCCCAGCACCGCCACCCTACCGTCAGCGCCACCCACGGATCTGGCCCCCGTCGCCAACGAGCTCCTTCGATAATGAATCAGACATCAACTCATTATCTCCACTGCCATGGACAACCAATGGGACCTCCAGCAAGCCGCCACCTCTGTCGCACAACCCACAATTTGCCCTACCATCACCACCCCACCACCATCGCCACCAACAAATCTACACATCGTCGCCATCCCGTTGTTGTGTCTCTTGTTATTGCTCCCTGCAAAAGCTTCCTCAAAACAAACCTATTTCATTTGTTGTGCGAAAAGGTTTCACGAGAGAGTGAAATTACAACTGAGTGGTGGTGTTGTGAATTCGATTATGGTGGTGGTGCTACGAATAAGGTGGTGGTGGTGGTATTGACCGATGGTGATGCTTCGGAGTTATGGGAAAGTGTCTGTTGGAGAAAAATGCAATTATAAGATTGGTGACAAATTAAGATAAAATTTGGTAAAAGAAAAAAGTCAAAATAAAAACGGGCTAATCAAACAACAATGTATTTTTGTAAAAAATAAAAACTAAACTAATTTTGGTCTTTGTTTTTTTTTTTTTTAGAAACTGAAAACTAAAACTCCAAATGATTTTAGACAGACCCTAATTTCGTGTTTTGGGTGATTTATTTAGTTTCGTTAGACCAAAAGTACGAATCAGAGGGATTCCAGAAATTTCTAGTGGGCACATGTTTTTTTTCAATCATTTTACATGAATAGTACTTGAATTTCACTTTTTACCATGTAAAACTTCACATACAATTCTAAAAGTGCCACTTTATGGTCACCGTGGAGACAAACATAGCTCATATAACTAAAATGAAGCTCAAATATTAATTTTTAAGTTTACATATCTGTCAATTCTTCAGACTGCCTCGTAATCTGGAATTTTGGCATGATATATATGGCAAAACAATATTCCGTATCATTATAATATGATGATAGCCTCCCAAGGTTGGAAATTTAAGGAGTTTGGTGCATCGTTCTAGAACTCCGTGGCTTCCCCTTTCCTGCCTTTGAAAGCCCCCTTAGGTGTGCTTTCTGTCACAAGGTTAGCAGCTTGAGGCGATCCGGTTGGGATACCAACCTCGAGCTGCTAACTTTGTGACAGGATGCACACCTAACACATTGAAGATGAGGTGCGTTCACTCTTTTGGAGGCTTGGAACCTCAAACTGTTGCTTCTTGAAGGCTTTGTTATTAATTTAAAGCAAAAGCAAATACTGGTAACAGCTGACCTTTGGGTTTTTCTTGCCTAGAGAAAGTGTCCAAGTGTTCATCCAGATAAATGTTTTCTTGAATTGTCTCACCGGTTTGTGAGTTTTTTAATATGCCAAGAAAGTGCAAGTAAATAGGCCCTCTTTCATGTCTATTTTTTCTTACCAAAATTGGTAAGAGTTGGAGAAAAGGAAATGACCAATAATTCCGTATTAACAAGAAGGTACAAGTTTAATTTAGCTATATGCCGTTTCTTTTCCACTTGTTTCCATAAAACTCAGAAACAAGAGGGAGAAACCAAATCCATGTGTGTCATGTGATCTCTGGCTTTCATTCTGGAATACGAGTGTTTCTCCTTATAAACTGAGATTATGCCACGGGATTTTTTCCTTTTTTTTTTTTGGAATCCTTTTGTTGTGTTGTTTGGTAAGTGCTCTCCAGATAAATGTTCATACAAAAGCGATCATGGCATGTGATTCCAAAAGGCTGGGTTCAAGGTGATGGATGGTGGCGAAAATGAGATCAGGTGGGGTGGCTGGTGGTCGGTTTTCGTGTGGTATATCTTTTGGAAATACTGTTCGGCAAGCGTTCTCCAATTGAGTATTTTTTGAAGAAACATGTATGATAAGTGTTATCTGAATGGTGATAGATCGGTGGGCTGTGGCAAAAGTTGGAGGTGTCGGAGGTTAGTTGTGGCAGAGTAGGGATAAGGTCGTGGTGGATAGATGTGGGTTGGCGTTGGATGGTGACAGAAATAGGAAATAGGATGAGGTGGTGGTGGGTGGCGGCAATTTGACGTTGGTTGTGTGGTCGCAAAAACAAGATGAACTGGTGATAAGTAAACCGATGAAATGAGGCGGTGGTTGACGGAGGTGAACAAGGGATGAGAGTGGTGGTAGGAAGTGGTGAAAATGGGACGGGTGGCGGTGGATTGAAGGAATGGGATTAGGCAATAATTGCAAACGATTTTCCATCATTTTTGCAAAAAACTTCGACAGTACACAATGGAAGGGAGATGTCAATGTGCTCGGTGCGTCGTCTAGATCAACGGTCAAAACGAGGTGTAAAACTTGCTTCACAACCCAGTGTAACAGGGAGCCTCGCTTGCATCCGTATAGACACAAAAAGATCGATTCAGGCTGACTGAGGAACGAACGAGAAGATATTGGTTCTCACAACTACCACAATGAAAATATAAGGATACAAGAGTCTAAAGAAATTCATCCCACACATTGCAGTTAATTAGCTCCAGTGTACAGGCCAAAAACTCTAGTGCAATCAATTTCACTGAAGACAACAAGAGTATGTAGAATACGCCTCCGTTAAAAGTTTTTGCACGATGAAGTGTGCTATCAGATATCATTTTGTGCATCACTATGAGGTTTCACAGAATACCCCACTTGTTCTCCAACGCTATCAAGATCTTGCCCAATCCAACCTCAGCAGTTACGGAGACCTTGGCAACTGCAGAAAGAATAGAGCCCAAAGCATATATAAATTCACTAATGAGTAGAGCGCAGGCGCACGTTTGAAACTACTAGAGACAAATTTAGAAACTCTCTCTTTGACCTAGGGATATAAGGAAGTCAAGATGGAGAGGTCAAATGGTCGGTCAAATACCATACACATTATATGATGGACAAGGTTTCACAGCAAAAATTAGGCAAAGGCCACTCGCATGCTTCAGGCACTACGCAAGAATGTAATGTCAATAACCATGTTACTGTGCCTAGATAACTAGTCACTTCACTGCCAACACAACAGCAACAGCACCAGTGTACTCCTAAAACAACTTTTGTAGCTCGGGAATTTTCATCAAGTGTTGCGCATGAAGACAAACCTAGATTGTAACCTACTGTGATTGTTCTTTAGAATTAGTCTTAGTTCTACCCGGTGTTATTAAAAGCGCAAGCGCACTAAGGCGCAAAAGATCCTTGCAGCCTAGGCGCAAAGCGCAGATGCGCGCCTTTTCGAAATAAGGCGCAATATTAAAATAAATAAATAATAGTGCATTAAAACAATAAATTAAGTAAAAAAAATTCAAAACATGATAATTAATAAACTTCCAAACAATAAAAAAAATTTAAAATATCATAACATCATAATATAATAAGCTTCCAACATTAGAAAAGTCTTAAATCCACTGAATCATAACAAATCACTAAAATTTAAGTGAACATAACGCCATCGTCTTCATCATCGCTAAGGGCCAAGGCAACAACGCATTCTTCAAATGGAATCATAGGCTCTAAGTCTGGTAGAAACTCCTCATCAACTTCATCTTGTTCGTCTACCACGTGGACTGAAGAACTAGATATAGTTGACGTTGCAACCCTATCTGATGACAGCCTTCTTGCTGTTGACCTTGAATGGTAGTTCGGCTCCGTGCCACCTGAAGGGTCACTTTCAAACACGCTGTCACTGTCTTCATCTGCATCTTCATCAGGCCTCCCAAGCAACCACTCATTACTTTCATCGATATTATCCAATACAATAGGATCAATCGTGTCGCGCGAATTGTATTGCCGCTTTAACACTCTATTGTATTTCACAAACACCAAATCATTCAAGCGACTTTGTTCAAGCCTATTCCTTTTCTTGCCATGAAGCTGTAAAGTACAGTAAACAAATTGATTTGTAGTCATTGCATAAGAAATAAATATGAATGTTAGCGTAAAACTTTACTACTAGATTTAGACTTACATGCTCAAAAACGCTCCAGTTATGTTCACAGCCAGAAGTAGTACAAGTGAGACTCAAAACCTTTATTACAAAAACTAATAACGTGAAAAATAAGTATAAAAACATAACCAATATCACCAATGAGTTGATAAGGCTCAAGCCAAAAACCATGGTTTAAGTGCAAGCAATAGCCAATCAAGTAAAACACTCTAAACAGGATGTGCAAGCAAAAGTTAGCTAGTTTCAACGGAGCAGAGTATCTTTAACCATAAGACTTACACCGAGAATAATGCTAAACAAGATCTTCCTGACCCCCAAATCTTAGCCCACTATGGATAATGTAACTAAATTATTATTTTTTCTTTTGTTGACAACTTAGACCTAATTACTAATTACTTATTACTAGAATAGGTTAAGCATCTTCTCTTAGTGTGACTTGTTACTCAATGGGTGATGCATCTCTTCGTGGGTATGATTCCCTAAGAATTCCCCTTCCCTTTCTTAAACTCGCGTGCTTTCTTACTTTTCTGCTCTTGCCAAAAGTTGGTGTAAAGTTCAGGTTAAACAGTTTACAGAAAGGCTAGGAGAACTGGAGTTTTAACGCAAAGAATGTCAATAGAATCGTGGGCTGAATTAGTTGCTGTAAACAATGCCTTTGTCAGCTGTTTTTGGGGGATGATTGGGTCTGGAGTGATCCAGTTTATTGAGCAAAACAGGAACGCAAAAATAAGATGCTGCGCAGAACTGAAAGAAAGGTAGTTAGAGTGAAGGAATTCAGTGTCTTTTAGAATTTTCAATCCCCAGCAATTATATGCCCCAAACAATGTTTAGCTGTTTAGCTCAATGATTTAGATTTTGTATGCCCTAAATCATTGAGCTAAACAGCAAAACATTGAGCAACGAGCAATTGAGGTAGCAGCACTGTAGCAGCAGCAGAACATATAAAATGGGAGGGAAGAGAGTAACGAACCAGCAGGAGCACTGGTGCAGGTGAGAAGCTGCTTCGATGGAGCAGCTAAGCAGCAAGGCGAAGAGAAACAGCTGCGGTGTCGGCTGGAGCAGCGGCCGAAGCGACGGGCTTTCAACGGCAACGGGAAACAGGTGAGAGAGAAGCTGCTTCGGTGGAGCAGTCAAGCTCGAGCAGCAAGGCGAAGAGAAACAGCTGAAGTGTCGGCCGGAGCAACAGGATTTCGGCGTGTTGTGATTTGTGAAACAGAATTGGATGTTGAAATTTAGGTTTTACTGTGTTAGTGTCTTAGACTTGTAAAATTGAAATGTTTGTAAAATATTAAAGAAAATCCACGGTTCAGGTAAAGAGATGATGGCACATCCAACAGCTATGGTTAATGCGCCTAGATGTGCACCTCCCGTGCCGCTACGTGCCTTGCGTCTTTGCGCCTGGGCTCACCAGGCGCGTGCCTTCTTGAACGCGCTGAGCTTAGGCCTAGGCGAGGCGCGGGTGGTGAGCCTTAGCGCGCCTTGCGCCTAGGCGCGCTTTTTACAACACTGGTTCTACCTAAGCGACCAACTGAACAGCACTGGACCACTGTCTAATATGGATGAGAAATCAAAATTTGAAGACAAAATCAGTAAGGAAAGGTACGATTCACTGAAGCAGCGAGTGAATAACAAATAGCCAACAATTCAGGGTGCTCCAACATAAACTAATTATGAATGCTAATGAGGGGCGCGTGATTTTTCCGCCAACTTCTTCGAGTATGGTACCGCACGTAGAAAGACATTACAGATGGCATTGGCCTTCCATGTCATCGCTTGCTCGATACAACCGAAATGCTCATACACTGCATTCGATCTCTGCAAGCCTGCGCACGACCATCCTGGATTTGCCCAAACAAACTTCTTTTAATTCTATATTTATCGTCAAGTTCTATGTGTGAAGGTCAACGAGCATGTGACTCTTGGTTCTCACCTAAAGAAAAAAACTGGAAAGCGCACACACCACTATCCAATCAAACCTGAGATTTAATTTTTAGATGTTCTTGAGAACAATGGTACACGATATTTGGAAATATATCAGAATTAAAAAAGTTGCAGGATTAACGCATTATATCTTAACGGGTAAATCATTTTGGAAATTGAACTAGCGTGTACTATACACACACTTTTGCAAGAAATGCTGAAATGCTGAAATGCAATTCGCGCGCCCCTTGTCATCACATTTTGCTAGGATCTCCCTCCCACATGGTCTCTTTAACATACGAACAGCTTCATTAGCCAATTGCATTAACGCTGTGATAATTTAGGTGGATGCTTATTCCTGAGCTTGAGGGATTTCTTTGGGGTTGATAATGGCCCAGTCAAAACATTCCCTCCTCCTTAAGAATGACATTCTTCCACTGAAGGAAGCTCTGGAAATTTTTTTTTCACAACATCCCCAATCTCCAATGTAGCCTCACTTCAGGTAGGTTTGACCAAGCAACCAATGCTGGTGGAACACAAATTGAGCCCCTTTTAAGCAACCTGTTTTCAATAATGTGAGTGGGTTCTAGGAGAGTTAGGCCTTCCTCAGTGATATATAGGTAGCACATTAGGTGTAACAGTGGCATGGTGCCCCAGGGTTGGCTTCAGGAGTGAAACATGAATAACGGGAGATGAATGTGGAAGTTGGCGCGAGTTGATGAAGAACATACCGACACTCCTCCAAACTAAGGCACAACTTCAGATGACTGAAAGGAGAAACGTAGTTATTTCAACCTCAATAATCGGAACGGAAAGCCCTGCTTAAAATCAAAACATACAACTCAAAAAGCCCTTAACATAGGTCACTGGCAAAACTTCCGCAACTCCACAACTGCGTCGGTTATAAAATCTACAGAACAAACCCTAAAATCCAAAAACAACGTCATAAAACGAATACAAACGCAAACAAAGCAACGAACCAAAATCGAGACATGTAAATACGCCATCGCATACAAACATAGGCATTCCATACAAAAGGATAAACCCTAAAATTTAAAAAATGAAGGCATGTGAAGAGAGGGAGATCATTACGTCCATGAAATCGTCGACCGGGTCGAACGGAATATTGTGCAGCAAGAAGGCGGCACGACGCTCCGCCATTTCTGTCCCTCACTCACGTTTGTCTCGCTTCCAATTGCAAATGGCGCCCCACGTGCTGCTCACGTGCCTTGTACGGGTTTAAGTTTAACTGAAGTCGGCGGGTGTAGGATTAGAACCCAGCCCAATCCATGTGAACCTTTTTGGCAAACCCAGGCCGGACCCAACCCAAGAGAATTTCGAATGGGTCGGATATGATCAGGCCCACTACAATAGTAACAATCAATGTTATACTATTACTAATTAAATAGAATTTTGAAAAGGGAAAATTTTGATGATTGTGTTTCGTCGCTATAAGTTAACCGCAAGTAGACCATCTCATGGAAGTTGCTCCCGATCGGTTGTTATATTTTTTAATGTCTTACATTTTTCATGTATAAAATCTTATCAATAATGCAGTTTTCTAAAAGTCGAGATCAATATATACATACAATCTACATATACGTTTAAAGTGACATACCTCCAAGTCATATGTGTGCATTGTATTCATGTTGCATATTAGAAGCCAAGAATATGGATGAAGCATTACTACAAAACAATTTGGACGAAAGCGTTATACGAAAGTTGATGCTTGGCTTCCGTCTTTTCTAAACGATAATTGTTGGGATAAATTGTGTCCGATAAATAAACTCAGTGAAAATTATAACTGTTCGTTATAATGTTAGGTTAACTGAATAAGGATACAAGCGAGTTAAATGAGTTATGCTCGATGAAAGTTATGAGCAGCCCTTTGTGTGTTATTTGTGCTTCTCCTTCACGAGCTTAAATCAAATGAATTATGAAAATTGGAGTTGTGTCTGGTTAGATTGTAAGATTGCGTGTCACTTCCTTGGTGTAAATTCAAGATGTAATAGATATGACGTAACTATCATATATGAGTCAAATTCAGGAGTATTATTTTTTTTATTTTATTTCTTCTTACGCGTCGAGTGTGGCACTACACCTCTTTACGAGTTGATATATAGAACGAAAAATCAATAAAACAACCCAAGAAGAGGGAGGGAGGGAGGGAGGGAGGGGAGGTGGGGGGCGGAGTTGGAATAGAGTTTTTGATAATTAATGGAGAATCTAAACATAAAACAATAATGAATCTCAATCAAACTAAATAATATGATTGATTGCTGCAAATGAAGTTTCAATTCGTTTATGAAAGTATGAGCTCCCGGAAACATCACTAAATCAAAGGGCACTTGTAATGGTTTTCTTATGCAGTTTAAACTCGATCCCCAACCTCACTGCTTCACTTTCCTGCTTTACAAAACAATAAGAGGGCCATAACGCTACCCTCGTGTAACCTTGCAATTGCACTTTGAGTTGTATGCTCGAGTTTTCCAAGTGTTGTGGCATGAAAATGTAGCATGTACGAACACCTAAGAAATGCAGGTGTTAAAGTTTGGGCCAGGGGAGTCGGGAGTAAGTTTGACAAAGAAGCCTTACCCTTTCCTCGGATGAATGCTAAATCCAAAACTAATAGCAAATAACGATAAATTTGGAGGCAAAGCAACCAGAATGACTGGATAAAATCTATCCAAGCAGAAAAGGGGCTTTATGTCATAAACTTCTCCTTTTTAAAAATATTGAGAAACATCGAAGAGAAAAGTCCCCCGGCCGATTGGATTATGCAGGTTTCTCACTTTTCTCGTGCTGTGTAAAATTTCCGCCAGATTTGAGCTCGGACTTGAGCCACAGTACTAAGGAGCAATCCAATAAAGAAAGCTACAGCCAAGAACAAGGCAGATTCAGCATATACTTCTGAAACTTTGATTGAACGGAAAACCAAGTTTGGCATTCATGGAAGCTCATCATTGTCGACTTAACAGAATCAGCCTCAACAACGAACAACAAAGATCCTCTTTCTTTTTTCTTTCGTTCTCTTATAGTGGCTTTTAGAAATTGGGTAGTAGAAACTGTACATATTTCTACATCCTCGACATAAAGTTCCTAAGGCCCACCTCAGGAGTGTGGTCAACTGGGCGTCCAACTTGATAAGTTAACAATAGCAAAACTTCACAGGATATTCCAATGTCTTTCCACCGCAGTACATATCTGTGCCAGGCATGTCCCGGCGCTCAATGGATAGTTAGAAACTGCAAAAGAAATAGATCAATAAGGAAAGCCTTCTAATAATATCTGTACAAAACATCTGAACTACTGAAGGATGACAAAGCACCCAAAGAAATTTATGTATCATCTACACAAGTCTTCAACCTAAATTCAACACACAATAATGGTACTTCAATCCCTATTACCTTTTGCATACAACCATCAAACATCCAATAGCTATCCAAGCATTCTAATGCTTATTTCTACCAGATACTTCGTGTACTAGTATGTCGGGGTAGTCAGAGCTTTCTACTTCAGAGATTAGAATACGGTTTGTGTACACGTAGCAAGTAAGCAACACATCTGTGGTCCACAGCATACATCACCCATTGTATAGCTACTTAATCCTACAAGATACGTCTTTATTACTAGTACATCGAGGTATTCAGAGCTTTGTACTTCAGTCTCGTATCAGATCTGTGTACATAGCAAGTAAAGAGCACATCTATGGCCTAAATTTGACTTTACACAAAGTATCAAGGAAACAGTATCCAAACATAGGTGGGTCATATTGGGATCTCCTACTACTCACTCTCAATTTTAAATTGCTCTTGCCAAGTTAAGGGAAGGAATATCCTACATCAAATTAATTTTGGCTCAGCAATTGTAAATGGTCCAGTCATCTATATTATGTATGCCTCGTCATAGTCATTCAGCATGTCCCATGACAAGCATAGGCAAGGCTCCTATTCCTATCCCAAGAGCATGTTCGGGTTCCTATAAAAACTAGCCGCATAGCTAACATGAAAAAACAGTAATTCTACGTGGGCATGCAACGGTTCGAGAACCGTGTACCTAGAACTATACTTTACCTGATATAAAATCATCGGTGTAGTCACTATCAATTTTCCCATGAGCCATTGCACCAACCTGATTAAGCAGCAAACCAATGGGGTGAAACAGCCAAAGAAAATGCATGTCAAGAGAAGGGAACATAGAGGATTAAAAGGTTGAATACATACCACAAAAACAAGTGTTACATCATTACTAATGGTATTGACGTAGTCTCTTAATGGCACAGCCCTTCGCGAACTAACTGATAGACCTGGAAAAAAGAATATGACTTTCATTACACAACTGTTGCCCAAAATGGAAGGGAAGGATGCATATTGTCAAACGCTGACCTATTTTATGGGAACTAACAGGTAAGTGCTTAGACACAGGATTCTCAACCAGACGGAGGAGTTTGCCACCTCTACCCCTGGTTTTAATACTAAACTTCTGCAGTAACTCCGCTGTAATATATGCAGAAACGTCAAGGGGAGAAACACAGCAGGGAAAACCAGGAGAGATAAAAAAACTGTAATTGCAGGGAAGGACTTACACATCATGGCACAAAATGGCCCCAACGTTTTTGGTATTTGAGCATTTGGTTCAACTTTAATAAGAACTCCTTGATCAGTATGGACATACACGGCTTGTACCCTACCGGCCATGCAAAGTCTGCTACGCATAATGTCACAGAGAGCCTAAAGTTATTTAACGCGTGCAAAACGAACATGTCAGAAAAACCTCAAGAATGGTGGATAGACACAGACAACCGCAATCCAAAATAATTACATCATTAGTTCAAATATAATGTTACAAAGGTTTACTTAACTATACTTCAAATCTAAAAAGTAAAAACTTTAATTTTTTATGCATCTATTTTTAAATCAGAAATTACTGGACGTAATTTCTGAACTCTAAGGACAAGTTCATCCTTACAGTCCTCAAAACTTTAGCATCACAAGTTCATACTCCTAAAATTTTACCACTTTGAACTCTAAGGACAAGTTCATAAAAATCCTTGAAGAACTCTGGGACTTCCCCCTCGGGAACTTTCCGAAGACACGCTCTTTCAGCCCACTACCTCTGACTCTGTTTATAAACCCCTATAGAGCCTCCCCCATCCCCAGCCTCCCCCAATGATCTGCCAAATCGAACTTCGCAACACAGCAAATCATATCTCATTTCATTATCTTTGGTTACTCCTACAAGTGCCTTTGCAATATCAGCTATAGAAATTATGTAATCTCATTGCCCACAATCGCTCCACCAGCCTGCTCTTGGACAATTGGCGGCTGTTGCACATGGTATCTGTCTTGAAACGTGGCATATCAGCCCAGTGCAAACCAAATTAACTATCCACATAGAAGAACTGGAGATTTTTCCATAAACTAGTCCCCATCTCCTCACCATAATATCACAACACAGCTATTATAACTTACAATCCTGCTGCCCAGCGTCAGATTTTCACATCTACACCTCAAACAATCTGACTCAAACTTTGCACCTGTTACTACAAACTTATGATTCACTCTGGAAACTTGTATTTGCAGTTACATTCCTTGGAGACAGTTGGCAACTTAGTAGGCAACCTTGAACCTTGTATTTAATGTCCAACATTAAGGCTCCGACGCACACTAGCCAAAAAAAGCTAGCCAATATGAAGACTATCATAAATCAAAGCTACCTTTTTATACATAAAACCAACTATGAACACTTTTCTGGCAACCTAAACACCGCAACCAGCTCCAAAAGGGTATTTCGAATGTTTCTGACACTTGGAAGTCATTACTTGGGCTATCATCGCATCTCGCTATTCAAACTTGAAGTGTGGATCAGATTTAACTACAGCAGTTGTTGGTTGGGCTACCATCACATCTCATAATTCAAACTTGAAGTGTGGATCAGATTTAACTATAGCAGTTGTTGGTTGTCAACATTATAGCTACTCACCTCGTGAATGATGTCAGGCCTGTAGTCATAAGGATTTAACTTCTTTTTCCGCAGAAATTCAGCATGCTCATCGGGGTTTAGTATCTGGTACTTCTGAGAGAAGACAATCCGTGATGCTTAAAATAACATGGTAAAAAATAAGAACATAGTCTATAAGCGAACAACTGGTGTTTCATCGTCCACAAACAACTAGATACAAAAAATATCTGCTGAAAGTCATAAGATTACCCTGCCAACATAAGCAGGCACCAATGAAGCCTTTTCAAGAACAAAGATAACCCCCGGCTCCTTGTTGTGGTTGGAAGGTACTAATGGAATCCCAGGGAGTTCATCCACTTTTTTCTGCATTTCGAGATCTACTGGATCTAACATGTAGTCTTGCCTCTCTTCACTGTCCTTTGTATCTCCCACCTCATGCTCAAGTGCTTTTCCGGAGCAAGGCTGTAAGACCAAACAGTTTTGTCTTCTTTTTGTTGTTAGATCACCCTCTCCACTGACTCTACGGAGTATATCTGCATTTTCTTCAGAGCTCAGAATCCTCCACTTCTGCAACATACGAAGATTGCAGGAAAGCGAATATCAAAATACCCTATTTTTTTGGTAGCAACGAGTTCACTTGTTGAGTTCAAAATAACCTCACAGCAGCCAGCACTTGCTTAGCAAAAAAAAAAAACACTGGTTTAAATTACCTTTGCTGCAGTTTCTAAGCAATCATTATGCCAGAAAAAAAAATTCGTGTATACAATAAATTCAGTGGCAGTGATGATCTCATCAGCAACAATATTTTCAGGTACTCTCTACACATGATCTCAAGCAACCCAAAATGGCCATGGAAACTCAGAAAAGGCGCAAAGCTAGCATCCATCAAAATAATTATCTATTGAGGGGGGAGGACACTGGCGGTGTCAACAAGAAAAAACCAAGACAAGTGCACATTAATTTTATATCTAAATATAAAGGGGGGAAAAAAGAAGTTAAAGTTCATTTCACTGACAGAATTATCAGCTAAATTCAGCCATTAATTCCCCGCACTCTACTTTTGGCTTAACTTCCCTTTCAAACTGTCCCAACTTTCCCGCGATGCCTGATTGGCCATATCAAAGATGAATTGACTTGAGTGCGAATACTCCACAATCTTGTTTGGTCAACCGCGCGAATCCTGCAGACATTACTCGGCTACCGGTTATCTCTCACGGTGGCAAGACGTCATCGAGAAAATCTTTATGCTGATACAGATGTATGCCAACACATTACATAAGCCATTCAGACGACCAGCAGATACCAATGACGCTTTTTAAAAGTTTACAAGGATTAAAGTTTCAACTACAGGTTCCGGCAAAAATGCTCCTTGCCACATGATGCTACTTTTTCAATTGTAGGTCATTAGTCATTACTCTTACGTATATTCTTTTTAATACCAGACTGTGATATTCCATGCGTGTTACGCAAAGTTGAGTGGCATACGAGGGGTTTTAATGAGTTGATGCGGATTCCAAACAAGAGGGGTTCAGTACTGGGTCTGGGTGAAAAACCTACCTTTTTGACGAGGGTCTTCTTCACAGCAGCGCCGTCGAGGATGAATATCGATTTCGGCCTTCCGTCCGGCGCCGGTGATACTTCAGGCGAGGAGCCGCCGTGTTCCGCGATCTTCGGGCTCTTTGAGACCCTCGGCGCCTCCCTTTCTCTCTCCCGCTTTCGGCCGTCGCCTGAACAATGCCGCCACATCTTCGTGCTTTGCTTATACTTCCGATCTTCCCCCTCGGAGCTTCTCTCCAGAAATCGGAGCTAGCCAGGTAGGGTTTTAGCTTTGAAGACGGGTACCAGAATTAGGACCTATATATATTCCTGGGCTTTTGGGCTAACTTCTGAACCAACCAAATTGCTCATTAGCTTTCGGGCTAATTTCAGCCCAGCTCATGTGAGAGCATGCTAGGCCTCCCTTTTTGAGTTTTTTTTTTTTTTTTTTTGGTGTAATTTTTGTAGTGTTTTTCTTTTATTCACTTTTGAAAAGTAGTGTATATGTTAACCCGCATGCAAGACATGGGCAATCAATTTTGAAGAGTAACGGGGGCTTGTCATGGTGATTGGACTTGTCGATTGAGTTCTTCTGTAAGTTTTGTTTGACACCAAGCCCGTTAAGTCCCACGTGCGTGACTAGGGATGGCAATGGGGCGGGTCGGATTCTATAAAATCCGTACCCGCCCCGATAGTCCTAATAGACGAGTCCGATCCGCCCCGCCCCGCCATCAGGTCAAGAGATGGAAATATCATCCCCGATCCGATGGACTTTTGAAAAACCCTATCCGCCCCGTCTTTTGTGTTGCCACCGGGAAAAAAAAAACCCGCTTCGACCTGCCCTGACCTATTTTTAGGAATAATTATTGTTTAATCCACAAAGCTGTTTTACAAAAAAATAATCTATCTATCTATACTACTTATAATGAGAATATTTTTTTATTTTTGGTGTATTACCCTTTTGGTGTTACACTGAAAGTGATTCTGGTGATGACATGTGTCCAAAATAAGGGTAAATTCGTAAAACACTTTGTCGGAGTTACATAACTACTTACCTAAAATTATGACATGTGGCATTTCAAGAAAATTTTGAAAAAGTGACACAAAATAAAAATCTTAATTGATAAGTAACTATCTATAAAAATATTTTTAGTTTTCATAAGTTAAAATTCATCAGAAAATATAGTTCAAAAAAACTTTAAAAGTCAAGTTTGATATGATAATAATATTTTTTTTAACTTATTTTTGGACACGCATGACTAACTTAATTTTCTGTTATTTGGGATTCATTTTACCGAATATGACAATAAACACGTATATGTGATTTTGATTTTTTTAAAACAAAATTTGTACTATTGATTTCATTTTCGCACATGGATTGCGTATGCTACGGTGACTCGTAATAATAATGTCAAAACTCCCAAAGAGAGATTACACCACCATAAATTATGCATCACCACAGCTATGAAACAATTCAACCATAAGTATGAACCAATTTAACCAAACTATCTTCAAATAAATAATGAATCACCACCCCTATGAACCAATTCAACTACAATTATAAACCAATTTAACCAAAGTTATGAAAGATAAAATTTCAAAACAAATCCAAAGCTGCAAGGCAAGCTGGTCGAGACCGGGCACTCCAAATACAAACTCTCAGTCACAGATATCTGTAAAATGTTGAAGGAGAAAAATAACAAATTAAAATAAATAGATACAAGAACATGCACAAAAATAAATAGATAAAGATGCTAGTGGTTTTAAAGATCCTTGTAAGCTTAATCTCCTCTTTCGATTTATAGTTTTGGAGAGAGCATTCCACAACAGACTAATCTGTATGGTAGAAAAGCCTTGAGAACCCAACAAGCACCTATTCCTATCAAACCGGGTTCCCATGAAGATGAAAAGAGGTCAATAATCCCCATCATTTAAAAGAACAATGTTATTTTATTCCTCAAATCAGTATCAAGTTCTTCCTAATCAAAAGGGAAATCTGTACAGGGTTGGTTCCAAGCCTCAATAGCAGTTTTTTCAAAAGAAAGGGAGAACGACACAGAACTAGCAAATAGGGGAAACATGTACTTCTAAGCATAACCAATAAGTCAAGCAAGAAGTAACTAAACTACCTGACTCGGGCCATGAAATAAGAAGCGGTCGACCCTCAATGCTCTTGAAGTGCACACCTCAAAAGTGATGCTCAGTCCTAAAGGGAGGTTTTGATGAATACAGTGCAGGGCGACTAAGCACTTGTGTTCCGCTGAAAGTACTCGTGTTGCCGGCGGTGGTGGATGGTGATGTGTGAAATGGAGCTTTTAAATTGTTTAGGTGTACGGGGGCTGGGCGGTATGGTGGAGGGACGGTGGTAGGGGATGGTTGTGGTGGGGTGGGTTGATTCTTTTTTTTTTTGTTGGATGGTAAGGGGTATCCTCGAGCCAGTTTTAGTGTCAACCGAGACTAAGTTCCCTTTCCGGGCGATCTTAAGGGCGCACCCCCCACATCGGCCTGGTGCATTCAGAGGAATTTTCCTCTGGGTGCTGGTCCCAAGGCTTGAACCCAAGAAGTCAAGATAGGGAGCATACCTCCTTGACTACCAGGCCAACCCCTTGAGGTTGGGGGGGGGGGGGAAGGGGGGGTCGATGTGTGTAGGTAAGCGTGTGGGGATGGAGGTGTTGCCACTGTTGCGTGGTTGGTGAATTAGGGGTTGGGGGCGGGGGAGGCGATCGTGTGGGTGGGTGGGTTTGTCCTTAACTATTATTGCAAAATTAAATCATGTCTCAATTTTTTATTTAGTTGGATGAAAAAAGAGGCCGTAGTTGTGGTACAAGACAATGATGTCATTCATATATTTACATTTAGACTTTACTACATTGAACTGATTTAGCAATCAATAATACATTTCTTGGACATGGTATATTGCTAAACAAACAACTTAAAACTAAGTTTACGATGGAAAACGTATTTATGTAAGCGTGGTGATAACCTATAACTATAATACTCCCTTTTAATGGCATATTTTTCTTGACATATGTTTTGTTATCATGTTTAGAGTAGCTAAAAAGTTTTGGCCGATAAATAGAAAGTTGGCTGAACATGTTTGTACAATAGCAATCAAATAAAAGATTATAGCATTTATCAATTTCTTTCCTCCAGAGACAATTGCAGACTGTTACAAGCTAACGAAGCATCGAGCAACAACAAAAAGAAAAATGAGCAGATCAAACAAACATAGATTATAGGGTTTTACGAGACTTACTATTATGGCTACTTTATCATAGCATCACCACTTTATACGAGACCTTTTTAGAAATTTAGTCATGTTCTCTAACATTCTACCATGCATCCAGAAAACACCTTTTAAAAATTTGTTGTCAATTATTCTTCCAAGATATTAATTATTTTGAAAAAATAATTTCATTTGACAAAATAAAGTTTAAGAACAAATTTAGGTTTTTTAATTGATGTAAATATTAAATTTATACCAAAACTTTGAATCGTTTTCTTATCAAATCACACTATTATTAAAAGATGTAATACTTGTACTTAATAATCCTTTACCTACATTGCATGTCTGAATTTAATGATGCTAAAACAAGGCTACATTTAGCCAACAACCATGTAATAGTGTCAATAAACTATTATGTCTTTTTTGAATTTTTACCGATTGACGGTTTCTAATATTCTTCCATCTAATACTTGAAAAAGGAAAAGAGAGTTACCTTTTTCTTTTTGGGTAAACGACTGTTATGAAAATTTTAGAGGTGCATGCAGCCAGGACACATAATTAACATCGGAGTTTTGGTTACTTCCCGTGCATAGCACGGGGTTCTAGCTAGTTAGAAAAACGTGCATTACTAAATAATGTATAATTTTTATAAAGTATATATACTTTTCGAGATAACATAATAGCCAGCAATATTTAATTAAAAAAAGGATCACGAAGTTTTAGTTGATCCTTGGTCTCAACTATCGGTTTTTCAGAAAAAAAGAAAAATATAATCATGGATCTCGAATACCAACCCCAAATACCTATGTGTATATATATATATATATATATATATATATATATAGGGAGCCAATCCCTTTCTACCAGTGGAGAAATATTTCTCCACCACCCATCTAACCGTCGACTTGTCACCCTGAATGGTTTAGATTACCCTTTTTTTTTACCAAATAAGTATATTTAGTTCAAAAGACGAGGGACAAACAGGTTACCAAAAGGAGTGTATATTTAGTTCTGCTTAATACGTAGTATATTTTTAGGTTGGAACATGACATTTCTTTTACACATAAACAAAGCATTATTGTTTAATCTGGCACAAAATCCATATACTACTTTAATATAAGTTTCTCCCGCACCAACCCGAAGTGTAATAAGAGGCTACAAACACTATACAACGACAACTAATTATACCAAATTCTATTAAGAACATTATTGCAAATACTTTCAACTCCAAGCAAGCCGCGTAAACCGACACTTAGTGGGGGAGCTTGGGGTCTTCCGGAGGGGCTCGGATTGGCCAATTGGTAGGCTTTCAGAAGCTGGAAGTGAACCTCGATTATCGGGTGGCTGTTAATCTTGTCACGAACCATAACCCAGAAAGAGTGCCATGATTGATGGCTACAGATGAGGTATCATGCACACAGGGAGGCCAATGCTTTCTCCGACATCCTAGTGAAAATGTTAGTAGTTACAACTGGAAGCACAATTTCTATTTCTACCCCCATGCATGCTAGTCGATCTCCTTGTTGGTTACTAGAAGCTTAAAGTTGTCGCTAATATACAATTTTAAGGACAAAAAGAGAGCACAGAAAGCATAGAGGAAAGGAAAATAGCATCTCCCATTACCATAATACAAGCACCTTTGTGAGCACTAAGGGAAGTTACAAGTTTTCATCAGGACAGCGCCCTTACGAAGGCCAGACTGGTTGCGTTCAGTAAGCTTAGACACTATCGCAAACAAGCTAGTATCACGCAACTATTTAACGATGGTGTAGGCACTGCTCCCTTACCATGACAGATGCTCAAGTAAAAAACATGGAAAGATGGCTTGACCATTCATTCACAAAGATGATGGAAGATTATGTGAATCAATTATTAAATGATGGTTTGAAGATCCATTACAGGATATCCAGATCAATATATTAACCTAAACATGACGATCTAATGCTTTACAATCAGAATGCTAAGTTAGAGGAACACCATCGTAACTTTAAACCGCAATGCTCAGAAGATATCCCATTTCTGTTTCAACGCTTCACAAACCAATCGAAGACAGGATTTGGCACTCAATGGATAATTAGAAACTGCCATGAGTAAACACAGCCTCAAAGTCAGCATTTCAAATGAGAAGCTTCGAATAGAGCTAGTAAGCAATAAACTAGAGAAAAATATGCCAGAAAAACTGGAATTCTTTCTGCATAGTAACTTCGGGCAGAGCCACTAACCTGTATCTGTCTCTTAAAAAGGCCTCTGGCCTTCTAACTACTCACAAACCATCTCATTCTAAGACCATATCAGCATCATAGAAATGTAGGTATCACAAGGATGCCCCCTCGTTTTTACCATTTTCTAATTTCAAAACTACATATACCATCTTCTGATGGACATCATGTGTATCTAGAGATGGTTGTAACAAAACAAAGTAAAACACGTGAATACAACTTTGCAGCTTTTCTGGAGGTTATGAGAACCTTGTACAAAGGGGATGAGCACAAACAGTAACATATCTGTCTTATTTTCATTATTCTACACCTCTGCAAAGACCGAATTAGGAATATCTGATGTTGTTTTAAGGAAAACACACCAAAAAAACAAAAAGACAAAAGACGTGAAGATTGATAATTGGTACCCCGACGCAATGGCAATTAGTTGAGAACCATTAGTATTCATTATCTTGATATTGGGCTCCAGATGCATTCATCCTTTTTGGAATCCTCATTACAACTCTTTTCACCAATATTCGATGATGCAATTAGATATATATATATATAAAGGAAGAGTTCTAGCTGTTAACAAGATTCCCTCTGTAGTAGATAGTAATTTAGCATAGTAGATAATGTGGAGAAGAAAATGATTAAAGAAGAACTTCCTTTCCGCCCTAGTCATCTATTGCATGATCTTACGCCTTATAATTCAATAAGATTATCGAAAGATTAGCAGTATAACTACAAAGGCTCAAAGTGATACAGGCAGCTAGAGAGAATCATGTAAAGCAAAGTTGGTGCGTATGGCATTGGCCCACTGATGGTTATGGATTGTGAACAGATTTCCTCCATGGTTTCAGTTTTTAATGTGAGGGTGAGGCTTACGATCGGTAAAGCTGCTCTTGTGACCGGGAGGGAACAGATTTGAAACATGGAAAATCTCTCCACAAACAGTTGGGGTAATGGAGTAGCGAATATATGCTGAAAAGTTTGAACAAGTTTCTAAACTTTTGCAACAAAAATTCATCACCAAATCTATTATTGAAGAGAGACGATCATAAGCAAAGACATTCCAAAATTGAATATAGTACATCTCCCTGTCTTTGATAATTACCTGATATATAGTCATCCGCATACTGCTTGTCGACTTCCCCGTGGACCATTACACCAACCTGAACAGATAAGATAGCTATCACCTTTCAGTTAGGGTTAATTACGCTAGGGACTCCAGAGATTTTCTCTTACTACACTAACCTACATGCGGTATCGAATCTCAGAGGTTGCCAGGTCATGGAACTAACAGAACATATAAAAGGACCATAGTACCTTATAGTGACGATGCCATACAGCACCTTTTTGGTGCAGAAGAGTGAATGAAAATGTGAGTATAAAGTTGGATGTGTCTGGTTACACTCGATCTTAAGGGCATTTTGGGTAGAAATTACCAAGTTATATGAGGTCAACTGAATTATATGACATCGTCATTCGTCACTTTATGGTTAGATCTACTGAAGGTAGTAACCTAACGGAGTGAGCAGAATGTAAGACTAACACAAACCACAGTAGGTCGAAAGTAATTCTCCATATCACATGAAGCCAAGTATAGTAAGGGACCTCACACACACACACACACACACACATCAATTTCCAGATCAAACAACTTAAACTCACCACGAAAACAAGATTTAGATCATCATTTGCAGCGGAAACATAGTCCTCTATATTCACCACTTTCTCTGAATTGTATGAAAGGCCTGGAACCCAAAAACAAAGAGGTTCAGCCATACCATTCGTTGTTTGTGTTTTTCAATCGTGGAAACAAACTAGAGCTATATCCTACTAACATGAAAAGCATCACCACCTATGATACGGGAGTTGGCAGGTATATATTGGTTTACAGGTTCCTTAATAACACGAAGAAGTGTCTCATGTGTATCTTTAGTGCGTACACAAGATTTTTCCAGCAACTCCACTGCACAATACCACATATCAAAAGGACAAACAGTTAGAAAAGAACTGATCGCGAAAACACAAGTTAAAAACAAAAGGAAATCAGCTATCCATGAGACATGCAAAAGTTTGCATCATTCAGTTACTAGGAAGCTCTGGAATTAGCTTAGCTTTATTTGGTAATGCATAAATGGTGCCTGGGGGGAATTCGAATTAGGCGAGGGAAATAAGATAATAGTTATGCCTTAAGTGGTGTTTATGAAGTGACGACAGAGAAATATTTGTCCCGGAGACAAAAGATAATCAACAAAACACACTATGCTCCTGAGACATTGCTCCATATCACCACATACTTTTAAGTCCTGTAGATGATATAAACAAATAGAGTGAGCAAGTGGGGAAAAGAATTGATAAAATGTTTACACCCTCTTTTGGCCTTCTTAGAATATTTAGTTCATAGCATAAAAAGGAGGAAAAAGAAACTTACACATGATGCCACAGAAACGCTTTAAGGTTCTTGGTAGACGAACATGTGTCTTGACTTCAAAAAGAGCTCCATCTTTAATTTTAACGTATATAGCTCCTACCATACCAGCCTTATAAAGTGGACTATCATGAATGCCGCGCAGAGCCTGTATTAGAAAGTCAATTATTTGTTATGAGTTATCGAAAATGCAAGCAACTTCATAGTATAAATGTTGAACCAACACAAACAAATGGCTAAAAATACAACTGGGAACTCGTGTATCAAATGGTTACAACCTTTCATATGGGCATCTTATTTGAAAGCATAACACTGTTTCTTTATCTTTGAACTAGTAAAGAGAAATTATACAAAGTCAATGTTGCAATCTTTTAAGATGTACAGTAAGCAAATGCCAAATCAAATGAGTGAACTTTGTTGTCAAACCTGATACAAAATTTTGCTTGTCCAATGAAGCTTCAAAATTTTGTGTTTCATGGAGATAGAATTATTCTCTAACGATATCTCCTGTTTAATTTATCAGGATTAAGGATCTCACATATTTTGCCTTTAACTAGTTAAAAGAAAACATCATGGTCCTGTAGCATCAGACTATCTACTCCCAGACGGCTTCATACATGTATGTAAAAACTGCTCCTAGATCATTATGTCTGATGGTACACGGTAACAGGTTTTCCCTTCTTAAGATACCTATAGCTTACAACTTTTGGTACCCAGGGTCAAAACGCCATATACTTGCTCATTTTTCTTTTCTAAGCGTCTCGACAGGTTCTCTCCACTGAAATTCAGCTAACTTAGTAGTTTCCTCATCCAAACTTGTGGAAGTAACATATCAGTGGCTAGAAAATTGCATGAACAAGAAGCATAACCACCAACCTCAAATAAAATGTCCGGCCTGTAATCATCAAGATTCTTCTTTTGTCTACGAAGTATATCTGCATTTTCTTCAGAGCTCAGAATCCTCCACTTCTGCAACATACGAAGATTGCAGGAAAGCGAATATCAAAATCCCCTATTTTTTGGTAGCAACAAGTTCACTTGTTGAGTTCAAAATTACGTTCTCAGCAGCCAGCACTTGCTTAGCAAACACAAAAAAAAAAAAAAAAACTGGTTTAAATCACCTTTGCTGCAGTTTCTAAGCAATCATTATGCCAGAAAAAAAAATTCGTGTATACAATAAATTCAGTGGCAGTGATGATCTCATCAGCAACAATATTTTCAGGTACTCTCTACACATGATCTCAAGCAACCCAAAATGGCCATGGAAACTCAGAAAAGGCGCAAAGCTAGCATCCATCAAAATAACTATCTATTGAGGGGGAGGACCCTGGCGGTGTCAACAAGAAAAAACCAAGACAAGTGCACATTAATTTTATATCTGAATATAAAGGGGAAAAAAGAAGAAGTTAAAGTTCATTTCACTGACAGAATTATCAGCTAAATTCAACCACTAATTCCCCGCACTCTACTTTTGGCTTAACTTCCCTTTTAAATTGTCCCAACTATCCCGCGATGCCTGATTGGCCATATCAAAGATGAATTGACTTGAGTGCGAATACTCCACAATCTTTTCTGGTCAACCGCGCGAATCCTGGCAGACCTTACTCATCTACCAACTATTTCTCACTGTGGCAAGACGTCATCAAGAAAATCTTTATGCTGATAGAGATGTATGCCAACACATTACATAAACCATTCAGACGACCAGCAGATACCAATGACGCTTTTTAAAAGTGAACAAGGATTAAAGCTTCAACTACAGGTTCCGGCAAAATGCTCCTTGCCACATGATGCTACTTTTTCAATTGTAGGTCATTAGTCATTACTCTTACGTATATTCTTTTTAATACCAGTCTGTGATATTCCATGCGTATTGCGCAAAGTTGAGTAGCATACGAGGGGTTTTAATGAGTTGATGAGAATTCCAAACAACAGGGGGTCGGTACTGGGTCTGGCTGAAAAACCTACCTTTTTGACGAGAGTCTTCTTCACAGCAGCGCCGTCGAGGATGAATATCGCTTTCGGCTTTCCGTCCGGCGCCGGTGATACTTCAGGCGAGGAGCCGCCGTGTTCCGTGATCTTCGGGCTCTTTGAGACCCTCGGCGCCTCCCTTTCTCTCTCCCGCTTTCGGCCGTCGCCTGAACAATGCCGCAACATCTTCGTGCTTTGCTTATACTTCCGATCTTCCCTCTCGGAGCTTCTCTCCAGAAATCGGAGCTAGCCTGGTAGGGTTTTAGCTTTGAAGACGGGTACCAGAATTAGGACCTATATATATTCCTGGGCTTTTGGGCTACTTCTGAACCAACCAAATTGCTCATTAGCTTTCGGGCTAATTTCAGCCCCAGCTCATGTGAGAGCATGCTAGATTGCTAGGCCTCGTTCGCCTTTCACTTTTTAGTTCTTTTTTGTTATTTTGGGTAATTTTTGTAGCGTTTTTCTTTTCATCACTCTTGAAGAATAGTGTATACGTTAACCCACATGCAAGACATGGTCGATCAATTTTGAAGAGTAATGGGGGCTTGTCATGGTGATTGGACTCGTTGATTGAGTCTTTTTGTAAGTTTTGTTTGGCACCAAGCCCGTTAATTCCACGTGCGTTACACATGGTGCTTAAATGGAGGGTAAAATTAAATTGCCAAAACAATGTATCCGATTTTTTTGTTTTCTCATTGTTCTTCTTCTTCTTCTTCATTCACTTACCTTTCATCACCCAACCCATACCACCTCTGCCGCTGCCACCATAACCTAACAAATTCTAGAAAAAGCATAAACTAATTCACCCTCACCCTCACCCACCTAAACTTTTGCCATCTATACTCACCGTCACACCAAAAATCATCCATTAGAGGCTCTTCACCGCCATCACCCCGCTATGCATAAGAATGGAATTGAGTGGTGAGTGCGAGTCGAGAATTGAAAATAGAAAGAGATAGCGGGGAGAATTGGTGGGATGGTTAAACTGGTGGCAGGGTGGGGGTGTGGTGGTCGTGGGTGGCGGCATTGGGTCATCATGCATTATGAGGGTGGAGGTAGGTCGAGGAGGTGGTCAGGTTAGAATAATGTAAGAATAAAAAAGGGGTTGTATGACAGTTTTACCCTTCTTTTAAGCCCCATGCCCAAGGCACATGACATTTAGCGGGCTAGGTGTTCAATAGAATGACTCAATTAGGCTAATTGACGAGTCAAGTCACCATTTTGACACAAAATTGTGAGTCCAATCGACAAACTAACGCTCCAGATAAAGTACAATATCATCGCTCATTTCACTCTACTATTATTAAGCTAGATCATCCTTATGGCGAAGACCTTTTTTGAATCCTAATTCTAGTCATTGTTTACACTATATAATCATGTAACTACATGACATTATCGTCGTATAGATGATTGCTACATACAAATAAGCTTACCCACAATACCTTCAAGTACATGATTGCTTACATACAAATAAGCTTAGAGGGTGTTTGGGATGATCAAACCTGATTTAATCTAGATTAAATAAGGTTTGTGGGTGTTTGGCAAAACATATTAAGAGATTTAATCTGCCTCAAAAAACTCAAAACAGATTAAATCCACAATCCTGGAAAGTGAGGATTATGAAATAACCATTTTTCTCATAATCAAGTTTGACCTTTTAATTTACCATACTATCCTTATATTTCTAACAAAAAGATATCTCATACCCATTAATTAATTTACGAAAGTTATTATACTATAATCACTAATGTGAGATCGATGGTGTTTTTAATTTAAGGGTTAATTACACTTATGTCCCTGAGGTTTAGGTATAATTACACGCATGTCCATAAGTTTGGAAAATAGGCACTTATATCCTTTGACCTAACGGAATACTCAAATATATAATGGAATGGTCAAAATGACCATATTGCCCATGATCTCTCTTCAAATTTTCAAATGCCAATCATCTCTTCAAATTAGGGTTCTATTCAGTTTCAAATAGGGTTTCAAATTTTCCAAATTAGGGTTTCAAAACCCTAATTTGACAAATTAGAGGTTTCGAAGCCCTAATTTTTCAAATTAGAGTTTCAAAATTTCTAAATTAGGGATTTCAAAGTCATAATCTTTCAAATTAGGGTACATTTGTTCAATTTAGGGTTTTAGGGAAACACCGATGAATCTCCCCCTTCCCTTCCCCCCAACCTCGCTGCTCACCCCCTTCACTTCCCCCCAACCCCGCTGCCTATCTCTCCTTTCCCCCAGCTCGCCCCCTCTCCCTCCCCGCCGGCGCCATTATAGCCACGGCCGCACATTTGCCGCTACACACGTCGCCGCCCCTCTTCCTCTACGCCGATGACAACAGGCCCACCGCTGCACAACGAGCCCATCGTGTTCTGGTAGAGGGAAGAGGCTGTTGGCGGCGAGGTGGGGTGAAGGAGGGGCTGCCGCCTGGGTGGGGTGAAGGAGGGGCTGCCGCCGGGGTGGGCTGAAGGAAGGGGCTGTCGACGGCTAGATGGGGTGAAGGAGGGAGCTGCCGGCGGCATGGGACGAGGGAGGGGGCGACTGGAAATTCAGATTTGGAAGAGAGTTTCTAAAAATATTTGGAGAGAGAAATCCATTTCTTTAAAAAAAAGGTTTTTAACAAAGGTAGTATTGTCATTTAAAAAATACATATTGATGACATCACCGAAAAAGTACACTTTTTGGACGGATACTTGACGGATGGACACAAGTGTTACCTTTTTAACGTTTGTGGACACGGTTTGTTACCTTTTGAAACTTTGTGTCATTGACTGTAATTACACCTAAACTTCAGGGACATAAGTGTAATTAACCCTTAATTTAAAGTAAAAAAAAAAAAACTTTTGTAGGTGGATGAAAATAACTTTTTAATAATTTACTTGTGTAATATAGTTATTTACAAATGAAAGCTATCTTAACATCCATCACATTTCTAAATGAATATAAGAAATTTATTTATTAAGTATCCTCTATGGCCATTTTGTTGTAGTGGAACTGATTTTAAACACTTTTTATCCAAATACTTTTATAACTTTAAGCTAGTTTGTAACTACTTTTGCCAAACAGTAAAGTAATTATACTTAAAGTAGATTAAATCTAATTTTGAAAACTGATTAAGATTTAAGCAGAATTCTGCTTTTTAGAATCATTCTCAAACGGGCTCTTACCCACGATACCTTCAAGTACATGATCTCCCACGTTCCCCCATTTATCCTATTTTCCTGTCAAACTCCTTCTCGTTCTTCAAATTATGAGTGGTCCAAATTGATAGGAATTCTTGGAAAGTTACCGCCCGTAAAAACTCCCTCTCTCTCGGCCTCCACAGCAGAGGAACCCCTAATTTTCCAAATTCGCTTTTGATTCACGTGAAGTCTACCAATGAACTAAAAAATCCCATTTTTTTTTAACTTCTTAACTCAAAATCTTTTTGAAATTCTTAATGTAGGTACCTAAAATAATTGCATCAAAGAGAAAAAAAACTATAATTAACACGTGAAAAATACATATATACGTATTTATGTGACACCATTTCTACCAGATATAGTTTTGATTTGGCCAGCCAAATAAAGTCAGGTGATTCGCCCTTGCTTGTAGGCCACCCCCCCTAAGTGCCAAAAACTCCGATAAACACTTCTTTATCTTCTACTCTAAGGTGGTCAGTCTTCAACTGTAGACTTAAATATGCAGTTGGCCGCTGTAATATAACACAGTTTACTTTGGTCGCTGGACTGCAATTTGTGTCAAGTGACTATTTGTCTCGTCAATTATCCAATTAAGTCATTCCATTAGCTTCTCTCAGTCCAAGTTCTTTAAGTGGCTTAATCTAGGGGCGATTTCGTCACTCTCTTTCTTTAACCCTCATCTTTCTTCCTTTTTCTTCTTTCTCTCATGACTCCAACGTATATGGGCACGCGTTTGAAGTTATTTTTACCATAGGAAATAAGATATCGTAATGTGATGCTGGTTAAAGTATAAATGACGACAATAAGCAAGGGACAAAAATACTAACTGAATGCATGAAAGTGAGCCACAAATTGAGCATGATATCTATGTAATCTGTTACCCACCCTAAAAGCTTGCTAGAATAGCAACCCACATAAGCTTAAAAGGTGAAAATGAAAGAACTACATTAAATCGTCTAAGGCGACATAAATATGTCACATAAGAAGTATAATATGATAGACTAAATATTCTTTTTCTTTAAAAATAGGAATTCTTTATACAATTAAAAACTCAAAAGAATAAGAAAAAAAAATTCAAGAATAGGTGTGCAAAATATCTATTTTGGTGAGTTGAATAAAAAATTCAAGAATAGGTGTGCAAAAAATCTATTCTTGGTGTGAATTGAATGGCTTGCATATAACAAAACTAAAGCAAAAAAGGTTGGCATCAGAAGCTGTCAAAATTTGCGGTCAAAAAATAAATATGAAACTTTACCATCGCATTGTGAAGATGATGTACTAGGGATGGCAATGGGGCGGGTCGGATGCAGATCTCCTAAAATCTGAACCCGCCCTGTTCGTCATGGAACTTCGCCCCGCCCACCACCGGGTTATTTATGTGAAATACTATAACCGATCCTATGAGAATGTAGAAAACCCGCACCGCCTCGCTCTCGCTGAATCGAAAAACATGTACCCCTGAAACACAAGCCTTCGACAGAGAAGAAGCGGCGCCGGCGTAGCCATCGGCAGAGAAGAAGGCAGCGGCGACGACGTAGCCTTCGGTGGAGCCGTCGCAAGCTGCGACGGCATCATCACAGCCGACGGCGACAGCGACGGCTTGGTGTCTGATGGCTCGTTGTTGCGAGTCGCCGACGGTGCCTTAGATCAGTAAATGGTCAGTCGCCGACTGTGCGAAGGAGAGGCCGGGAGAGAAGAAGGAGGCGCGACGGCGGCGCGGCACCTTTGTCGTCGGCAGAGAGTGAGTTGTCGGCAGGGAGAATGAATGGGAATTAGGGTTGGGGCTGAGGATGCTAAGGAGTAAGGACTTATTATATAGGTGTGAGATGGACGGCTAGGATTAAAGATGAGTAGGGTTAAATACTGGGGCGGAAGAAGGTGGCGGGGCGGTTTGGACTAAATACCATACCTGCCCTTAACCCGCTGTGGATTTTAAAAAAAATACCATATCCGCCCCGTGGTCTGGTCAAAGTAAAAAAGACCCACTCCTATAGGGGCGGGTCAGGGATTCGCCGGTTGCGGGACTTATTGCCATCCCTATGATGTACCTCAAATGCAGCAATGTACTTTTCTTGAAAAACAATGCCAGTTCCTAGATAACCCAATAGCAATTTTCGATATTAGCAAGCAACATCCTCAATCATAAAAAAATGCTATCAAGAAAATGTAAAAAACGGAAAGCAAAATCTGGTCGAATACTAATTACTGATGACAAAAAATATAAAGATAGGTATTTGAAGTAATTTGGCGTGGGGTATGAGATTACTGAGGGACATAGTATCATTGATAAGATGAAAGAGAGAAAACTTAAGAGCAATTTTAAAAATTTTATTTGAATCTTGAACTAACACTGTCGCAATTAAGGGATGACAATCACATAATTATTAAGATGGGAGAGAGAAACATTTGAGCAAATTTGCTCCAAAATTTTAGGCTAATCAAGTGGGCGTGAGAGAGGAAATCACAAGACTTTGAGAAAAGAGGAATGCAATTGGTTGATAAGCTAGGATTAGAAAAGTTTTAACAAAAACCATTATTGAATTTGGTGAGAACTGAATTTGAAAATTTTAAAATTACAAAATAAAGTGTAAAAGATATTAAAATTGGTTTACTGTAAAAATAAATATTAAATTCCACGTGGCAAGAGGAGAGGACGTCCAAATAAACGGTGACTAGACAATATTTTTTCAACTTCGACTTTACTATATATAAGATTAGATTACCGAGATACTAGAGTTTTCAAACCCTTCCCCAGTCTTCACACATCTACAAAATAAAAATCAAAATAAAAACTTTTGAGCTAGGCAGGAACCAATCACTAAGTCCAAAATACACAACTTGGCAAATACCAATCCGTAGATCAAACTCTTCAGTCATTACCATGCCATTTGCCTCTGAATGGCATGTAAGCACGCATACCTCTGTCACAAGATATTTCTTTGTGCAGGAAGGAGAAGGGCTGAGGAGATTGTAAAAAACACATCAACCAAGCCTAATGTGCAAGGAAGTCACAAGCCTATCATTACATCTTATTTTGCAGCTCAATCAGGCTTGAGCCACCGGCCAAGGTCAAAGAGGGTCATACTAGCGGTGCTAACAGATGCAGCCTGGAACAAAAATACTAAGGAAGCAGGCTTGGTAATAGCAGTCAAGGAAGGCCACCATCAAATGACTTTTAGCATAAGGCAATAAGCTAGAAGTGCGAGACAGCCGAAGCAAGGGCAATCCGAAAAGCATTAAGACGGGCAAGCGTTCAAAGCTATTCACGATTGGAGCTCAAATAGATTGTTTGGGCACTTACTAGAAAATCGATCTTGACTAACCAATGACAAGGAGCGTCGTGCTCTATTATAACAAACATTAAGAACTTATGATGTATGTCTCATTTATGTACGCTATCTCCGTCCCACATAACTCGATCACATTTGACTTGGCATGCATATTAAGGATTTATGTTATATATTGTGTGTTTTTCATTTTATCCTTTAGAAGGAGCAGGGAAGAGAGTGGGTCAGGAGAGAAAATTTTGGTTGATAAAGTGTTATATGTGGAAAGGGAAATAAAATAAAATAAAGTATAAGAGAGTGGACGCGGAAAGAGAAAATGAATTGGTGGAGAGTTAAATGTAGAGAGAGAAATTGAATTAAAAAAGTATAAAAATGGTAAATTGTAAAAAACACATAAAGAATCTTTTTTAATTTGAAAAGTGAGCAATTTTTGTGAGGCGACCTAAAAAAAAATATGATCAATTTATGAGGAACGGAGATAATAGTATTAAGTAGGTACACAGAGAACAAGTGGCAGAAATACGTGAACTAGTTAAAATATCATTGGCAAGTGATCGTAATACTTTATTACAAATACGAAGGAAGGGTGCGAGCTTGACTGTTAAAAAGAAAGAAAAAAGATAATTGTTTGGAGGGTAAGTAATTGTTGGATGTGCTTTTCAGTCTTACTTAAGCAGTCGATCCAACTAATTGTCATGGAATCAGTAAAAAACTTATTAAGATACATCATAATACATGTGCACATATACTATATATATAGTTGAAACAGTCAGCATAAATAATGTGCACAAAACAATTGGCTGCTATCCTTGACCAAGTTGGATCTGTCTTGTCTATTCAGTTTGTTTTGTATATCTTCATTTGATTCAAGAAACTTGGAGGGTGTACGTTTACCAAATTCTGTTTTCGTTTTTATAATGATGATGAAAAACATACATTTTTTCGTGTATTTTTATCTTTTTTCAGTTTCGTTTTGGATAAAAAATCCAAACAGTAGCCAAATGGTGTTTTCACCTTATTCTCTATGTCAGAGAATAACATCCCTGTCTCATATTTACGATTTTCTCTGCTTCCTCTCTCTCTCTCTCTCTCTCTCATGATTTTCTCTGCGGTGTGCATCCTTTCTCTCACGATTTTCTCTGCCGCCTAGGAAGGCCGCCCTGCAGAAGCAAATCCTCTCCCTTGAAGCCAAGTCCCAGAACAATAGGACGCCAAACGGCGAGGAGAAGAAGGAGAAGAGGCGGACGTTGGCGATCGCGCTCACGCGCGAGGAGACTGAGGAGGACGTGTTTGCAATGACTGGAGCGAGGCCGTCAAGGTGGCCGAGGACCGTTCAGAGACAGATTGGGTTCTGCGAGTTTTCTCTTGTTATTTCTACTGTTGATTAGTGCAGTGTTGACTGAAAATACTATAATTAATTACGATATATGTGGTGGGTGATCCTTTTTGCTTTGGTGGTTGTGGTGATTTTGCAGAAGGGAAGGGGAATGTGAAAGGGAAATGGGGACACAGATGTGGGAAGTTGGAAGGGGGAAGGGGGAAGGGGGAGGGGAAATGAAAAGGGAAGGATGACACATATATGGGCCCACAAGAGGAAATAATGGAGAAAATACTAAAAACATACAAGAATGTATCAAAAAAAATTGACAAAAATAAAAATGAAAATGGTAAACGTACAGAAAAAACTAAAAAAGTAGGTACAGAAAAAACTAAGGGTTCGTTTGACAAATTTTTTTTTTTTGGTTTTCAGTTTTTAAAGAGCAGTTTTTTAAAGAGTAGCTTAAATTTTTTTTTTTTATAAAAACAAGTGGGTGTTTGATAACCCCTGTTTTTTTTTAGTTTTTTTTTTTTTGGTGTTTGGTAACCCTTTTTATTTTGACTTTTTTTTTGGGTGGTTTGCGGTGGCGGTGGTGGGGCGTAGCGGTGGTCGACAGTGGTGGTGGTGGTGGCCGGCGGCCGCCGGTGGCTGGCGGCGGTCACCGGCAGCCGGAGGTGGCTGGCGGCAGTCGCCGGCAGCCGGCAGTCTCCAGCGGTGGTCGCCAGCGACCGGAGGTGGCTGCCGGCAGTCTCCGGCGGTGGTCGCCTGAGGTGGCTGCTGGCGGTGGGAGGGTGGTGGTCTAAAAAAAAAACCAAAAGTGAAAAAAAAACCAGTTTTTGGAGTTTTTTTTTTACTCTTCAGTTTAAAAACTGGTTTTTTAAATTGAAAAAAAAATGGTTACCAAACGCTCCTTTTTTTCAGTTTTTAAAACTGAAAAAAAAGGAGCAAATTTTTTTTGTCAAACTGGCCCTAAAAGTACAAGATCCGATTTTAGAACTGAATACTAAAATTTAGAAAACAAAAACAGAATACAAAATGCGAAATGCGAAAATAAATTGCGTAAACGTACAGCCCCTTGGCTTTCCTTCTCTTGTAAACAAACATAACGTCTTGTTGCATTTTCCTTTGTTAAACAACCAAGTCCACCAATTTCTTAAAATATCACTGAAATTTAGGAAGACTAATTTGAATTTTTATAGTCCTTTCATACTTAAAAACTTATCCCAAAGAAAATATTCATTTTTCTTTGAGCTTTAGTTCTATTCAAGCGAGTAGTCTAAGATAATCACGGTATATATGAAACTGATTACTAATGCTTCTTATACCTTTCAAACGCTAACATTACTGTGTCTAATGTCATTTAACTTTTTATTTTTAAGAGAGAAGAGGCCAACAAATAGCCTCAATTTGACCTTACCTGAAGAGCTGCCATTACATTACATCTTTTTTGTTGGCTACCAGAAAATGCCACCTGATCGGCCCCTGCTTCTTGGCCACCCTTGTATGCCCTCAACAATCAGACTCTCCGCCATGAGCCTTTCTTGATAATTTCAACGATGTAACAACTTAGTCATATGATGGTCGGACAAGTTCATATTTCCTTATGCTTTTTGACAAATATTACGCGAATATTAGAGATGCAAAAGGTACAAGAAAGTTAACAACTGGTTTGATGGATATAAGGAGCCTTAACATTCTTCGTGAGATCTCATTTTTATTTCTATTATAAGATTAAAATCAATTGCTGGCTATTTTTCTAAACACTATTGTTGCCGATCAAATGCAAATGTTTGAGTACACTTATTCGCTCAATGTCTCTTGTAAGTAACAATAACAAATATTCATCCCCCACAACTATTTAGTCTTAAAAGCTTGACTATACAACCTTTTAATATAGCTATTTTTTTTTATAATAGAAATTAAAATAGCTATCTTTAAAATACTTTCATCCGATGTGGATGCGCAAAGCCTAACTGAGTCTCACAAGTAACTTTTGGATTGAGTCAGTCACATTTTGAAATCAACTTTTAGTTGCTTTTAGTAAAATTCGCTTTTAAACTATCGATGACGTTTGGATAAGAAGTACTACAACAGTTTCAATACGACAAAATTATCAAAAAGTTTAATGCTTGGATAAAGGTACTAGAACTTCGAAATTAACAGAAATATGTTGTCAATTTACGTAGTGAAACCGGATTTCAGAAAGGTAGTTAATCTGTAGATCTAGTTTTTTTTTTTGGATTATAATTTAATCTATTTTTTTTAGCCTTTGAAAGCTGATTTCATGAGTTTAATATTTTTGTCAATACTTACAGCATTATTTAACTCAGATTAAATGAAGTTTTAAAAATTCATAATCAATCCCAAACTAAAGAACTAACGCGGAATTTCTTCATTAATCAATGAAACTCTTATATATTGGCATTGCCAAATTTGCTAATGTCCATTTCTCGCACAATAGTTGTTGCAACATGTATGATTATGCATAAATGTACCACATGCATTAACAACTGTCATTCTACTTGTTTTAGTTTTTGATTTATTAGAGGCCGCTTCGGCACAAGGCTACACGATGAGACTCCCCTAACCCTCCCCCGTTCTTCTGCATCAAAAAAAAAAAAAAGAGAAAATTCTTTTGACGTAGGGTCCAAATACACCAAATATCGGTACTCGAACTCTTCAGTCCTTACCATACCAAATGCCTTTGAATGGCATGTAAGCACACCACCACTTACTAAAACAGTTCTACTATAGGTTTCACACCTCTTCTGTCACAAGATTGTTTTGTGCAGAAGTGCCAACAGATGCATCCCTGGAACATAAATGCTAATTAGGAAGCAGGCCTGGGAGTAGCGGTCAAACAAAGCCACCATCAAATGACTTTTAGCAGAAGGCGATCCGAGAGGCAGTAAGAGGGGCAAACATTCAAAGCTAGACTGTTTAGCACTTACCAAAAAATTGATCTTGACTAAGCAATGGCAATAAGCCCTTTATTCTATTATAACATACATTAAGAACCGGAGAGATATATTTCATTTACGCAATATTAAACAAGTACCAAGATAACAAGTAATAAGAATATATGAGTTAGTTAGTCTATCGCCGACAAATGATTGTATCATTTGTTACGGATACAAAGGGCACGAGCTTGACCGCTACAAAAAACAACAAGATAATTTTTTGCATTTTTTGCTCGACCGCTAACTCATGAGCGAAGCCGCCCAACGTAACTACCTTGCAAACAATTGTTGGATGTGATTTTCGGTTCTTGACCGGAATTAATAAATAAAGATAGAGGCTACAGCATAATACATGTGCATATATATAGTTGAAATAGTCAGCACAAACAATGTGCTTCAAACAATTGGCTGCTATCCTTGACCAAGCTCGAGCTGTCTTGTCTATTCAGTTTGTTTTCAGTAAAGAAACTTGGCTTTCCTTCTCTTGTAAACAAACATAACGTCTTGTTCCATTTTCCTTTCTTAAAAAGCCAAGTCCACCGATTTGTTTAATATCACTAAAATTTCTAGGAACACTAATTTGAATTTTCTTACTCCTTTCACACTAAAAAACTTATCAAACAATTTTTTTACTGTTCATTTAAGCTTTAATTGCATTATGGCGATAGTGAACAGTCTAACACAATCATTGTACAGATGAATCCGACTGTTGAATACTTCTTAGACATTCAAAACGTTAAAATAACTGTGTTTATAATCACTCAACTTTTTTCTGAAGAGAGGGAAGGTTCAACAGATTGGCTACCAACACGAAATATTAGCCGCCATAATAATAATAATCCTATCAATGTTATGTTAGTAGACATCGACTCATCGCCTAGTGGCTTTAGGTTTTGTTTTATTTATTTATTTTGGATGGAAGATCAAACACTTATATTACATCACCGGATATCACTACTTAAAAGGATAAGGATAAAAATGTGATATTATTAGTACAAGCCGGTTGTCCGCGGTAATAGTCATATATATATGACTAAGGTTACTATAGTCCTTTATTACTGTTGAGGTACTACCATAATTTTGTACCCCCTCCTCTTCTATAAGGTTTAAGCGTAATTGACTTTGGCATCTAAGACCCTCTGCGGAATTTCTTGAGTTGTGCATCTCTGTTGGAAGGTCCTTCAAATTTCTCCCATGACAACTAAGTACCATCTACTACAAAATTCGACAAGTGAGTAGGAACTCTTGTTAGAAATGAGCAGGCAAATAGCCACACTTTTACTTTCTTAATTGATAACTCTCGAACTAAACTTGTCTTTAGGCTTACTTGGCGGAAGGGAGCCATATATCTACCGCGTTTAGTTTGAACACAACTTTTTAAGTGCCACAAAAATTCAATGACAAAGTTTCACTAAACGTATTTAACAATTATTCTTTTTTTTTATACCAAAATAAGAGTGAAATTATTAATCTCCTAATTTATGCAGCTCTCAGCCATGTCCTGAACTTTGAACATTAATTAAGCCATAAGAGAGATATATATAAGCAATGAATCACCAATGAGATCAGAATGGTACCCAAAGTCAAATTTTGAAAAACTCTTCAGTCAACTAATACTTCTCTATTCCTGAGTCACTGCCAATTTGGCCAACATGTTCCATCCTCTTTGTTCTTACTTCACACTCTTCATATGCTGTTCTTATCTTTTTAGTATTAACTCCTTCTTTTCTTTTCTGGTCCGGTGTGCTTGAAAAAGTCCTCCCCCCTCCCCCCATCCCCACATCCCCAACCACCTCTCTCCTTCCTTTGTTCATACTACAAAATGCCTCCAACCCCCCTCCAAAAAGTTCAAACCCAAAACCATCTCTCTGTTCATTTTCCTCTCAAACTTGTCTTCCATAATCCCATAATCAAGCCCACGTTTTTTAGACTTTCAAACCTTCCTTTGTTCTGCAATCTTCTGATATATATATATAGCTAAGTGTTCACAACAAGCTCGTATCTTCTTCTTGAAATCATTCAGCGTCTTCTCTGATCTCCAGTGTCTCATTCAAACGACAAGTGCGACATGAAAACCAAAGCAAGCAACCAAAACAGGTTCCTCCGGATCATCACCATACCAATTAGGGTTTTGGGCAAAGCAAAGGATTTCTACGTGAGAAGCATGAGCCAAGTCGGCGACAGGGTCAGTTATGGCAACGTCATGGGGATGCCGGCCGCCGGACATCTTTCCACCTTGCCAAAGAGCTTCAGCGTAAGCTCGTCGCGATCGGACGGCAACGAGGACTATGCGGAGCTAATGAGGGCAGTTTCTAAGAGGAATGATAGCTTGGGGAATATTGCTGCTAATAGCAGGGCTGCTGACATGGATTATTACAGAAGGCAGGAGCAAATACGGCGGTCGTCGACGGTGGCCGGATCGAGTGTGGTGCCTAGGAGTTGCAGTGTTGGGATGGGAAGAATTGATGAAGATGCACCAAGTGATTTTGGAGCTGAAAGTCTTAATGTGAAGAGTGAATTGATGTATCCAAGAAGTAGAAGCTATGCTGTCACAAAGAGAGGTGTTGCCTTCTGAGGAAAAAATAAATAAATGTAGAAAGATTGGGAGTTGCAATTTACTCTCACTTTCTCTCATTCTTTTTTTTTTTTCCACTTTTTTTCTTTGGTTTTTTGGAGAGCTGTGGTATTGTTAATTGGTACATGAACTGTAATGTGTATTATGTAATGGAAAATGCTTTGGCTTGTATCATCTCGCTTTCTCATTTTGATTGGTTGTATGAATGAACATGGGCATTGCTATTTCTTTATACTGGAAGTAACGGAACATTTGTAATATGCTAATTCATCCTTAATTTTTTGCCGCTAAGAAGTGAAAATTTGTCACTAAAATACGTTTTTAACAACAAAAAGTGTGGAATAACATATTAGGAGGTTTTGATGAGTATTTCTCTAAGGTAAAAAAAAAACTCTCTGTTATTCTTAAACTCTCTCTTGTAATTCCTTGTTTTTGATGATCAGTCAGTGTATCTAAACTTCAGTCTCTCTTGTTATTGCTATTGGACTGCTTTTCTATGTGGGTTTTGTTTATCTGGGTGTCAGGGGAAAAGGGTAAGTAAGATTAATATTATTTCCCAATGCGGTAAAAGTATTTTTTTTTCTAACACCACCTTGGATTTTCATGTTTTTGACCATCAGTCAGTCAGTACATCCAGCTTTAGTGTCAATTGTTATAGCTATCGGAATTTTTGTTTTTTTTTTTGATGTGGGTTTTATATATCTCGTTTTTAGAAAAAAATGGGATCGTAATATTAATAGTTTTACCCATTCGCAGTAAAATCTCTTTTTTGCACTCTGAGAGAAAATGGGTTCTTTTGTATGAATGGTTGCAGTTCGTTTCCTGAGATTTCTGATACATTCTTGAAATTTCTTCTTCTTTGATGATCAGTCAATTTATCTAACTTCAGTATCTCTTGTTGTCGCTATTGGAATGCTTTTTTCTGTGGGCTATGAGGGACATGGGTTGAATGTTTGAATGGTTGCAGGTCATTATGTGGGAAGTTTAGTTGATGGAGCCAAGTATGTCTATGAAGGTTGGCCATGGTGAGTCTTTTGTTCGCCACATGGAAATCTCATCTGGGATTCTTTTGTTCTAGAAGATTCGCACATGTAGTCACTGTTATTGAATTTGGATAGTCACAAAAATTGCAGATGACTGAGACTAATTATTATGGTGGATTTGTAAAAGTTTAGGGCCCACTGCAATCATCTGATGCTTTTTTTTCCATGCCAATTTTCGTCCAGCTTTATTTGGTTTATGTTGGGTTTCTTAGGCCAAATGGCCACTGGGTTTGAATGTTTGATCAAGTGATTATTGCCATAAAGAAGGGGGAAAAGGCGATGCTCACATTGCCTCGTGAATTGGGGTTGGAGAACCAGGCGACGATGGGGGTTCCTCAAACTTCCACTGTTAGGTCGGATGTCGAAATCGTCTCATGGATCACGGTGGTTATCGTCTGCAGGTAGTGGCGGAGCTGATGGCAAACCTACGTGGTTACAAGGGGGGGCTGAAGCACCCCCTGATTTTTGATAAAAAAAAATCGGGAATCACACCGAAGCGCGTTCCCCGAGACCCACACTCGGCATTCTATTTCTTTCTCTCTCTCTTACTGTTGTGACCCCGTGAGTGACTGCCGGTGGACTGAGCTACTCTGACGAGGCTACTCCGACCAGATCTGGCCCCTGCCGGCGACCGCGACTGAACCCACCTTCAGACAATAGATCTTGAAGAACGGCCGACGAGGCTCCGCTCTTCGAGACTTCGACGACGGCGACTGAAGCCGCTCACGACCTCACCTTTGCTACTCTGAGACTTTGACGACGGAGACTTCGAGACTTTTACTCGGCTACTCCGTCCGACCAAATTTGGCCCCTCACGGCCTCACCCCTGCGGCGACCGCGACTGAAGCCGCTCAGGCGACGCCGCAACGATAGCGATGAGGCTCCATGTTGGCTGCTTGACCTGCTGCTGCTTCGAGTCTTCGTCAGAGGGTTTAAAATTTGTGTAGAAAAAGGTTGTTTGGGAATTACAGAAGAGGGTTGCGTCTTGGGCCAAAGGTAAACTTTGATGAGGTTGATATTCTCTGGGCAATGAATTATCATTGAAACAAGACGCATTGAAGAAGAAATTTATGAATGTATGTGTGTAGATAAGAGGACGGGGATTTTGAGATATCGATATTTGTTTTGCAAATGGTTCATTGATTCTTTTGATACATTTGGGTTTTTGTTGGTGGAAAGGGATGGACCTGTTAAAATCTCCCTGTAATTACATAATAAAAGTCGTAAATACATAATACTAAAGTGGTGGAAGTGTTACAAGAAAATACAATAACAACTCTTAAAAATAATATTAAGATTAGCTGATTAAGGTGCCAACTTTAAGACGTTTCGCATTTAAATACATGATATGACATGTTACCGCATAATACAACAGTGACGGAAGTCGGACAATAAAATGAAAAAACAACTCTCAAAACTAAAATTAAGATTAGCCGACTAAGATGCAAACTGTAAGAGGACTGACACACCTTCAGTAAACAAGGCATTATAACTTTTAGTGAATTTTTTTTTGCACTCCCTGAAAAAAAAATTTGGTTCCGCCCCTGCCACCTGCTCCTTCAAATTTTTTCCTTCTTATGTGGTATATTTTACCCAAAATGATAAAAGTGCCCATTTAAAAATTCTAAAATTACTTAAATGAGATTTTTTTTAATTATTTTACATGTTAAAAGTATCTAAAAATTTTAGCGAAAGTTAAAATAAATGTCCTTTTAGTCATTTAAAAAGCTAAACTTATACAAATAAACAAAAAAAAAAAAAAATGTTCAAACTCCTTTAAGTAAACACATAAAGTCAACGTAGTTAATCCCACAGTTTAGACTTTACAAGGCTGAGTACACCGCATTTGGGCTCTGACTGCTACACCGCATTCTCTTCATCTGACCTCACTTGTTTTCTTCTCTCCCTCCTCCGGCCAGTCTATACGTTGCATAAGATCTAATAAAGTCGAGCCCCGTTTGATGGCTTTGAGGTAAAAATTGCTTCCCTCGATTGGTATTGTAACAGAATGAGATTTTCTATCTTGTTTTTTAGATGCCTGAATCAAGCTGAAGTGCTGCTTGTTAGCTTGTGGCAATTTCACGGTGCACTCATTGTTTGTATTTTAACACCCCGAAGGTCATGGCAACAATTTTTACGGTGAGATCCGTGTTTGGAACTTATAATTTGCATGTTTAACTGTAATAGCAATTGTGCCTTTAACACCCAAATAATTCTTGGTTGAGCTTCTACTTGAGCCATCTAGACAGAACCAAGAGAATTCAAATTTCACCATTCCATTAGTTTGAAAGTGGACTTAATTCCATGAAAATTTAATTTTTGTTGATGTAAAAGTATGGACAAGCATATTGGGGCATGAGTTTTGGGAATATTTTTCTCGCTGAATCTTACAAAAAAAAAATATTAAGTGTCCACCCCGCTCAATATTTCTAGCTCCGCCACTGTTTGCGGGGATGGTGGCATTATCAAGAGAATTATAGAGAAGGCCGGACAGACTGTGCGAGTTCAAGTACTAATTCTGCGGGGTAACTAGCTAATGACCCCCTGTATTATAGTTGGTGTGCGATTTTTCACCATCTACTTCAAAACTTAAGTACTAAACCCCCCCTACGGAAATTAGGCACCTTAGACGGATCCGTTATGAACCACATGAAATGACCAAAATACCCTTATGTCCTTACCCTATTTTAGCTAAATGACATTCTTTCGACTCTTTTGTATCTCCTCTCTCACTTCCACCTGTATCTCTCACCATGCCTGCCGACCACCCACTATCACACACACCACACACAAGGGTTCCCCCTCGCTCCGCCACTCCACTGCACGTGTACACAAACATGCTCAACACATCACACCCACACCCCCAAAATCGGTAACAACATCCAAAAAAATAAGGGGGGGGAGAAGAGAAAGAAACGGCAGAAACGCTGCCGCCGCACCAGCACCAAATCGGCATCCTCACCACCGCGGCAGACGGCACCACCAATTATTGCCCCACCGTCGACAAAGGGCCAATGCCGCCACCGCCGAAATTGCAGCATCCATCACCTCTATCCACTTGTTCGCTGCTTTTCTAACCAAATCCCCACCAACACACCGAGGAACAGATGGCCAACACCAATCGCAAAGCAGATCTCACAACCAAGGGAAGTGTGTGCAGAGTTGGAAGGACGAGCGGAAGAGAGGCTGGACTGACGGGGGGGAGTGTGAGCGACGGATTTGGAAGGAAAGGGGTGAGGGTGTTGGGGGTCTGATGGAGGGTAGTGAAGAGGAGGTTGAAGAAGGACAAAAATGTCTTTCTAAAAATAAAACGGATAGTCAACGCGTTTGTTGACCACGCGGTGTTAAACTGATGTTTTGCGTAGGGATGACAATTTGATCTGTAACCAGTGGATATCCGCCCCGCCTCGATCCTATTGGAGCAAGTTTTCTTGACTTTGATCGGGTTGTAGGGTGGGTATGGTATATAAAATTTAAACCCGCAGCGGGTACGGATCGGGCTTGGTATTTAGGCTAACCGCCCCGCTGCCCTATATATAATTATTTTTTATCCTAACCCTAGATCTAGGCGATCTCGGCCATTCATCTTATAGTATATATAATGGAAAGAGAGAGGCCTCTCTTCTCTGCCGCCACATCTTCTCTCAAACTCTCCATCTTCTCTCAAACTCTCACTTCTCTCTCTCTCTGTTCTCTCAACGATGGTAAGTCGTACAGTCACGGCCGCACGGTACATCGCCTGTCTCTCTTCCCCGCACGGTACAACGCCTGTCTTTGCCGCATGGTACAAACACTTGTCTCCGCGACTCCGCAGTCAACCATCTCCAATTCGCCGCCGAAGCTCCTCCACCTCCGATTGCTGCGGCAGTGTGCGAGATGCTTCTATCGTGGACCGCGGCGTCGCCAATAGTTACTCCAGAAATTTTGTTTTTTGGACAGTTTTGATCAGAAGCTATAATGAACTTTGATTTCATATTTTGTGTTTATTATCAAATTCTGTGTCAAAAGTTGCAATGGAGTTTTTTTCTTTTTTTTTTTTTGTGCTTCTGATGATGCTCTGTTTGAGCTTTTTGTGGAAAGAGAAGAGGAAATGAAGTTTTTTCATGTTCTTTTTTGAGCTTCTTGGTGGGGTTTCAGAATGGTTGCGTAGTGGTTGGGTTTGAGGGAGTAGATCGCGGGGCGGGGTCGGGGTTTTTTGTAATCCATCGGATCGGGGATGATATTCCCATCTCTCGACCCGATGGCGGGGCGGAGTCGGAGTCACTGAATTAGGCTACTGGGGCGGGTTCGGATTTTATTAGATCCGAGCCGCCCCATTGCCATCCCTACTTTTCCGTTTAATGTGCCCAATTTTCATAAGTCTGGGAGGGGGTTAGTGCTTAAGTTTGAAGTAGAGGGGGGAAAATCACACATTGCTTATAGTACAGGGGTCATTAGCTAATTACCCCTAATTCTGCCTTATTGCATCATTTACGTCAGAGGAAATTTTTCTCCGACAATACAATGCCAATTGCATCCCCTGCTCACGGAAAATAGTAAGCAGGGCATAAATAATTTTGACGCAGTGAAGTACTATATTTTTGTCCAGCAACTTCAAAATCAAAAGCTAGCAAGACCATGAAATGGGGAGCTAGAGAGTCAATCTAATGGTTCAACCTCATTGTAAGTCTCTTAGAATTGGTAGTATTAGAATCAAGTATTGTTGCCTGAAATGTCAATGCCGTCTTTCCTTTGTTTTAGAGCACAACGGAAAGTTCACCGTAGGACTTGCAATCCTGCATCTTTAGATCCTCTATCTGCCCGTCATGAATATATTTGTAGATCCTTTGTGCTTAATTATTTGTGCGAGGAAAGCAGTTTTCATATCTGTTCTGATGAATGTGCCACTAGTGTTTGTTAAGAAAGAATTACAATCTCACAATGCTGAGTGTAACTAAAAATAAGCAGGTAAAAAAACGTAGTGGATGGAAACTTGCATTTTTATTTTCTATCTGTAGAATCGTCAGATGGGTACCGGAGATTGTTACCAGAAACCTTCATACTAACAATGAGGCAGTTGACCAAGAGTAGTGCCAGGAGATGCTGAAAGGACCTTCTGATTGAGCCAAAATTGGACTAGAATTTAGAAACGAGGTAAACCTTTATAGGGTGTCGTCAAAACTAATTGAGGGCATTCGAGAACAAGGAATTGTCTATATCGCGTATTGAGGCTTTGATGCTAAGCGCGCTCTCTTTTTGGATAGAGCAGTCCTCCTCGAATTTCAGAAACCGTGGCGATGTGGAAGTGTTGTGGTTTCTCCTCTTTAAGCTACTTATTAAATGAAGACTAAGCTTATTACATTTTTTCTTGGGTGCTTACTTTAAAACTAGTGATGACAATCAGCGGAACAAGAGTGCCTTTTGGGAAAAATACTAGAAGTATAGAAGACCTTGTTCATTATATGCCAAAAATTTCCATAGCTGCTTGGATTTTTATCGTCTTCTCGCGGGTGATAGAGTTCATCCTGTGGAACCCCTAGTATAATTGGAAACAGCTGCGGACCTGCATAATCTTAGAAATTGAGATAAAGGTTGGCAACTAAAAATCAATCATGGAATGACTGGAAAGTTAGTAACAAGTATGGAGTCCTGGAAGGCACTACTCGTGAACAGGTTAAAAGCATCCAATCTGCTTTTACCCAATTTAATTTTTTTCATCTCCGGTCTACGAGTTTGGTTCATAATTTCCCTTCTACAGAGCTTCCAATTCCTCAATCTGTTAGCCTGACATAGTGCGTGCATCAGAACCCCACCATGTTTCCAGTCGTGGCTGTAATTAACTTATGAAATCCTCCTGAAAGTACCCTAATATACTTCAGTGTAGATTAAGTGCTAGGGTACATATGGAAGACAAAGAGATATTGAAATTTTTGTAACCTCATTGTACCATGTAATCCATATAATTCGATCGCAAACAGAGTTTGCAATGAGAAAGTGAATGGCAGCAGTAGGTTCAAGACTAAGCGAATATGAAACACAATTACTGGACTCAGCATCAATTCTTTCCTCATTCATACCAGTAACAACTTGGGCAATGTGTTTTTCAAGAAGGAAAAGTGGGTTCATCTGTTTAGTACCTAATAATGAGGAAGGAAGTTAAACACCCAGACAAAAATCAATTTTTAGTGAATGTTGGTCAATGGAAGATTAAGTATTAAAGGCTTAATTTTCAATTATTTAACTTTCTTCAAATGAATAAACATTTGATTATGCTACAGAACGGATTCTTGTTCATTCACTTGGCAGGTAAGATGTTGCTCCAGCAAGTTGATTCTGCTTGTGATAAATGCCTAGATTATTACATCTAGTTATTACTTCCTTAGAAAAGTATCAGGAGAAAGCACCATGGGGAGATGATGGCTCATGAGAGCCGAGAGGACAGAGGCAGCTGGGATAATGAAAGAAGAAGGCAACGTAATATCCAACAATGGATATTCTAGCACCTTATGGCAAGCACTTATGGAAAGCACCATAAAGTGCATTGGAAAGAAAGTTTATTTTCTCTCCTCCGTCCGATGTGAGACAAAGAACAAGACTATTTGGATCTTCAACTTTACTCATAACGAATACAAACATATGAACATAACAGTGTAAAAATGACACTTCATATCGTTCTATGTTGACTCGGTATTGCTGTAATCCCTTGCTCTTAGGCTACAGACAATGTTGGCAAAGATGCACCATGTTGCTGGTAAAAATATGTTCCGGAATCCTAGCCAGAAATGATGACCTGAAAAACAGAAAGCGAGTGATCACCTAGTGGAATTTCGACGGATAATTTTCTGATGCTTAAGTCAGAGTGCAGTTACATGATAAGAACTTGAAAAAGGCATGAAAGATTGTATGTTTGTGCGTGTGTCAGTTGTTTGCGCACCTAGGGGAGTCCCCTTTGAATAGAGGTGGGTGTGAGAACCCTAGCGGACTTAGGAGTATGACGATTGGGCCTTGGGCCTGATCCTTGAGGATTACATTGGGATCCTTTCAGAATTCTAATTTTCAATAAGGTAATTATCAATCTTGTAGTTGACCCAGTTTGATCACGAGGCATAAACAACACGTGTCGTATTATGACTAGGGGTGTACTTTTAGCCATATCACGCCCTCTAGACACGATGATCAAAAGCTTGTCAAATACTTGAGAATGTCATTCTGGTTGGATGGTGCAGCTTCTAGCCTTAAGCTTAATGATTTCCAGGGAGCAATCAAGTTATGTTCAAAGGTAATGAGTAACAAAGAGGGTAATTGATGCATGTGTGGACTTAGGAAAAATCCAGTATGAGCATATCCTGGACTTCTTTTAAGGAATCAAATTTATGGTACTGCATAAAGTTAGGCTGTGTTTGGGTACTAGATGCACCTAAAGTACCTGCATAGAACTGTGAATCCTTTTTAATGTATAAAACACAGCTATGTGGGCAGTATCTCATAGCTTTTAATCAAGAACAATCTTTTCCTTTTTCCAGAGGTTGGAAATGGATGGAAACGGATGAGGTTGTTGACATGTTTCTTTATGTATAATTTCTGTAAGGTAATGATGTTATAGACCACAGGAGGACTGCCATCAAGGCTTATAGACGAATTTTTTCTTTTGATATGTAAGCATAAACATTAATGGATGAAATGAAATGCGTTTTTTTCTTTCGTATGTGGGCTCATTTAGCCTGCACCTGAGGTCTGGTAGCGTGCAGTCATTGGCAACCATCGTGTGCCACTAATTGGGTGGTGATTCGAGCACAGTATTAATGACAAATAATTATTCAATAGCGCCTACTAGAAAATTTCAAGCATGTTGGTAGTCTGATGACCCGAGCCCAAATGACGCATCTAGTGTGTAGCTTCTGAACCAAATTAAATGGTAAACGACAAAGTCAAATATAGACGAACTTCACAAAGTTCCATACATGCAAAAAAAATAAAAATTGTATGCGTTATTCTACGATGCTTTCTTATAATACTCCCTATGATTTAGTGGTGCCACTTTTCTTTTTGAGATATCCCAAAATTTTGGTACGATTTAATATGGTATCTTTAATGAACTAGAGATTTTTTGTTTTTTGTTTTTGATGAAGAATCGATTTTATTAATATGGAAAAATCAAGTCGGTACGTCTTTTAGGAGGCTGGACATAACAAAGCACGGTGGCACATCTCTCCGGTACCTAGTATCATGAACAAATAGCACTTCTCTTGCAAAAGAATGAGCAACATTATTTCTAGTTCTCTTAACCTGTAAGATATGAACCTCATGAAAAAAAGATGTCACTTCCTTGATTTTATCTACAATGTGACCAATCTTTGATAAATTAGTCTATATACTCTTCGGTGCAAAAATAATGCCAGCAACATCAAATTCTATACAAAATCTTTGACATTCCGGTTGTTGAGTTAACTTAATACTATCCAAAGCAGCTAGAGCCTCAGCCGTAAATGGACAAGTCAAGTTGTCCATTCTCTTTTTAATAGACATGCGATGAAAGAACTTGTCGAGTCTCCAACGACTCTTCCCAGTCCTATTGCATTAACTTCCTTGAAAATTGCACCATAAAAAATCATCTGAGCCACCCCATGGGTTGGGGGGCACCAACTTACATGAACTACCATTTGTACTTTTTATTATTTTTATTTTTCCAAATTCACCGGCAAATTATGATGAAAAACTCAAACTCCTCTCTCGGCAGTATTTCATGCATATATATCATCCGTTACATCACAGGATTGGCTCGTACAAATTTGCCCTTGTGTTGCAAGTTACATAAATCTCAAATTAATTTTGTGAAAGTACAGTCATGTAGAACGTGGACGAGAGTTTCTGCCTCCTTATCACAAATTATACAAGAATCCTCGATAACAATATGTTTACATTTCAGGTGATGATCTACGCGCAATAAATTTGTGCAAGCTCGTCAAGTAGAGATTTTTTACTTGGGGTGTCTTTAATGAACTAGACATATTTTGTTAATGTAAATGCGATGGTTTTGTACTTATTTTGGGTAGAAAAAAGAGAGGTAGCTCTGATCACGGCTGTTGAGCAAGATCCAGCCGCCAGAATAGCGCCACCACCACGTTGCAGGAATTTCGTCGCCAAAGACAGTACTGCGACCAATATTCCAGTCATGCACGTTCATGATAATCATCCAAAAGCATCAATGTCCCATCTCTGTCCACCGTCAAACGTAGAAAAAGAGAAATAATGAACGCCCTTCCAATAAAATGTAAGGCCGTTCGCAAATTTGTACAGGAAAGCAGTAATGGCCACACCATTCACAACTTCCTTATCTCCCCATCTGCACGTGCTTTGAGTGTATATACACACGTAAGAACTCTATGTAAACTCCTTCAGGTTGCACGTACTGTAACGTGACCAGTAGATACTGCTGCTGCTCGAGATCGCTCCGCGCTGAAATTGAAAATGGCAGCTCCAAGACCAAAACAACTTTGCTTCACCCTGCTATTGCTTCTTCTTGTTTCGATACAACTTTGCTCACAGCTTGCTCTCTCTCACTCCCTCGTTAAGTTTCTTCCGGGATTCCAAGGACCCCTTCCGTTCGAGCTTGAAACCGGGTAGGCCAGCTAGTCGTACAGAGGCCCGATCCATATTTAGCGCTAGCTCCGGACATCTTGCTTGTTTTGTTGTTGAAATGAACAGTGAGATATGCGTAGTAGAGATCATCATCTCTGCAGTCTATATATATATATATATATATCAATCATGTTGCTGATGCAATGCTAGTGTGTGTTTCAGATATGTTGGAGTGGATGAATCAGAGGATGTGCAGATCTTCTACTACTTTGTCAAGTCCGAGACAAAACCCAGACAAGACCCTCTTATACTTTGGCTAACTGGAGGCCCCTGTTGCTCTTCCTTCAGCGGACTCATCTATGAAATAGGTAAATGATCAAATGAACCATGATCAAATGAACCATATGACTTGACATGAAAATAAAAGAAAGAGTGCCTATTATATTATCTTGTTAGGGGTTGATTAAACAAGATCTGTTTGTTGAATATCTTGGTGTAGAACTATAAACCGACAGTGTGTGCGTAACCATAGTTTTGCGGAGTTCGAGAATGTTCAAGGGGAAAGAAAGTGATGGTTGGTACTCGGTATTGGAGTGGAGCAGGTGAAAGTTCTGGTCTTTGAGGCTAATGATAAGCATATGTGGGCCTTGCAGGTCCATTATATTTCAAGGAAGTGAGGTACAATGGCAGCTTGCCCACGTTAGAGTTGAATTCTAACTCCTGGACAAAGGTAGATGTATACATTTCTGATTGTAGTTCTTGCCAAAAAAAACAAAAAAAAAAGAGATAGACTCGTTTGAAGTTGAAAATATTGGGTTGCCGAGGATTATTGGTCCCGATCGTTTTAAGATTGGTTAACATATTGTTGTTTATCTATTCTTTTTTGTCTTAATTCCTTAATTAATTTGACGGTCTTATATAATCAACACGAATGATCTGAAACTATACAAAAAAAAAACAAAAAAGATATATAATTGATGCAGTTCATCTCCTAATGGTGAAAAATTGATGCAGTTCATCTCCTAATGGTAAATGTTGTACTTGTAAGTGATGTATCTTTGAAAAATCAACTTACTTGAATCTCTTCTTAAGCTTTGTGCAAGTTATTCTTGATCAATTTTTTTGGGACCGAATATAAAAACGTTTGTTTTATGCCAATGCACTCTTGCGAATATCTATACCAATGCTGAATAATTTTCAACTAGCAGAGTCAACCCACTATTACTTCTACTCCCAACAATCTCATGAACAGTTCTTTTTTGGTTTCACTTAAGGCGATGAGAGCAGTCTTCCCTTAAATCCATGGGTGTTAGATAGTTTAGCGAGTAAAGTTCTTTTGGTAATGATTCTCGCCTACACTGAGGACCAAGGGGTCAAGGGAGAATGGCATATATATTGTGGGGAAATGGAGCATAGAGAAAAAGGGGTAACTTCCTATGTATCCAAACCAAGTCACATCCATGGGAAAAAAATAATTTATTGGCACATGTTTCTTATTGAAAAGCCACTTTTTCTACCAAATTACCACCTAAGAAAAAGCAATTTTCTATTTTTTTGAGGGAGTACTAGTTATAAGAGCGGGTAACATGTAACTATTTTGTAATAAAGCAAGTGATTGAATTTAATTTAATTTAATTCTGCTCATGGTTTCTTAGATGGCGAACATAATATTCGTAGATTTGCCCGTGGGTACGGGGTTCTCCTACGCAAGGACTTCACGAGCTGCTCCGTCGTTTGACCTGCAACTCTGTGACCAAGCTCATCACTTTTTAAGGAAGGTAAAGCCTCTGCATCTGCATTGTGCCATTTCTTGCGCTTTCATTTTCCAATAATTTGCCCCAATTTAATATCCTAATTAACGACTCGCGTCGTATTTATAATAGTTCTTTACAAGTAAACTCTGCTGCATTCATTTAATTATCAAAGATGGTCATGTTAATTCTTTGTTAGGTGAACTTACGTTTAAGTTTTAACATGCCAGTAATCCATAACGATGGAATAGATGTAAACAAAAGGCTTATGCCTTCAGCTAATAATGTTTATTTCATAAAATGCTTCATATGAATATGGCTATGCCTATAGGCCTGAAAAATTAATGAATTGTAAACTTAGAAGGTCAGACTCAGACATTAGGAGTTTATCATGGACACAAAGACATGAATATTTGCAAATTGTGATGGTATTGCTAAATTAAAAATCACAAACTCGAATAGGAACCAATTATGGCATCAATTTCTCTCTTATAAATCTCATATGTTTCTTTCGTCTTTTAGATATGTAGATTTTTTATCACCATAAATAGAGTGCTTTACATTATACGAGACGTACTAAAATAGACCTTATCAACTCCTGCAAAATTAATTAAGTATATGTCCTACAAATTTGTTTAAAATATATCCTACAAAATCTAGTTGGACTACGCGGCATCTGGCTCTAGGTTAAGCTCTGTGCTAGACAGTAGTTTAATCTGAATTTAATTGGCCGACACGGCATTTTTTTTAATTAAGGTGAAGTTAGAAGTTGGGGTGGACCAATTTATTAGTAAGTGAAGTCAGATTAAAATTGACATATCACTCGTCTCAACTCAATCGATAGCAGTACATTACTCTCTGATTATTAACAATTTTTTTCTTCAAAGCATTTCGCAGTGGTTGAATGCTCATCCTGAGTACATTTCGAACCCACTTTACGTTGGTGGAGACTCCTACTCTGGAATTACTGTTCCCATTGTCGCTCAAGTCATCTCCAATGGTAAACTCCCTTGCCCTCAAAAAACCAAAACAATGTAACACAACAATTCTTAAAAGTGTTGGAGAAATGCAGGGAATGAAGGTGGCACTGAGCAATTCAACATTAACCTCAAGGTTTGTCATTCTTGCTATCTTTCTCCTGGTTTGCAGATTCTGGGTTCATTTTCTTTGCCTTCTTGTCAGTTGTCTTCTGTTCTTGTTTAAGTAGTGACTGGTTTGTAAGGAAGTTCTGAAAATGAATGAGGAGATGGTAAACACTAAACAAGGCCTTACTCCCTTACTTTTCTAATGTCTGGTTCCAGGGATACATACTTGGAAACCCTTTAACATTTCCCGATGAAGACAATTACAGAATCCAATTTTCACATGGAATGGGACTTATTTCGGATGAACTCTACGAGGTTAGTTCTACTCATCACAACTCTCTTCCCTTTCTTTCAAAATCTCTCTCTCAATTACATATGAAATCTTAGGACAAAGATCTTCTACATATATGCGCTTTAGAGATAAAAGATTGTCGCTAGAAGTGTTTTGTCATTGTTATTAAAATATGTATTGACAATGTTTTATAGCTAAAATGCATTTAGCAATATTTTTTTTATGACAGTAGAGATGTTATATAGTAAAGGATCCTGGTCCGAAATCTTAAAATCTTTGGTTACTGTAAAAACAGTCACTGAAGACAAGTTGCGGAGGAGAGTATCAGATAATAAACCCCAACAATGTCCGATGTTTACGTAATTACGAGGCTTTCAAACAGGTTGGAACCCTTCTTTTTTCTTTCTTCCCCCCTGCAAGTACCCAATTTAACAAAAGTATAATTATGCATATTTCGCAGTGTACGGGCACACTCAATCAGGCGCACATTTTGGAAATCAATTGCGGTTTAGATTATTCTCCGAAGCCACTCAAATTGTTCAACGGAAGAAGATCACTTGATGAGAGATTTCAAGAGCTGCATACTCATAAAACATCACCACTTTCTGCGTTTTATTGTCGCGTAACTGCTCTTACTATACTTGGTTACTCATTTCCTTTCAAAATGTGGTTATACCATTCTTTTGGTTATTTTAGGTCGATGGATATTGGCTTTCTTATCATTGGATGAATGACGAGAGCGTTCGAGAAGCGCTCCATGTCCGAAAGGTGCGTTTTGTAAAAGAAATATACTCTGTCCATTCCTATAACAGAGGCACCGCGCTGTTGTGGAGAGTGTATGTACAATTTTGATGGAGGATTACTGCTTAAAAGCATAACGGATGTAATAGGGAAATGCTTTACCTAACCTTACTTCGCATCAACCCAAACAAATAAATACAGGAAACACTACATCAAAATAGAACGAATTAGGACGAGAAAACCGTAGGCTTCCAAAATAAGGTATCTTTTAGAGAGTCGGCGGTATACTTGCTGCTAATGTAAACAATTATAGGTTTGTACCCATTATTGCTAGACTTCTCATTCCGCCTTTGAGTCCGCCATCGTGAAGTACGCAACTGGATATACATATTCTCAGCTCTTCTCTTCTGTGATTTCTATTAACACTTACCATGCAAAGAACGAGAAAACGAGGCTCAACTCTTAACGCAGGGGAGCAAAGGGACGTGGATAAGATGCAACCAAGGGTTGCCTTACGAATCTGTAATCTTGGACAGCAGACCGTACCATGTAAACCTCAGCAGAAAGGGTTACCGGTCTCTCATTTACAGGTCAAATTTCGATAACTTGTGTGATTCTCGTCGCCAACAATCCAACGTACATGTTCCAGAAACACTGAAAGTTCTTATCCTGTTGAAACAGCGGTGACCATGACATGCTTGTTCCCTTCCCATCAACTCAAGCATGGATAAGACACCTGAATTACTCCATTGTTGATGAGTGGCGACCCTGGAATGTCCATGGCCAAATTGCTGGGTGGGTTCCTTTATAATTATCAGGTCTCTCCTTTTCTTTGATGACAAGTCTTAACAGCAGCAGAACTCATTTAATTTGGCATCTTTGTCGTCGGTCACATGCAGTTATACGAGGACTTACTCCAATCAGATGACATTTGCAACTGTGAAGGTTAGAAATTTCTATCTCCAGAAAATATGAGTAGACTATAATTGTCTACCTTCTTCAACTTCTCCACATTTTTGCTTCTACAGGGAGGAGGCCACACAGCTCCAGAGTTCAAACCTGAAGAATGTTATGCCATGTTCAAGAGGTGGATATCCTATGAGCCTCTATAGTCAATCTCAAAGCCCCATAGCTGACAATGATCACCGTGCTGTGAACTATAAACACACGGAACGATGCTTCCTCATTATAGGTGCAAGCACTGTTATAATAGCATATCGAAAAAGGATACCGATTTTTCTGCATAATGATACTGTCTCAAATTTGAAATAAATTATATAAAATTATGAAATTTAAATAAAGAAATATTGTTGTCTTAAAACTTAGACGCAAAAGTAAAAGCATTTCCACTTAGATTGTCAAAATTATAAAACTAAGGTGTAAACTATGAAAATTGAAAAGAACCCGCTAAACGGTTTATGGTTGCCATCAAAACCACCACCCGTTTTGATGACCACCACTTCCTGCAACCGCCTACCTATCTTACTACCTCACTTTGCTATATTTAACCAGCCTCATGACCTCCACCACTCTTTACTTTTCTCCCTCAACGATGGATTGGTTTCAGATCTAGGAACACATCTAAATCCAAATCTATTATGGTTGTTGATGCCCAAGTCTATTAGCACCACCTGTGATTGCAAGTTTGCTCTCTTGGGGCTTCACCCCTTCTTCATTCATCCCCAGGCATGCCATGTACCTCACCCTCCGCCACACATTACATAGCGACTTGGTAGGTGGTGTGCGTGGTTGCCCGACCTCCTCTTTCTTTTCTTCTTTCTCACGCGGTCCCCCTCCCCCCTTCCCCTTCCTCATTTATTCCCCCACACACTCTCTCTCTTTCCAATCATTTTCAACTTTTTACTTTTTCTCTCTCTTCATTCACTCTCCCCCTGCACATATGTATATCCCAGACTGCACATAGCTTCATGTTTGTTGGTGTGTCTGGTATCTTGTTCCAGCTATAAATCCTGAACTTCACCCATTGCTAAACCACATATAAACATCCCTGAGTTGTGGCATACCTTTGTTCAAAGATTCTTGCATTTCTTTCCATCCATAGTCCATATATAGTTGCTGCAAATACCAATTTAGACAAGTTGGCCATAAAGTTTTTCCCCCTGAAATGTTGAACAGCATACTGCGTTAAGTGTTTCCATGTTGTTCTGTCAACTCTTTTCCCCAATTTCTCAGAAATCATTCCCCATAACTCTTTGGCATAGGGGCATTGAGTGAATAGATGATCAACATTCTCTTGTTCTTGGCCACAAAAGTTACAGCTTTCATCTTGAATTAAATTAAATTCAACTTCTTCAGTTTGTCTTTGGTTCTAAGACCTCCTTTGTATAGCAACCAAAGTATCATAGCACACTTAGGAATATGGCCCTTAAACCAGATAATTTTCCACCATTCCTTTGTAATTGCTTTACTTCTTAGCCAAGTCCATGCAGAATTTATAGTGAACTTACCATTAGTCTGCAGGTCCCATTTAATTTGACCAGAGCTCTCCATTCTTGGTATGACCTTATTGGTGATAAGCACAGCTATGTCCTTTAAAGCTTGAGATATGAGAGGTGGTAGCCTCCAAGCATTACCCTCCATAATGTCGGAAACCTTGGAATACCTTCCTAGTCCAGCATCATATATTATTCTTTGTCCATATTGAAAAATTAAAGGACCACCAGGCAACCATTTGTCTAACCATAGCCAGGGGCGGATGCAAAGCATGGCCAAGGGGGGCCATGGCACCCTCCCAAATTTGAAAATTTGTGTTTAACTATTTTATGTAATGGTTAATCAGGTTTAAAATATTTAGGAAACTTGTCATTATATTGTAAAAACCTTAATGTATCATTTTATTTATTGTGTCTTTGACTTTTTGTCTCACCGGCTATCGTATTTTTTTGTTTTTCTCGTTCACTTGTTCATCTTCGTTCTTTCAAATTTCAAAGTTACAGTTATAAAGAAAAGATCAAAGTTAGTTCTTTTAAATTCTTGCCGTATTTTAAATTATTCGTGATTATTTTTCTCGTACAATTAATAGTAATACAGAATAGATCGACAATAAGAGGTAATTTTTCTATAGAAAATTAATAATTTTTTGTTACCAATTTAAGTAAATCAGTATGAATAGTGAACTTGTATGATTAGTTGTCAAATTAAGTAATCTATTTTGCATTTAACACATCAAATAGTGACGCGAATTCTTTTACGGTAGCCATTAATTTTTCTTATAATTTTTTGGCACCCCCCGATTAAACTTTCTGGCTCCGCCCCTGCATAGCCAAGTATATTTACCATTCCCTATTTGATATGAGCAAACTTGTTGCATTTGGCTTCCGAGCTTAATCAATTTACACCATGTACATGACAAATTTGCAGGGGGTTTAAAGCTTCATACAACACGCTCATTACCCCCCTCCTCTTTTACTCTCTTTCCCTACGACACGCTTAACACTTTTTCTATCCAAATATGCCTTCCGTCCCACACATAAATTGATCATATTTTCTTTTTACGCCGTCTCACAAAAATTGATCACTTCCAAATTAAGAAAAAATCATGTAAGTATTTTTACATATTTATCCTTTTTATACTTTTTTTTAATTTTATTTCTCTCTCCACATTTAACTCTCCACCAACTCATTTTCTCTCTTCTAGCACACCTTCTTACACTTTTTTATTTTATTTTTCTATCTATATTTAACACTCTACCTACCAATTTTCTCTCTTTTGGCCTACTCTCTTCTCCCCCCCCCCCCCCTCTAAAGGGTAAAATAAGACACACAATATATAACATAAATCCTTAATATGCGTGCAAGGTCGAACTGAGCGATTTATGTGGGAAGGAGGGAATAATAAATACATGCATACATATGAAGTCACTTGCATACTCCTCCGTAACAATTATAGTACAACTAAAATTTCATGTGGTTTAAGGTAGCACTTCTTCACTCCCTTACGACCCTTAGTTTTTTTTTTAACCTTGAGAAAGAAATTTCACAGGCGCGCCTCTAGACCCGTAACAGTGCCCTCGCGCCGTAACTCGCAATAACGCCTAATCGTCCCACGAACTTGATAGGTGATGTGCGAGACGACTGGAACTTGGGCAATGTTTTCAAGAAAGAAAAGTGGTTTCATCTTTTCAGTACCTAACTACTGAGGAAGGAAGTTAAAAACACCCAGCAAAGAGTCAGTTTTTAGTGAATATTGTTCAATGGTACATTATTAAGTATTCAAGGCTTGTCCGTACATTTCGATTTCTAACTTTCTGCAAGTGGAATAACATTGTACTATGCTACGTACGGAATGGATTCTTGTTCATTCACTTGGCAGGTAAGATGTTGCTTCTGCAAGTTGATTCTGCTTATGATAATGCCTAGATAATTATATCTACTTATTATTTCCTCCGAGAAGTAACAGGAGAAAGCACCATGGGAGATGATGACTCATGCGAGGACGGAGGCAGCTGGGATGACGAAAGAAGAAGGTATCCTACTATTCAACAATGGATAGTACGGAAGAGCTGGGAAATACTCCGTATATGACAAAGGCGGCAGAATGAGTTTATTATCTTGATGTGCACTTCATGTGGGTTCCGTGTTGATTCGTTGTTGCTTTAATCCCTCTCTTAGGCCGCGGACTATGTTGGCGAAGATGCACCCTTTAGACACGATGATCAAAAGCTTAGTCAAATACCGAAGAATGTCACGCTGGTTTGTAGCCTTAAGCTTAATGATTTCGAGGGAGCAATCAAGTTATGTTAAAAAAAATGAGTGTTCCCAACCTATCATGGTCGCACTCATGAACTTCCAGTGGATTCTTTTTTGCTCAACACATCGACACAGTCGCCGGTCAATTTTTCAACACTTCCAAACGGTTAAAGCGCGTACGCTCAAATCAAGTCCATTTTTTGCTTTTTTTTTACAATTCTTTGTCGCTTTGCTTGACTCATGGTCGCTAGCATGACGACGTTGGCGCGCCTCAACTTACGCGGGCCCATTTGATGTCAGTTGGTCGCTTGCCTCTCTGCTTACCTCCCCCCTTGGGGCTCGGCCGCCTTTCCTCTTTGAGGGTCGGTGGGCCTTCCCTCTTGGAGGTTGGCATGCCTTCTCCCTTTTGAAGGAGGGTTGACCTCATTCACCAACGCATGCACACCCTCTTTTACTTCGGCCAAACGCTATGGGAGCATGACCCGCGCACCGTCTCCGCGGCACCCGCTGTCACCCACGTGCCGGCTCCGCGACACCCATCGTTCGCGCTTCTGTGCCGTCTCCGCGAGACCAGCCATCCGCGCCCATGCGTTGTTCATACGTCATGTGCCCCGGGCACGATGCCCACTTCCGCAATAGACATCGCCGCACCTGTGCGCCACTTTCATGTCTCATGCCCTGGCACCGTGTCGTGCACCAATTTCATGACTTGGTGCAACTGGCACCATACCGCGACAGACATCGCCGCGTTCGTGCGCCACTTTCATGTCTCGTTCCCCTGGTACCGCGCCCATGCATCACTTTCATGTCACGTGCCCTTGGGCACCACACTCATTCACCATACCATGCGCCTCAGCCTTAGATGTGGAACATGCTTCGACCCACTCTCTAGGGTGTACATTATTCTGAGGGACTCTGCTCTCAGTGCTTTGGCATGAGGACCCTTCGCAGCGAGATAGGCTCACTCTCACGGAAGCTATCTCCGCTTGGGGTGACTTGCATGACACTAGGCACGCCTGAACTGTGACCATGTTGCACTCACATTATCAGTGATCGTCGGCGGCCCAGGACGATAACCTTCGGGTCACTCCGAGACGTGAGCATGTCTTTGGAGGGCATCGTGCCCAGTTCTCCTGACAGTCGAGCGTAGGGACGTTCCCCAACCATTGTCAGGTTCTCTTCGTGTCTCTTAACGCACCCATGTGGGATTCAGTAAGGTTTTGGACCGATGGCTGGGGCAAGGGCTTACTCTAATCATACCGACACTGTGTGGTCAGTCTTTTAAGACATGCAGAGCAAAATTATGTGGGGCAGACAACGCGAATATGGGTACTGACAATCCAAAAGAGCATCGATATTTGTGGACCCCTTGTGACGTGTCATTCCCAGGGAACGACATGTGTTAAGTGATGACACAAGCATACTTTTGCCTATAAATAGAGGACTTTGAAATTCATTTGGGACAATAATTCTCATTTTTACAAAAATCATTTTCTCACTCTAAAGTCCAGAGCTACTGAATTCTAAAGAGAGAAACACAATTGGACCGTAACATTGGACATAACATTGGACCCTGATTTGGACCTCAGCTTGTATTTGTCGACTGTCGGCCCTATTCATCTCAGCCTTCGTCCTTACAACACTGCAATTCCTCACGGCTTGTCTGAGAAACCTTACTCCACCCTCACTGTATCCCACTTTGTATATCTGGCAGCTGACTAAGACTGTATCATTTGTGGCACCTCCACGTAGCTACGAATTCATTGGCATCAATGAGAAACAAATAGGGTAACTAATGCATGTGTGGAGTTAGGAAAAATCCAGTATGAGCGTATCCTGGACTTCTTCTAAGGAATTCACGTCTACGGACATGCATAAAGTTAGGCTGTGTTTGGTACCAGAAGCGGAGGAAGTAGGAGGCACAAAGGGGTACGTGCCAACTTGATGTTGTCCAAGTCTTTGCCTTCCTTACCATTTCAGCTTTGCAACATAGTGCATGTACAGGGTAGAAGACTGTGACAGGAGACCAAATATCACATTTCCTTTCACAGATGCTGGATTAACACAAGAAGAATTATGCCACACAGCTCAATTGAGTAATTTCTTAAGCAAATACATCTGAATGTCTTTGTCGATACAGGCTCCCTTGCATTCAGTCTAGTACAACCTCAGATCCAGAGTCGCCTGACCTTGGTTAGGAAATCAAAACACTCAGGAAACTACTTGGAGTAGCGACAAGGATTTCCTTGAACAACCAGGTATCACCTAGCTAGTAAGAAGAGAAGCTAGGATCTTTGAACTGATGTCCACCCCACTGCTCAGTACATCATCTTCTACTGGCATACTCCAATTTGGTATCTCTATATCTAGTCATCTCAACCCATTATCCCATATCTTCTCTTTCCACCTATGTTTTTCTGCTCTTCACCTTTCTTAGTTTTTAGCTTTTCCAGATATGTAGTAGATTTCAAATAGGGGAGATAGCATAGAAGAAAGATCCAGACAGAGATAGATGGATCGCGGGTCCTGTTGTTTGTTTCATTGTCAAATTGACTTGTGCCAATGTTTATAATTATAATTAAACATGATAAAGGGCCCTGAAATTTTTTGGATCTTTATAACGTGTTTTAACCATTTGTGATTTATATATATTGGTCTATTGGATACAATTGTGTTTCGGATAGAATTGGGTAGCGACAGAGAAGAGCGTAATCTTCAAGTAGTCAAATTGACCGGTTTTGTCTTGTTAATAGTAGTAATTTGAAATTTTTAGTTTGTGAATTCTTACTTCTTAGTAGCCTCGGAAGTGTCCATTACCCTAAAAATAGATTGTGTTGTTTTCTTGTAAGTTCTTTAACTTATCTGTCGAAAAAATATTTGTGAAAAGTGGGAATGATGGAAAAATAAATTGACCTAAAAAATTTAGAGATTCAGCCACGGGCTCAGAATGGTTCTGCGAAATCGTGACCAATAACATTGCAAAAACATTTCACCTTTACCCATTTGACTATACCCATTTGGGGGGTCCAGTGAACAATTACATTTTCATTATTCATGTTTAGTTTTGTTGTCCGTTAAGTGTCCCCCTCGTGCAACGTTTCTGGCTACGTTATTTTTTGGTAATAAATGCACCTTAAGGACCTGCACAGAATTGAAATTGACAATCTAGTTTTATGTATAGAACACAGCTATGTTGGCAATATCTCATCGCTTTTATTCAAGAACAATCTTTTACTTTTTCCAGAGGTTGAAAGTTGAAAAGTTGGAAGATAAGAATCAGCCCATATGACAATGGAGATAGAAAATGTTGTTGACATGTTTGATTTCTGTGAGATAATGTTGTTATAGACCACAGGCGAAATGCATATATATTTTTTTTGGGTATCTAGGCTCATTTCGTCTGCACCCAAGGTCTGGTAGCGTGTTGTCATTGGCAACTATCACGTGCCATTAATTAGGTGATGACTCGAGCACCTAAGAATTATTCATTGAATTGAAAAACAATTTACTTGTATTAATGATAATATTTGATAGCGCCTTCTTGAAAATTTCAAGCTTTCGGCAGCGTCAATGACCAGAGCCCAAATGATACATCTAGTGTGCAGCTTCTAGACCAAATTAAATGGTTCACGAGAAGGTCAATTCTAGATTGACTTTACAAAAAAAAAAAAAAAAATGAGCACATGCCCAAAAAAAAAAAATTATGGTGTTATTCTACGATGCTTTCTTATAGTATTCCCCACGATTGAAAATTATGGCACCCCTTCTCTTTTTGAGATATTTCAAAATTTTGGTATGATCTAACCTAGCGTGTCTTATATATTCTACAAATCAATAAGAGTAAGAATTCGTCTTTACTATCTAGAGGTGGCGGCAATTTCAACCCAAATTCATTTACGCGTCCAAATCTATCTACTTTAAAATGACCCGAAATTACTTATTTAAATAATTGGGTCTAACTGGGTAAAAAGATTTTGCAACGCATTAACTCGTTGATTTATATAGGTTACAAATGAATGCCCATTATTAGGGATGGCAATCTCAACTCAAACCCATACCCGTCCAAATTCACTCACGTAAAATGACCTAAAACACCCATTTATTTTGCAAAGGGATAGTAATATTGATAAGATATAGTCATCCATAAAACTGTTTATATTGGATCGGTACCTAAATTATGAACTTTAAAAAGTAAATTTTAACTTCTTTTTATAATATATATATGCGCGCGCGCAGAGGAGAAAGAGAAAGGCAAAAGGTATAAAAAGGCGTGGTAGGTTTATCCAGCGGCCAGAACAGGGCCACGGCCACATTGCAGGAAATTTTGTCGCCAAAGATATGTACTGCGACTAATATCACATCCGTGCACATTCATGAGAGCCGTCCAAAAGTAAAGCATCGATGTCACCCAGTCCCATCTCGGTCCACCGTAAAAGCTTGAAAAAGAAAGACCGTGCACCTAATTTAATAAACAGCAAAGCAGTAATGGACACACTTCCCGCTGCGTACTATTTATGGTTTGTGTGGATATAGGCAGTGTCACACGTCCAGTTCATGCTGCTGCTGCTCAAAATGGCAGCTCCAAGACCAAAACAACTTTGCTTCAGCCTGTTATTGCTGCTTCTTGCTTCGATTCAGCTTTCCTCACAGCTTGCACTCTCCCACTCCCTCGTCAAGTTTCTTCCGGGATTCCAAGGACCCCTTCCATTCGAACTTGAGACCGGGTAGGCCAGCTACTCGTAGAGACACAGCCCCGATCCATATTCAGCGCTAGCTCGAGAGATCTTGCTTGCTATTTTGTTGAAGTGAACACTGAGATATGCGTTGGTTGAAGAGATCATTCTCTCGATCTGCAGTGTTTGGTGGTAAGTTTGGCTGTATGTATCATGTTGCTGATGCAATGCTAGTGTGTGTTTCAGATATGTTGGAGTGGATGAATCAGAGGATGTGCAGATATTCTACTACTTTGTCAAGTCCGAGACAAAGCCCAGGCAAGACCCCCTTATACTTTGGCTAACTGGAGGCCCCGGTTGCTCTTCCTTCAGCGGACTCATCTATGAAATAGGTAAATCCAGACAAGAACATTCAACAAGATTTGTTAATCTTGTTGAATGAATTGGGTTCGAACTATAAAATGACAATGTGTGCATATCCATATCCATATCCATATCCATATCCATATTATTAGAAAGTAGTGACGTTTGGTACTTTGTATTGGAGTGGAGCCCGTGAAAGTTCTAGTCTTTGGGGCTAACCATACACATATGTGGACCTTGCAGGTCCATTATATTTCAGGGAAGTGAGGTATAATGGCAGCTTGCCCACGTTAGAATTGAATCCAAAATCCTGGACAAAGGTAAGTGTATACACTTGTATTTGTAGTTCTAGCCAAAAGAAAAAGAAAAAAAAACGGTAGTTTCGCGTGAAGTAAAAAATATTGGGCGGCCGGGATCATTGGTCTCGATAGTCTAAGTTCGTTGAAAATATTATTGTTTATTTGTTCTTCTTTGTCTCTGCTTGCTTTCGTCACCTTAATTTGACAAGTCTTATATAATCAAGACTAATGATACGAAATTAGTATGTAACAAAGTTATGCGTTTTGACCAAAGTAACCCGCACCACCGAGAGTAAATGTACGGATCTCAATCTTTTCTCTCTTTTGGCTACACAATCCAACAAGGGGGACAGAGGGATAGGCACGACAGGGGGGCATAACTTCACGGTTCGGTTTATCATTTTCTATGGGAAGGAGTTGAGTTTTCAATTTCAAAAGCTTACTACTTATTACTGACTACTCCTTCCATTTCCCAAAAACTGATTTTCTTTTTTCTTTTTCTTTTTCTGTCGCAAATAAATTGCTCATTTGTTTATTTAGAATATCAGAGTTTCTTATTCTTTCAACTTTGCTCTTTTCATTGGTTCATATTAGTTCATAAAAAATAAATGGAGCCCATCCCCTCGATGGTACTTCTAAGGGAGGACATCTTTGAAAAATTAATTTACTTGGACTCTCTCGTTAAACTTTGTGCAAGTCAACTTTGATCAATTTTTTAAGGCCGGAAGGCATAATAGACATTATCTAAAGTATTATGCCAATGCACTCTTGCAAATATCTGGCAGAGTCAAGCCACTATTACTTCTACTCCCAACAATCTCATTGTTAAATGATATTTATTAATATGAAAATCAACTTATCGGTATTGTTCTATTTCTAAAACATTCAATAGTTCTCATAACTTATATAGGATTCTCTTTTTTGTTTTTGGTAGGATAATTTTCTCTTACCTATATACAGACTTCATTGTACTCAATTTTATCGTGCTCTCTAATATGCTTATCTTTTCCTTCACGTTTTCTCTCACTCATGAATAGTTCTTTTTTGGTTTCACTTAAAGCAATGACAGTAGTCTCCCTTTAAATTCGTCAGTGTTAGATAGTTTAGCGAGTAAAGTCATTTGGTAATGATCCTTGCCTACACTGTAGACCACGGGTCAAGGGAGAGAATGGCTTCCCAAATATAGGGGTGAACAGAGGTAGGAATGTCAATGGGGCCGATAGTGTGCGGGTCTTAGTTAGCATAACCATGCGGGTTGGAATTTTTAAGAAACCATCCCCACCCCAATGGACTCGGTATCAATGGAGAATTTCTTTATGTAACAGAAAATGAACAGGTCCAAATAACTAAAGAAGAAATGAATGGTTCAGATCCTACTTGTAAATGGGTGGTTATAAAGAGACAAGGCAGGTGGGGAGGGACACGTCGAAAACCATAATCGCCCCGTAACCATTGCGGGTTGTAAAATTTGAAAGCATAACCATACCAAACCTAGTCAAAACTCATAATATAGGGGCGGGGTGGGGCTGGTATCCGTTGGGTGCGGGTCAAGTTGCCCTCTCTAAAACGGAGAAAAAGGGATAACTTCCATGTACGAAAATAATATGCGAGGCTACATTTGGAATATAGACACGTGTTTCTTATTGAAAAGTCACTTTTTCTAAAAAATTACAACCTACGGATAAGAAATTCTATTTTTTTTTAGGGAATACTAGTTATAAGAGCGTGTAACCACGTAAATATATGGGATAAAACAAGTGATTGATATTATTATAATCTCGTTCGATTTGATTAATTTAATTATTCTGTTCATGGTTTGTTAGATGGCGAACATAATATTTGTGGATTTGCCCGTGGGTACGGGCTTCTCCTACGCAAGGACTTCACGTGCCGCTCAGTCTTCTGACCTGCAACTCTGTGACCAAGCTCATGAGTTTTTAAGGAAGGTAAAGCCTGCAATTGCGCTCTGCCATTTCATGCACTTTCAAGTTCCACCGAATAACAAATTAATTTAGAAAACCCCATGCAAGACTATATTTGGAGATCTTTTGTGACATTTTTATGTTTAGTTTATAGTTTTATACGACTAATTTTACGCCGAAAACATAGTGTGATGTGATGATGTGTCGCGTAAAGTAACTATCGTTACATTCGGTAATTAGAGACATGCTATGGTAATACCATCGTTAAAATTAAGTCCCGGTAAGCTTTATATCATAGAAGGCTTACCAATTTATTCTTTTTGATGCTACATGATTAATCAAACTTAGAAGCTACTAATATGTCGTAGAAGACAGTAATAGGTTTAGTGTGTAGCTTCAAATCGTATTTATTTATCAAACTCATCAAATATATATATATATTTTTTTTACAATTTTAATCAATTATAAAAATATAGGCTCTTTTTGGGGTCAGGAGGTCCCTATCCAATAAGAAATTGCCTATATTTTGTTTTAAAAGAATTCTAAAAGCTTTGTATTATATAGATTACTTTTTGCATTAACTATGTAGATATGTATTGAAATGTTCAAACTTAATCAACTGTTACGTCACTTCCTTTCTTCTAAATTTTGCTGTCATTTTCATCTTAGAAGATATTTTCAAGGCTACAACAATAATAATAACTTTAGGTACAGTCTTTTAGTATGTTTAGAATTAGTTTTAAAATTATTCGAGGCTTACGAATACAATTACCAATCATGCAAAATAAATTAACTTAGAAACAAGGACCTTATGCAAGATAGAGTTTGGAGATCTTTAGAGACACTTGTATGCTCAGTGTATAGTTTATATGAGTTCTATCATAATTGAAAATATGATGTGCTGATTATCGTTCAAAGAATCTAGCTATCGTTGCGTTTCTTTGTGTTTATGGCTTCACTTGGTATATATTAGTATAGACATACATTTAGAGTGTGTTTGGTTGAAGAACTTCAAAGTACCTTGTACTTCAAAATCCATTTATTTAAAGTTTGATAATTTTACAAACTTATGAAATTGAAAATTCAATATTTGGGCGTATTTGTAGAACGTATTTTTTTCCCCAGCATCACGTTCTCGTATTATTTTCTTAAAGGCCACTCAGGTCAGATTCTTACAGGTATTTTTCTGATTGTATCAGAATCAATGTTCAGCATTAATCCATTTGGGCAGAATCGATTGAGAGTGTTTGGATGAAAAGTGTTACAAATAAGTTTAGCGCGTGATATAGCTAAATATATCCGTCCAACCAACTGTTGACACGTGGCGTAACCAATTCTGAGTGGGCTAACAGACTCATATCGGATAAACTTCAGAGGACAGATAGAGATTGGTTAGGACTCATGCACTAATAGAAGAGTCCTGGTATGACTCTTCTACAAAAGGGTGAATCAGAATAGAGTTCTAGAGAAGAAGGAAGTCTGGAAGCGGTTTATATATAGGGCGAATCCTCAGGTACACAGACAGGTTCACACACACAAACACCCAGTTCATTTTCGATTATTCAGACTCCTACCCTAGTAGCGACGTTCTGACTTTAGCATCGGAGCATCCTCCACCGGAACATCCCGGTGGTCACTTCGTGTTCTGTTTTGCAGGTGCATTTCCTAGCCGTGGTCTCGATCAATATTCAAGCAGTAACATTTTGGCGCCATCCGTGGGACCGAGAGAGAACATGGCTAGACAATCATCTTCAAATAACACTCCGGTCAGTCGCTCCGTCCAGAATAGGCGAACAAGATCAAGCGGCTCCCGCCGAAGAGGACGACAGTCAACACCTTCCCAACGATATTCCAGTAATGACTGCATTAACGTGACTTCAGTCACCCCAAGAATGACTGAAAGCTCCCAGGGGACTCGTTCTCTGACCCCACCTTTAAAAAGAGGAGACCTGCGTCATCGCCTAACCCGGAGGCTGTTTGACACTCCAAATGCTGAGCTGACCAGAGAAATTCATGAACTTAAGGACGTGGTAACCACTCTACAGAAGCAGCTCGAAAGGGTGGTCCCCACAACTCCTGCTAATCATACACATCTCGATCCGAGCGACCTCCGTCTCAGACTGACCTCAAGGTCCAGTTATGGGAGAAAGAATAGATCAGAGACGGATCCTGACTATCAGCCAGGGCAAGAAAGTGAGAAACATGTTACCAGAAGTGGTTCACGTTTTCGACGTGAGGAGTCACTTGAGGACAGCACGAATTCACCTCCTGTAGTAGGCAGTGAAAATCGAGGTCGAAGATGCGCAGTCCAAAGGCACTGTCCTCAAGGACAGATCCATACACCCACATGGAAAGCACGCCCACAAGGGCGACCTTGTCACAAAACCATCTCCAAATCCTCCCCAGAGGATTCTGCTCCCCCAAGGGAAGATTCTGGATACCCCCTATCCAAAAGTATAGAGAAGGCGAAGCTTCCTCCAAATTTTCGGATGCCACAGTGCGACCTATATGATGGAAGCGGAGATCCGGGAGAGCATGTCTATCAATTTCAAACGAATATGTTACTCCTCCAGGCCTCAGATGCTGTCATGTGCCGAGCATTCCCAACTACTTTGAGGAAAGCAGCACATGCATGGTTCAAGTCCCTACGACCCAGGTCCATCCATTCCTTCAACCAGTTATCAGACTTGTTCCAAAAACATTTTGTAAGCAGCCGAACTCGGAGAAAGAATTCGGCCAGTCTTCTCAATGTGGTCCAAGAAAGAAATGAGTCCTTGTCGCGATATTTGGGACGTTTCAATGCGGCAACTTTGGAAATAGATAACCTGGATGAATCAGTAAAGTACACGGCTTTTATGCGAGGGCTTCGCCCTACGTCCAAATTCGCGTTCGCAGTAAATAAGAGTCCTCCAGGCAACATGAGCGCCTTGCTGGATAAAGCCAATAAGTATATCCAGGCTGAAGAATATTTGGAGACCCACAATGGACAACGAGGAGACAATGGACATGATCAAGACAAGAGAATTCGCGAAGTTAGTCCAAGAGTTGGACAGGGTTCTAAGCGATCAAGAAAGGATGAAAGGCGTCCCAAAGAAATGTTAGACATGAAGAATTTGACATCATTAACTGCAAGGCCATCTCAGATCCTGCATGAAATAAAAGATAAGGAGATTCTGGAAAGGCCAGAGAAGATGAGGTCGCCGCCCAGCAAGAGAGATAGAAACTTGTGGTGCCGTTACCACAATGATCATGGTCACACCACCGACAATTGTGAATCGCTCAAGCGTGCAATTGAAGCCCTTATCAAACGCGGACATTTGCGTGGATATGTTAATAGAATGAATGAAAAGAGGGAAGTCACTCCCTTAGGGGGAAAAGAAGCTGTGCAAGAGAATGCGGGAGTCATAAATACCATCTCGGGGGGAATAGCCGCAGGAGGCTCTTCTGGACAAGGAAGAAAAGCCTACGCAAGGGAAATCTTCACAACTATGGGACCATCGACCAAAAAGCAGAAGATTGAACCAGCCCCCACAATATCCTTCTCCGATAACGACGTGGGTAATACTCGAATACCCCATGATGACCCTCTAGTTATCACACTCCGAGTGGGAAACTTCGACATGAAAAGGATTCTCGTTGACAATGGGAGCTCGGCGGAAATACTTTTCTACGAAGCTTTCCAAAAGATGAATATACCAGCTGACCGATTACGTAGGGTTGAAGCGCCCCTCTACGGCTTCTCTAACCATCCGGTTGCTTGCGAGGGAATTATTGCATTGCCCGTCATTGTGGGAGACCCTCCAACCCAAGCAAAGTTGATGCTGGATTTCGTAGTAGTACGCATCCCTTCGGCCTATAATGCAATTTTGGGCCGAACAGCATTAAACCAATTAAAAGCTGTGGTGTCTACGTACCACATGAAGATGAAATTCCCCACGGAGAATGGAGTCGGGGAAGTCAAGGGCGATCAAGTGGTGGCTCGGCAGTGTTACATGGCATCATGCCGAAATAGAGCCAATGAAACCCTCATGATAGAAGACCTGAGAGATGAGACAAAAATCGAAAGAGGTAAGCCTGCTGAAGACCTCACTCATATTGAGCTATATCCGGGAATTCAAGAAAAGACAGTGAGAATAGGAACCGGTCTATCAGACAGCCTCAAGCTCAAGCTTGTGGATTTGTTAAGGAGCTATGCAGATATCTTTGCGTGGACGGCATCCGATATGCCTGGGATTGATCCTGAGGTGATCACCCACAAATTGAACGTTGACCCTGGTAAGAAGCCAGTCAAGCAAAAGAAGAGGACATTCGCTCCCGAGAGACAAGTTAAAATCGAGGAGGAAGTTGAAAAATTGTTGGCAGCCGGATTCATTGAAGAGATATCATACCCAGATTGGATCGCCAACGTCGTGATGGTACCCAAGTCGAGCGACCGGTGGCGGATATGCATTGATTTCACGGACCTCAACAAGGCCTGCCCAAAGGACAGTTACCCGTTACCACGTATTGATATTTTGATTGATGCTACCTCGGGTCATAAATTGTTGAGTTTTATGGATGCATACTCAGGATACAATCAGATAAAGATGTGTGTAGATGACATCCCCAAAACTTCCTTCATTACAGAACGTGGGCTGTACTGTTACAAAGTCATGCCTTTCGGACTCAAGAATGCGGGGGCAACTTATCAGCGCCTTGTTAACATGATCTTCCATGATTTAATTGGGAGAAATATGGAGGTGTACGTGGATGACATGCTAGTCAAGAGTGAGGAAGCCGAAGCTCATGTGGAGGACCTCAAGGAAACCTTCAACATCCTAAGGGCCTATAACATGAAACTAAACCCGCTCAAGTGTGCGTTTGGTGTAGCGTCAGGGAAATTCTTAGGATTCATGGTATCGCAACGGGGTATAGAAGCAAACCCAGAGAAGATAGGCGCTATTCATGCCATGAAGTCGCCTAAGACAATTAAGCAGGTCCAGGAGCTTACAGGAAGAGTGGCGGCTTTGGGAAGGTTCATGTCCAAGTCCGCCGAAAAATGCCTCCCCTTTTTCAAAGCTATCAGGAAAGCAAGGGACTTCGAGTGGACTGAAGAATGCCAGAGATCGTTTGAAGAATTGAAGCAATACTTGTCGTCCCCGCCGCTCCTTACCAAACCGGTTACTGGGGAAAACTTATTCTTATACCTGTCGGTTAGTGAGGTAGCGATAAGCACGGTCTTAATCCGAGAGGAAGATGGCAAGCAAAGACCTGTTTACTACGTAAGCAAGGTCCTACAAGACGTAGAAACCAGGTACCCCCGAATAGATAAGGTTGCCCTAGCTCTTATCATATCGGCGAGGAAATTGAGACCATATTTTCAGTCACACACCATCATTGTGTTGACTGACCAGCCATTGAGCAAAGTTCTACAAAATCCTGATGCGTCGGGGAGACTAGTAAACTGGTCCGTGGAACTAGGCGAGTTCGATATTCGGTATCAGCCCCGTACAGCAATTAAGGCTCAAGCCTTATCAGATTTTGTTGTCGAATGCACAATACCAGTGAACCCCCCGAATTTGGTCCTTTCAGAAGTTTCGAATCCTTGGCTCCTTTATGTTGATGGCTCTTCCAAGGTGGGAAGTAGCGGAGCCGGGCTTATATTAATCAGCCCCGAAAAGTTTGTGATCGAGTACGCCCTTCGCTTCAATTTCCAGGCATCAAACAATGAAGCTGAATACGAGGCACTCCTAGCGGGAATAAGGTTGGCACACTCTCTCAAAGTTGATTCTCCTTCCGTCCACAGTGATTCTCAATTAATTGTGAACCATATCTCGGGAGAATATGGGGCAAAAGATGAGAGAATGGCCCAATACCTCCAAGCTGTGAAAACGGAAGCCGCTTTGTTCAAAAATTTCGCCATCCGCCACATACCACGAGACCAAAATGCCCAAGCAGACTCGCTGTCAAGACTGACCTCTGAAGACATTGCGGAATTAAATAGAGCGGTATACATTGAGTTTCTCCAAGAAAGAAGTATCCAGATCTCAAAGGAGGTCAATGTGATAGAAGAGGAACCTTGCTGGATGGACCCAATTATTCAGTACCTTGTCTCAGGAATATTACCGTCAGAAAGAAGCAGAGCTCGCAATTTACGTGCTAAAGCTGTTCGGTTTGCCCTGGTAGACGGGGTACTGTATAAAAAGTCTTTCAGTCTGCCATACCTAAAGTGCTTAAGCCCTAGAGAAGCAGATTATGCGTTACAGGAAGTCCACGAAGGGATTTGCGGACAACACTTGGGGGAAGAAACCTGGCCCACAAAATCTTGCGGCAAGGTTATTATTGGCCAGGTATGCAGAAAGAAGCGATCAAATTTACAAAAAAGTGTGATCGTTGTCAAAAATTTGCTCCGCTGACGCACACGCCGGCAGCACCACTTAGCATCTTGACTTCCCCAATTCCGTTTGCGATGTGGGGAATGGATATTTTGGGCCCATTCCCGGTGGCCACTGGACAAAGGCGTTTTGTGATAGTCGCCATCGACTACTTCACGAAATGGGCTGAGGCCGAATCATTGGCCACTATAACAGCATCGAAATGCGAAGAGTTCTTCTGGAAGAACGTTGTTTGCCGCTTTGGGGTGCCGAAGATCCTAATCACAGATAACGGAAAGCAATTTGACAATTCCAATTTCCGAAGATTTTGTGAAGGTCTCTCTATTGATCTCCGTTTTACATCGGTTGCTCACCCCCAATCCAATGGACAGACAGAGAACATGAATCGTTCAATTCTTCAAGGGTTGAAAAGAAAGTTAGATGATGCAAAGGGGGCATGGGTTGATGAGCTTCCTAAAGTACTTTGGGCATACCGCACAACACCTCATTCCGTGACAGGTGAAACACCATTCCTTCTATCTTTTGGTACAGAGGCGCTGCTACCAGTAGAAGTGGGCCTCCCCACGGTCCGAGTGTTACACTTCTCTGAAAAAGAAAATGAAGAGAATCTCAGAGGAAACCTAGACCTATTAGATGATGCGCGAGCTCAAGCTTGTGATCGTATGATATCAACGAAACAGCGGGTTGCGAGATTCTATAATCGAAAGGTCCGAGTAAGGATGTTCAGAGTCGGTGATCTTGTCCTCAGAAAACTGGAAGTTTCAAACCCAAAGGCCGCTGTGGGGAAATTGTCCCCAAATTGGGAGAGACCTTATAAGATATCAAAAGTGCTCAGGCTAGGCGCTTATTCACTGGAAACACTTTCAGGGGAAGCGATCCCGCGAACATGGAATGCTGATAACTTGAGGAAATACTACCAGTAAATTCTTAAGGAAAAGCGAAGACATTCTTCTTATTATTTTTGGGGGAAGTAGCATAAAAGCATAGTTGGATGTAAAGAAGAAGTGTCTCAGTTATAATGAAATTCAACTAAAGTTTGAAGTTTGAAGCATTTCATTTCGTCTATTTATACATCTTCATTCCTGTGAGAAAGACCAGTTGCTTACATTAGCATATCAATTTCTGGCCACTTTAACTAATGATATGTATGTTCTCAAGAACGACAGACATCTAATATCCGAGCAGACTACCCGAACAGACTGCTCGTTTACGGAAAACAGCGAATGTTGCCCAAGCAAAATATCACCCAGTGATAAGGTATGACACAAGTTTTACCTAACACGGTCTAGCTTTAGTTCTAGCCCGAGAAACGGCAAAACCAAGTGGGAGTTCGTCGTCCTACCCTGTTTTGTTAATTCGAAACTTGGCCGAGCGTGAGTGCGAGGCTTCTTTGCCAGCCCTTAGCCGACGATAAGGGTTCGCGTCAAAGTAAAACACAAGCATGATGTGGTTAGCTCAAGTTAAAGAACACACGTGTACAAAACTAACACCCTCCACAGGAGTGGTGACCATCCCTCAAAGGGACAGTCAAACATTTGACAAATGCAACCATTTGCATGCACAGCTCTGTGTCCTCTTTCTAGAGAGGTTAACGTGGAGTACATCACCCCAAATGGACAAGGTAAGACCCAAGTCTTTACCGAACACGGTCCAGTAAAGGTTTTAGACAAAAACAAGATCAAAACAAAGGACGATACATTCACAACGCGAGTATGCAAAAATAAAACCCCTTTATGTGATAGGGAAAACGTTTCAAATGCAAAGGCTTCGTAGGCTAAAAAAGTACTGAGAAAACATAGACATGAATTACAAAGATGATGAGATGAAAACAAAAATGTCCTAAGACGGAGGAGCATTCCCAGATCGGACACTTTTCTCCCCAGGAGAAACAACATCTCCAACTTCAACAGGTGCAGCAGTCTCACCCGATGGAGAATCGAAACTGGGCACTACAATGTCGTCCAAGAAGATGTTTGGAAATTTGGCTGTTGTTAGCTCTTTGGCTTTCTGAAAGCCCTCTTGAAAAATGGAGAGTCCATCTTCTGTCCGTCTCCGGAGCCATTCGTCGCCAGCAGTACCATCAAGGAAGGCGTGGATGGCTTTATTACCAATTTCGGCCCTCTCCTGCTTCAGCTTCTCACATCTTCTTTCAAAACGCCCGGCCTTGTTAAGCAGATCAGCATTCTCCATCTTTAGGGCCTTGACCTCCTTGTCAAGTTTCTCAGCTTTGGCTTCGGCAGCTCTCTTGTCAGTTTCTGCGTTGCGAGCCACATCCATCGCCATGGAAAACCTTTCCTGCATCTGGCTGCTATAGCAGTAAGCCTGAAAATAAGAGAGAGATAAAGACAGAGTATGTATCAGAAGTGCACGAAGAGCTAAAATAGAAGACGCGAGAGGAAAAAGAAATAAAGTCCTTACGTTGTAAGCAGCTTGGACGTGTGCCATAGCGAAGGCTTCGTGAGGTTGATTCTCCAAAATCAACTTATCACTTGGCAACACCCCGTGAGCCAAATGCTGAGCAGAGACATTTGCATGAGGCATTCCTGAATCACCTCTCTTGATGGTCCATCGAGGACGAAAAATGGGATCCTTGTCGATAGGGATGTCTTCAACCACCAAAGGAGGCACCGGAGGAGTAGGTGCGCGTAGCCGTTTCACAAGAGGGGAAGAACCTTCCCCCGCACCTTCTTTCCTTTTCCCTTTCGATGCCTTTTGCATCAATCCCATAAAATCACGTTTTGCACCCTCTTCTTTGCCAGCCATTTCTGTGAGATAGAAAGAGAGACCGTGTTAGATAACTTGTACGTAAAAAGAAAGGACATAAGAATACAAACACGGCTTCGGACTCTACCTAGACTTGGAGTACTAGAAGATGATGTTCCTATCACCAGTTCTTGAGTCTTAGACTTCAGGACAATTCGAGGTTCTAAAACTGGAGTTGGAGGAACGGGCATAGCAGGGGCAGGAGGAATAAGCCCCGCATGCCGCATCTCTTGTTCTGTAAGGGGTTCGTCAATATTGAGAACGCCCCTCCTCTTTATATGATCAAGCAGCTTCTTCGTCATAGCGTTGGGAGCCAGAAAGCCTTTCTTTTCATAATCTTTACAGAAAGCATTCCACTTTCTTGGAAACTCCCACTTGCCGCTTGGCCGCTGAATGAAGAAGTATCGGGAGTGCCAACCTTTGTTAGATTTGGGACCCCCCTTGATCACCCTGATCCGGTTATGGATATAATACCAGCCATCGCACTTGGCCACATTCTTTATAAAGCATACCTCAAGGTATAATCTCATGAAGTCATGGACCGTCACTGGATACCCTGAGGTCTGCACAAGATAAATTAAGCCAACTAGTTTCCTCCACCCGTTGGGCACGAGCTGACCTGGAGCCATTTTGTAGTGGTTAAAAAAGGCGACTGCAAAGGGATGCATGGGGATTCTATAGCCAGACTTAATCTGGCCTTCATAGACACTGGTTTCCAAGTCTGTACCATAATTGGCAGGCTCTTGGATTGCGGGTACCCGAGCAGAAAAAGGAGGAGGCAAAGGATACTCTTTTAAGAGCTCGACAATGCTCTCTGTTGACATCTTATTCCTCTTTTCATCTGAGGCAAACCAAATGTCCTCGTCAAATTTGTCTTCAGCTTCATCTTTGATATCCCCAAGAGCATCATCTTTACGGGGAAATGAAGTGCTAGTTTGGGGAGCTGAAGTTCCTACTTGGCTATAGTGTGTTGAAGTTCCTACTTGTGATGACCTACTCTCCGACTCACTCTCTAAATCGTTCTCTGAAAAACTATTTGAAGAGGACGAAGTACTACTTGAAGTGGACGAAGACATTTTCTAAGACTACGATATTGAAAACTACTAAAAGGAAATAGATATGTGCCGAACAAGAAGAAGGGAAGAGAACTTACTTGTCAAAGTTAAGCCGAACAGTTAAAGTGAATAGCAGGGGGCAAATGAGGAGAGGAACTCCAAATATATAGAGGGAGGAAGAAATAACTTCCCCAATAAAGGCGGTAGCATTCAAGACACGTGTCCCGCGCGATTCCCGGAGTATTAAATTTTGAAATTTGAAATTGTAACCGTTTAGGTTCTGGCGGATAAAGGACGATTGTACTTGACACGTGGCAGCACAATTGATAACCTAATCATGAGCTCTCTTCCCCAAGAAGCATCTACGGTCTACCATCCCCAACAGGATGACCGAACAGGGCTCCCGTCCAAGATGACTTGGTAAAGACTAAGGTCAACAGTCTCAAGACTGATGCCCGACCAGGATGCCCGTCCAGACATCCCCGACCAAGATGACTTGGTAAAGATTAAGGTCAACAGTTTCAAGACTGATGCCCGACCAGGATGCCCGTCCAGACATCCCCGACCAAGATGACTTGGTAAAGATTAAGGTCAACAGTCTCAAGACTGATGCCCGACCAGGATTCCCGTCCAGACATCCCGAGCAGGATGTCCGAACAGGGTTCCCGACCAGGATAATTTCGCATGGTCCAAGGTCAACAGTCTCAAGACTGATGCCCGACCAGGATGCCCGTCCAGACATCCCGAGCAGGATGTCCGAACAGGGTTCCCGACCAGGATAACTTCGCATGGTCCAAGGTCAACAGTCTCAAGACTGATGCCCGACCAGGATTCCCGTCCAGACATCCCGAGCAGGATGGCCGAACAGGTTTCCTGACCAGGATGATCTAGCAAGATCGTAGGTCAAAAGTGCCAAGACATGAGGTCAACCAGACTGCCCGAGCAGGAAGCCCGAGCAGGGTTTCTGGTTTACCATCCAAAGAAGGAACAATTGGTCGACCTTCCCGAGCAGGATGCCCGACCAGGATGCCCGAGCAGGAAGGCCGACCAGACTGCCCGAGCAGGGAAGCCCGAGCAGGGTTCTTTGTTTACCATCCAAAGAAGGAACATTGGTTAACCTTCCCGAGCAGAAAACCCGACCAGACCTTCCGAGCAGAAGGCCCGACCAGACTTCCCGAACAGAAAACCCGACCAGACTTCCCGAGCAGACCTTCCGAACAGAAAGCCCGACCAGACTTCCCGAGCAGAAAACCCGACCAGGGTTCCCGAGCAGACCTTCCGAGCAGAAATCCCGAGCAGGCCTCCCGAGCAGATTATCCAATTGAGATGCTCAGTCAAGATTTGAGAGCATGATGTTTTGGAAATTCCTAAGTGGCAACGGGCATGGAGGATTCGTGGCTGAACTACTTTTAGTCAACTTTATGCATTAAATTCCTTTAACTGTTCACTTGAAGGAACCGTCAAAGGCAGGGGGCATTATGATATAGCTAAATATATCCGTCCAACCAACTGTTGACACGTGGCGTAACCAATTCTGAGTGGGCTAACAGACTCATATCGGATAAACTTCAGAGGACAGATAGAGATTGGTTAGGACTCATGCACTAATAGAAGAGTCCTGGTATGACTCTTCTACAAAAGGGTGAATCAGAATAGAGTTCTAGAGAAGAAGGAAGTCTGGAAGCGGTTTATATATAGGGCGAATCCTCAGGTACACAGACAGGTTCACACACACAAACACCCAGTTCATTTTCGATTATTCAGACTCCTACCCTAGTAGCGACGTTCTGACTTTAGCATCGGAGCATCCTCCACCGGAACATCCCGGTGGTCACTTCGTGTTCTGTTTTGCAGGTGCATTTCCTAGCCGTGGTCTCGATCAATATTCAAGCAGTAACAGCGCGGTAAACAGACTAAAGAGTGTATCACAATTTAAGTGGGGCATTTAGTATCAATTTACGTTTAAGGATACTCCGGTGATTTTTTGATCAAACATGATTCTTCAAAACTAAATAAATCAGAAAGGATGAAACTGAGTTTTGAAACAGATTTAATCAGTTTACTAAATAAAGAACGGCACTACTAGTAGGACGGGAAAATAGAGAAAAGGCTTTCTTTTGTTGAGTCGAGATTTACGCAGCGATTTAATTTAGTAATAGTATTTGGCTCTAAGTAAAGCTATGTGCCAAACACTCCAACACCTGCTTTAATCTGAATTTAATTGGCCTACACGGCATTTCTGTCATCATTATGGTGAAGTTAGAAGTTGGAGCGAGCCAAATCTTGTAAGTGAAGTCAGATTAAAATTTAGCTATCACTCATCTCTACTCAGTCAATAGCAGTACATTACTCCACACTTATTAACAAATTTCTTCAAAGCATTTCGCAGTGGCTGAATGCTCATCCTGAGTACATTTCGAACCCATTCTATATTGGTGGAGACTCCTATTCTGGAATTACTGTTCCAATTATCGCTCAAGTCATCTCCAATGGTAAACTCCCTTGCCCTCAAAAAACCAAAACAATGAATCATAAGAAATTCTTAAGAGTATTGGAGAAATGCAGGGAATGAAGGTGGCACTGAGCAGTTCAACATTAATCTCAAGGTTTGTCATTCTTGCTACTTTTTTTTTCTGGTTTGCAGATTTTGGGTCATTTCCTTGGCTTCATGCTTCTTTTCCCTTTTGGGTAGTGACTGGTTTGTAAGAAGGTTCTGAAAATGAAGTTAGAAGATAATAAACAAGCCTTACTCAGCTCCCTTCTGGTTCCAGGGATACATACTTGGAAACGCTAAGACATTTCCTGATGAAGACAATTACAGAATCCCATTTTCACATGGAATGGGAATTATTTCGGACGAACTCTATGAGGTTTCTGCTCATCACAACTCTCTTCATTTTCTTTCAAAAACTCTCTCAGAGTTGCACATGTAATCTTCAGACAAAGATCCTACACATATCTGTTGTAACAGTTTTAGAGCAAAACATTGTCACTACAGTATTTTAATTTGTCGCTGTTAAGACAATACGTAGTGATAATCTTTTGTGACTAAAATGTATTTAGCAACATTTTTCTATGACAGCAGTGGTGTTATACGTTAGAGGATCCTAGTCCGGAATCTTAACATCTTTGGTTACTATAAAAACAGTCACTGAGCAGAAGTTGCGGAGGAGAGTATCAAGTAATAGACCCCAATAATGTTCAATGTTTACGCAATTACGAAGTTTTCCAACAGGTTGGAACCCTTTCTTTTTTTTCCTCTTTTCTCCACCCTGCAAGCACCCAAGTCAACGAAAGTTCAATGATCATTATGCATCTTCCGCAGTTTACGAGCACACTCAATAAAGCGCACATTTTGGAGAACTATTGCCCTCCGGTTTATTCCCCAAAGCCACTCAAGTTGTTCAACGGAAGAAGATCACTTGATGAGAGATCTCAAGAGCTGCATACTCGTAGACCATCACCACAGTCTGCGTTATTCTGTCGCGTAAGTGCTCTTACAATACTTGGTTACGCGTTTCCTCTCAAAATGCGGTCATACCAATCTTTTGGTGATTTTAGGTCGAAGCATATGCGCTTTCTTATCATTGGATGAATGACGAGAGTGTTCGAGAAGCGCTCCATGTCCGGAAGGTACGTTTTGTGAAAGAATTTACTCTCTCCGTCCCTTTAATAGAGGCACCGTTTTTTTTTTATGGGGAGTGTATATACGATTTTGATGGAGGACTACTGCTCAGAAGCATACCTTATTTCACATCAATCCAAACAAACAAATAGTGGAAACACCATATCAAATGGAGCGAATCAGGAAGAGACAACTATAGGCTTCCAAAATAAGGTCTATTTTAGAGGCGCGGAGGTTTACTTGCAATGCAAACGATGAGAAAACGAGTTGTAATTCTTGACGCAGGGGAGCAAAGGGACGTGGGTAAGATGCAACCAAGGGTTGCCTTACGAATCTGCAATCTGGGACAGCAGACCGTACCATGTAAACCTCAGCAGAAAGGGTTTCCGGTCTCTCATTTACAGGTTAAATTACAATAACTAGTGTGATTTTTTCGTCGCTAACAATCCAAAGTACATGTTCCAGAAACACTGAAACTTCTTATCCTGCTGAAACAGCGGTGACCATGACATGATTGTGCCGTTCCAATCAACTCAAGCATGGATAAGAAATCTGAACTACTCCATTGTTGATGAGTGGCGACCCTGGAATGTCCATGGCCAAATTGCTGGGTGGGTTCCTTCATTAAGTATTAGTTTGTTCCTTTTCTTTGATGACAAGTCTTAACAGCAGCGGAACTCATTTAATTTGGCATCTTTGTCTTCGGTCATATGCAGTTATACGAGGACTTACTCCAATCAGATGACATTTGCAACTGTGAAGGTTAGAAATTGCCATCTCCAGAAAATATGAGAAGACTATAATTGTCTACTTTCTTCAACTTCTCCACATTTTTGCTTCTACAGGGAGGAGGCCACACCGCTCCAGAGTTCAAACCTGAAGAATGTTATGCTATGCTCAAGAGGTGGATATCCCATGAGCCTCTATAATCAATCTCAAAGCCCCGGAGCTTGCAATTATCACCCTGCTGTGAACTATAAACAGACCAAACAATGTTTTCTTATTTATTTTTTGGTAAATAAGATAATAGCATTGATAATTAAATATTACAAAGTCGCTCAACGGCGGGTAAAGATCACGACATTCTCAAAATTCTGTGTATAAAAGACCACTAAGGTCAGAAACTAACAATGAACTTATGAATTCGATACAATTTATAATTAAGTTAAAGCAGAACACATACTTTAGCTTGACTTTAAGTAACATGCAGAGATTTAAAGGTTACATAAAATACCTATTAAAAAAAAGACGAAACAACATAATTACCGGTACTGTCTCGATTTTGAAAGAAATTATGTAAGAGTTGGGAAACTTAAATAAAGATATAGTATCATTGGTGTTTTTAACTTAAAACCTAAGCCCAAAAAGAAAAGCCCCTATGTCCAAAAAGAAAAGCATCTTCCACTTAACCATGAAACTAAAATTATGAAACTAAAGGTGTAACCCATGAAAAGATAAAAGAACATCCTTTAACGGTTTACGGTTGCCATCAAAACAACCACCCATTTTGATGACAACCACCCATTTTGATGGATTGATTTCAGATCTAAGAACACATCTAGACCCAAATTTCTATAGAATTGTGATGGTTGGCCTGCAAAAGATCCGCAGTGGCACGATTGTGATGGGGACTGGTGGTGGTAGCAACTGACCCATTACATTTATGGGTTTGCCGGAAACGATGGTAGCTGCTACCAGTGGTTCTTAAGGTGGGCACCAAAATTGAACAAACTTTGCTCCGACACGGGTTGTAGAAATCTTTATTCAATCTCATGTATAGTGACAATTAATAGTCACTAAATGTTTCAAGCCAGTGGCGGAGCGATCACCTGACGGGAGGGGGCCATGGCACCACCCCCCCCCCCCCCCAATTTTTTGGATTTATTTACTAGTTTTCTATATAATGATATTCATATTTTACATATTTTACAAAAATACCATTATATCATAAAAGTAACTAATTAGGGATTCCTTTTTTTATTTTCGACTCTTTGTTCCGTCGGCCGTCATAATCTTCTTCTTTCTCATTCTTTTGTTTCATCTTCACTCTTTCAAATTTCAAAATTTTTTATTACAAAAAAATACAAATGATCAAGGTTAGTTCTTTCTTTTTAGTTTGAATTATTGTAAAATATTGTTAACTTACACTACATGCATTATTGTACTCATATAACTAATAATCACATTAATAATACATCTATATAGTAAGTGTTAAGCTTTATTCATGCAAGATTAGTAATTTGTTGTTGATTCAACTTACCAAGTTAAACAAATCACTATGAATAAATAAAAATAATTAATAGTCAATTGAATAATTTATTTTGCATTTACCCTATTCAAGGAGTTACACTAATTATAATATGATCAAAAAAAAATTCGCCTTTTTGGCCCCCCTTGATTAGATTTTCTAGATCCGCCCCTGTTTCAAGCGACTTTTCTTCTAACACTGTCAATAACAATTATTAGCAGCACTTTTTTAGCGTCACTAAATAAAAGTCACTAGAAACATTTAGAGACGATTAGTTGTCGTTATATAGGAGGTAGGAGGAAGACTCCTCAAATCAGAGTACAGACAAATTTTTTTCACCAAAATTTCAATCTGAAATTAACAATCCCACTATTAGCAATTTCTAAATTCTATAAATTCCTAATTGTAAAGTTTAAGTTCCAAAACCAAATTGTCACATCCTAAATTGATACAAAAAATGAAGGGTTCTAAGAAGTAGAAAAATTTAAGAATTAATCACTGGATCTTCCCTTATTTTTACGGACTGTGGCGACCATTAGTGTTGTTGTCGAGAAATTGACCTGACGACTGCCATTCGTGAGCGCTGTTCCCGGTAGCCTATGAATCGGCCCTGTAGCCTGCCTGAGCATGTGAGGCCGTGACGTTTGGGCTTTGGGTGCCGTGACTTGTAAGCGTTGGCCATTGAGGGCGTGTCTCCGTGAGGTAAAGCCGGTAAGCGGTGAGAGAACTGAGGAGGAGGCGTTCTCCTGTAAGCATATGTGCCTTTAAGGCTTTTAAAGTATTGAGACTTTGAAAACCGTAAAAAGTGAGAACAAAAATAAATTTTTGTGTTGATTTTATACATAAACTAAGTCTTTTATTTGTGAATGTTTAGCATTTTAAATGACTAAAATGATATTTTTTTTAACCATCCTTGAAATTTTTAGATACAATAACATGTAAAATGACTACAAATATATCTCCTTTAAGTATTTTTCAAATTTTTAGGTAAACACATTTACCATTGGAGATAAGATCTAACATATAAAGGGCAAAAATTATGAAGAAGCAAGTGGGCACCGGCCCACTGGTGCCCCCCCACTCCCTCCGCCACGGCTGCTACCCGGTATTTCTAAAACTTTGAACAACCAAGAATAGAGTGACAAATATCAGGCGGTACATGAGTTTTTATCTGGTACTCAGCCAGTGCAGCAGGTGTTGGCATGTATAGGCGTTAGCACATATGGGGAGTTTTGCACTGATAATATGCAAATTTGGTACATGTCAGCCAACGTAAAAATCTTCCTCCAATCTCGTATATAATGACAATTAAAAATCACTAAAATTTTCTAATGACTTTTCTGCTAACACTTTCAACGATAATTCTTAGCAGTATCTTTTTAACGTCTCCAAATAAAAGCCACTAAAGCAGTCAAAATAATTTCTCCAGTAACCTTCTTGTAAAGAAAGTGTCGTTGACTATTTAAGAGTAGGGTCAAATATACGTAGGTACCTTGAAACTACCACAAAGTCTCAATTAAGGGTCCCAAAGTTTAATTTTTACACATAAGGGTCTGTAACTCTAAATTTGCAATAAATAAGGACTTCCGTCCACTTTCTTAACGATTGAGGCTTTTCCGTCAAGGGCATTTTTGGGTTTCCATATTTGGGTGTTTTTCTCTTCTTCTTCTTCTTCAAAATTTCATCTTTGCCTCCACCACCACCACCACTGTCGCCACCCACCACTGCCGCATCCTCCACCAGCCCTTCGTCCCACAGATCCGACACCGGCGAGAATTCCCGTCCCACCACCACTCGCGCCGCCGATTTCTGCTCCTCCACCTGCACCAACTCCAATTGAGTGTGGGCCAGTGTGTGTGTGGCGTCGATTGATGGTGCCCAGGGAAGAAGGCGGTGGCCGAAGTGGGTGGTGGCGGGGGAAAGGGCGACAATTGGCGGGTTTAAGAGGGGCCGGTTTGGGTGTTATGTGTGGGGAGCTTTCGGTGAAGAGAGCGGCAACCGGTTGAGGGCGACGGGGCGTGGGGCCGGTGATGGGTAGGCGCGACAGTGAGGCTGTAGAGGCGTCGGCGGCGGTGCGAAGGGGGGCGGCGCGGAGAAAAGATATTAGGGCATTTTTGGATTAGGGTTAAGAGAAGGAGAGAGGGGCAATGTACGGGTCAGGAGGATGGGTCGGGTTACGGGTCTAGGATGGATACTGGCTTTGTTAAAGGAAGAGATGTGCGGGCGGGTCACGCGTGGGTCGGGCAAAGCGGGCGGGTTCTCGTTGGCGGGTCCAGCCCTGTGTTTTCTCTTGAATTTTTTTTTCCAGCCCCAAAGAGATTTTCCAAATATGGAATCCCAAAAATGCCCCTAACGGAAAGGGGTGAACCGTTAGGAATTTAGATGGATGCCCTTACTTGTTGCAAATTTGGAGTTACAGACCCTTATGTGTAAAAATTAAATTTTGAGACCCTCAAGTGAGACTTTGTGGTAGTTTCAGGATACCTACGTGTATTTGACCCTTAAGAGTACCACTAAGGCTGCCATTCTCTTCCGGAGTTGGGGTAATTAGGACGCAGCATTTAACACTCTGGATCACTGAACAGATGCCGTCCAGTCAGTTTGGTGACTGTGTACGGCTAATAAAGAAAACCCGGGAAATGGAGACTTAACATCCACGCAGCTAACATTTTCTAAGGTGTTCGTGGCACCTCCTAATCGTATCCACCAGAAAAATGGTACATGTGGCAGGTGAGATAACTCCGGCATGTCATCAACGGTATCATTGAATGAAAAAGTGATGGAATCTAAAACTGACATAACAATAATGAAAATTCAGTTCAAATAACTTGAAGTAAATACATCCAAAAAAAACAAAAAATTGCTAGTGCCAGATTAACAAGATGTTGAGTGTACATTCAGTCGTGTACAACAACGGCTCAGTAGTTTCTCTATATTAGACAAGATGAGTATGACTACTAATTCCTTTTGCACCAACTAGCTATTTGATTTTCAAAACTCACAGATGTGTCTCTTATCTGCGGATAAATAAGGCTTCATCTTTCCTATGCTGTGTCTATTGTTACAACATAATTGCCTTAAATAAATGAATTACAAAATTCAGCTCAGATTGGGATACTCAAAACTTCTGCGGCGCTGTTGCAGTGCCCTCTTCCAATAGCATATGCAATATGGAGGTGTTTAGTAATCCACAATGTACTTCGGGACAGTATATTGTATGCGAAAACGCGATTATGGCTTCAACTGAACATACATTGATGCAACAAATTCAAGTGCCTTTCCTCTGTCACTTGTCGCGTGATTCTCCTTTAGGAAGTAAATCAGTTCTCCTAAATCTGAAATTGATCAACCTCATGCCTAGATCAAGAAGACTAACCATCAGAACAAGAAATAAACAAGACATGACTGTTGTATAGAACAGTGGTTTTAGCCATCAAAGCTGGAAAAAAGAAGCGCCTGACAGCCTCACTCACTCTCTGTTTATCGACCACCACCCCCGCCCCAACACACAAAAGCCGTCAAAATTCTATATTCTGTAGTCTACATTTTTCCCTAGGTACAAGGATGTCTGTTCTGTCCCGTTGTATGTTAAAAGGTCCTTTCTCTATGAGGTGGCACACAAGAATACGGACCCAGTTGGATCTAAATGTGCGGAAACCAGGTCCAAGCTGAGAGTACTAGGCCATGGCTCGGCTGACGTAGTCGTGCGTTTGAGTATTGTTGCTTTAGGCTATGTACGAGAACATAAGATATCTAATGTTATCATCGGAAAAAAGCATTTCAGGTTGCTTAAGTTGCATGTGGAGTCTTCGAGCTAAAAAAGTGAGAGAAGTATCAATTCTCTACCTAAATAAATCAATTTATAAGAAACTTTGGCATGAGCATTACCGTGCCTATTCCTTGAGAAGAACTTCAGTACCTCGTCAATAATTATGACCTATGCCAAATAGACAACATGAAGAGTATGAGAAGTGAACTGGAGCTGAAGAATATTCAATGTAGTAGCAAACCACTATATTTTCTAACTAGAAAACTTAAAAAAAAAAATGCCTATTTCGACGACCTATTACACCCTCATTTGCTACTAAAAGATTTATTCTTTGTTGCTAATGCACTTTTTGGCAACAAATGAAGTTGGGGGAAGTAAAGTAGGGTGTGGAAGTAAACATTTCCAAAAGAAAGAAAGAGCATGTCATCCAAGGGAAAATGGTCAGGACATGTGAAGGAATTTTTAAGATTTCAACATCAAGCGTAAAGTAGAGCCACAAACCTCTCATAGTTCATTTTATACACTCACAACTCTTGCCTTTTTATGATGAAATGACTTAATGACAAAAATAAAAATCAATTACAAAAGAAATTATGCCAAGTCACCAAGGGCATTATGCTAGACCTCGCAGCAGTATTTCAAAAACAAGATTGAAGATGTGCAAGGCCAAGTTTGTGAAAACTAAATTACTTACAGGAAAAGAAAGATTCAACACAACAGTCCACTCAGCCCAACTTAATGGTGTCACCTGCAACATAACAAACAGGCTTTACTAGTTTCCAAAATTCCCTTGCAGAAGGAAAGGAACAGTTCAGATCACCTCAAGGAAATCACGTCAAACAAAATGCAGAAACAGAGAATCACTTACTGAGAAAAGAACAGATAGTGGTTGCACATACAAAATTAGTATGTGAAGGAGCATAGTTACGACGATCGAACCAACAAGCCAGATATTACTCCAGGGAGGGATAACACTGCAAATTAAGTGCAGTAATTGGTCAGTGTTTATGCAAATGTCTTGTTCTCTTTTCACAGACATGTGAGAACAGTGAAAAAGAGTCAAACTCTGTTTCTAGGTGTCACTAATACACCTTAGAGACTAACACTTGATAGCCCTCCAAAAGAGAAATCTGCCCGAGATCCAAAAGTATGATACACTAATGAACTGTAAAATCGTCGCCATGCGCGATTCAGTGATATCCGAATTTTGAGAAGCAGCAGTCTTCAGAATGTATATAATACTCTGCGGAAATTCATTTGAGAACTGTTCTATAGAAATGCGTTTAAGAACTGTTCTACAGATACTTTATTTGTATATACATGCCTCAATTGAAGTCTGCCCTTGCAGTAGAGACCAAACTAACAGATAAAAGTACCGGGAAGTACCACGCATTTTATCATATTTTAGTCAAGAATTGTCAATTACAGTGTTCAAGATTATATCCTTCTTATGACTTCATCTCGTGATATGGTACCTTAATAACTGATAAATGCCACGAGATAACTGTAGCAGAAATTTGAATAAGAAAATCCTTTTTAGATACGAGGGACTACTCACAGGAGGGACTGATTTTCACTGAGATTATTCAATGCGTTGAACATCTCAACAACAATGAGCACTGTCATTGACACAGTTGTTGGGTGCCGATCACTAAATATGCTGCATGGGTATGTAGTTTCTCTTGTTGAACAAGTGTCAAAGTTCACCTGTCACAACACAATGCAATGAGTTAGTGTTCAAATGGCGCGGTCTTCTTTCTTTTGCAGAAAAATTTATGCCAAAACACAAGAGGGCTAAGGTGATATCAAAGACGAAAACGTTTAGCGGTTTACTTCACACGAAAAGTTGGAAATTCAAGCGATTCTATGCACAACGAACCACATTGAAATCAATCAACTAGGTTGATTACACATCCCAAGAAACATAAAACAACAAAAAACTAGTTTAGAACTTGAAATTAAATAAGATAAACTAACCAATTCATGATAAGATAGCTTAGGCCCGCTATCAGCATAAACAAACCACCATATGAAACCCGCAATAGTAGCAAGTCCAACATAGGCTGCATCAATCAAATAAAACTGTCACAAGCTGCTGCATCTCTTTACAATTTATCTTTGTTAGCTTAAATATCATATCTATGACTGCCACCATAGTTCCTCTCTATGCTTCCATTCCCAGACAAGTGGTGATCAAATCAAACCATGCATCACATCACATCACATCAAAGGACACATTCATGATTCATGAAGACCACATCCAAATTTCGGATATTAAAATAATTACAAAAGGTGTGGTTGATATTGTCAATCTCAGCTTTATAACCAATTCAATAAGAACAGTAGCAAATAAGAACAGCATTCATCATGGAGTATATTTTAGTAGTAATCCATGCAGAATCATCCAAGATAGTAACAAAACCAACTGTATCAGATCAAGATCCCTACTCAGACAAACAAGTTGAATGAAAATCAGTCATCCAGATCCCTAACGTCGAACTGTCTAATCAAGTATAGGCATTGCAAAACCGTCATATACTTTCTGCATGGCACAAACTAAATTCTAAAATACTAGACTACAAGAGAGATGCAAGGCATTCATGAGTACCTCCAACAACCAGATAACGAAAGAAAAGCCACCCAGTGACAACAGCCTCATTAACCTGCAAGTCAAACAGAGTGAAAAGTGGAATTACAATGCGTAGATTCTTTAGGAAGTAAGCAAAACAGAATACATGAATACAACATATTAACAATCTACATTAACACAAAGAACCATCATATTAAGAACACAGAAAACCATCATAGTAAGAGAAGTCAATACTAAGAAAACTGATCATACCATATACAAATACAGGCAACAAAATACAATGTTAAACATATCAGGAAACCAGCATATGAGCAAATTTCTGTCAGGGCAGAGCCATATCCAGTACCAGACTATTCTAATTCTCTTTCCACCTTCTACCTTTTCTGAGCTTCAGTCACGAGCAAACAGTTGAAGTATCATAATGAGAAAACAAGCTCAGGAATCGTCCTAAGTCACCACAATCTAAGAAAGACTACAAATTAAAGAACTTTATCACTAAATAATGATCAGGGAATTGTCTTATCATATTGTGACAAGAATAGGAAACTTGGCATATTCTGAATAGAAAAGAAAATTTTATCAATCCTATCCTGGGTGTTGGTTTCTTTCATTTTGCTTACATCATATATATAAATGAGTTTATCCTTTCAGTTTATATCTCATCCTTCATTTGAATGTCATTCTCGTGTAGAGTGGATTTCTATACTAATTGATCAATTAGAGAGACCGCTAGAGAGGGAGAGAGAAAAAGAGAGGAGAGGGAAAGGAAGAAGAATCCCAAAGCAAGAAACCGGCTTTGCCACACATCTTACAAATCAGGAACCCCATAAGATACCGCCAAAAAAATGCTTGAACCAAAATGGCACTGGTTTCCCAGCTGCACAGGACTTGCAAGCCTGCACACCTCATAAGAAATCACTAACTCACACACCCCTCGTACATGCAGACACTCATCTATTCAAACGCACTCGCACATGCTCTTGGATCATAGCCCATGTTACCAACAAGGAGTGACGAACAGTCTCTCATTCATAATGTACTACATTCCTTTCGATTACCCAGAGAGCTACGTTACATGGACTCTTCAAAATGTGTAAAGTACCCGTGTCGGACACTCAACACTTGGAGATGGGTATGGGATATGTGTCCGACACATCCCGTAGGATATGCCACTAAAAGCAATATATTTTAATGTTCTTTTAGTTCGTTATTGCTTTGGGATGATCTCAGTTTTAATTAAAACGATATGCATAACTTAAAACACCATGTTAACACAAGGAATAACTAAAAAACAAGAATGGATAGGACTATTTTGCCGTGTATCCGTGTCTTGGATTTTGAAAAATAGACGAATCCAACAATTGGACATGTATCCGACTTGGACACTAGTACCGAGTCCATGTGACATAGCCAGGGAGTGAGATAGTTCATAAATATTGAATCACTAAGAGTGTGTTTGGATGAAGAATTTCAAAGTACCTTGGATTTCAAAATCCATTCATTTTAAAATTCGTTGATTTACAAATTTATGGAATTACAAATTTAGTGTTTGGGTGGTTTTGTAGAAGCAAGTATTTTATGTGTGGATTTATATCTGAAAATTTGAACCCACATAATTTGATGGTGTATGGATACAAACTAATGAGAGAGAGTTTCCTTTTTTTATGCAAGAAAATAGCTAAAATTATGAAGACAAAAAAGTGTCATTTTATCCCTCCAGTTGTGGAAAGGATTTGTCAAATAACTAGTCTGGACTAGTTATTTGTACAGGGGATTTTAGCACACCAAATCCCTTTTTCAAATCCCTCCTAGAATTTAGTAAATCCATCTCATCATAATCCAAACAAGAGATTGTGTGTCATGTATTTTCAAATCCTCTAGAAAAGTGAAATCCTCAGTTCAATTACCTCATCCAAACACACTCTAAGACTTAAAAACATCTAGGCTTCAAGCAAAATCAATACTGCAGAAAGCATCCCAACTTCAATACATTCTAAAGATAGCAGCGAACTTTAGTAACCACATAAAATATTCAAGAAAAACAGGTAGCTTATGATCCAAGCATGATGAGTATTGCATACGTACAATGAAGATGGCAGAACAATAAAAGAGCGAAGATGTACTTCTCAGATAGTATGCAATACCTTCCGAGGCTTAGCCTTCATAACATCTGTGTCTTGCTTATTAAAACCAATAGCAGTGGCAGGCAATCCGTCAGTAACCAAATTTACCCAAAGGAGCTGGACCTAGAAAAGAATGTGGTGTTTTTATAATAAAATAGTGATAACTTGGTACCTAATATTCCTACTCGACTTAGCAGTCAATTCTCTATTAAAAAAAAGAAAGAACTGACAAAAAACCTCGGCTGTCAATCAAATTTAATATCAATCTTCACTACTCACATCAGCACTCACTGCTATTTGAAAATATATATATATATATATATATATATATATTGTCTCCTTTTGATTTAAGGCTACTTCTATGCTCTAAAATGCATCAAAACCACTGAAAACTTACGATCCTCGAAATTTAGATGGTCATCAATGGCCTCTTAAGTCAACTACTTAAGTTTATCTCTAGGTGAAGTTTCAAGGCAACAATCAAAAAACACAGATGCCTTAGAAAAGGCATCTTTTCCCTCCTAAAAGAAGCAGATTTTCAAGGAGGAGAAGAATGCATACTATAAAGTCAGGCATTAAGCACATGCGAAAGTGTTATTGGCACCTCACTGTAAACTAAATCAAGTTCAGCATCTTAGAGCATCCCGCCATCTATTAGATAAAAGTACAAACAGTTTAAGCCGAGTGAGTTCATTATTGGACTCGGAAAGCCAATTTAAACTCACAGGTATAAGAGTATCAGGCATTCCAAGTACAGCTCCCACGAAAATACAAACTACTTCACCAATATTTGAAGATATCATGTATCTGATGAACTGCTTCGTGTTATTGTATATAGCCCTCCCCTCTGCCACAGCCTGCTCAGCATAAAATCTTAAATGAGAAAATTAAATCGTGAAAGCCAATGCATTAGTGTTATTGCCACACTACAAGAAATAGTGAAAACTTTTGGACACAACAATCAGAAAAGAAGCTTACTGCAACAATAGTTGCAAAATTGTCATCCGCCAAAACCATATCCGAAGCGCTCTGTAAGTCAAAGATAAAACAAAAGCTGTTTGAATAATTCTCCAAAATTTACGAGAGATTGGGATAAAGCACTTTGCTGCAAATATATGTCTTCCGTATAAAAACCTTGCTAGAACGATATGTTGAAACCTATAATCATACTACCGCGGAAGCGGGGAAGGGGAAGGGGGAAGGGTGGTTTGACCAAGGACCTTTTAATCATAGGGTCCCAACCGAAGTGTAAGTGAAATGGTAAAGGGCTTATTTGAAATAAGCTTCCATTGAAGCGGACCCATGGCATAACCTTGCGCAAAACATAAATTAAAACGTCAAAATTTTGTTCTTTAATAAGATTTAAGAAAGGGAAGGGAGGCCATGGCCACGGCGAACCCCAGTAGGAGACTGCCCCAGATTATAAAAAACCACGCCAGAAACAGCTTAGTAACCAGACGAAGAAAATACAAGTAACCCAATTTACAATGAAAAAAAGATATTTGATTCCTTTTGATTCCTTTGGGCCACAAGGGTTAAGCATTCCCTTGAAAAGAATTATTAAATGTTTGGTTCCACAAAAGATAACAAACTAAGATGGAAATTTCATGGTCCTACTTTCAGAGTTCTTGTCAAAAAGAGAAAAAGAAATTGGTTCAAATAAAATGCAAATTTAGCGGCAGGTAAAGAAAGGAGGACAGGAAAGTAGAGCGCTAAAAAAACTATTTACAAATCCATCTTCAGACATAAGTATAGAGGTGGATAAGCTGAGAGTCCCATAAACGGAGGTCAGGGGAGCAAATGTACCAAAGAAAATCGTTCAGTATCTACAAGTCCACAGCCAGCATGGGCTCTAAAAGGTCCATATGTAACAGCTATGTTTACTTAAGCTCCTCATATCTAAGCATTTGAAAATTCATAATTAGCTAGGCATCTTGAGATATGCATGTGTCATGTCATCAATCACCAACCCCCAACATCTTGAGATACGCATATCTCCCTCCCTAGCCAGTGCAGGCTATACCTGCCTCCCCATTTCTTCCCCCCAGTGTGGGAGGCATGTCTTCGTTTAGCCAATCACCAGCCCGATCTCTTGAGAGGGTGCTCTTATATAACGAACCCAAACCACAATCCCACCACATGGCATTGCCTCACCCAAAATGGCAAGCAAAGTGGGTACATTTTAGTTCCCCAGCAAAATCTTTTTAGGCCAAGTCAAAACCTTTCACACAACTTATGTGGACTGGGTGTCAGCATTAGTTGATGAGTACCTTCATTTATGCACATTCTATTGAGAAGCAGCCCATTAAAACAGTTCAACGTTATTTCCAATACACAAAGAAAATACAGAAGTGCCCTAAAGAAAGAGAGACCTCGCAATACCTTGGCAACAGCTGTACCTGATCCCATGGCAATTCCTATGTCTGCCTTCTTTAAAGCAGGTGCATCATTAACTCCATCACCAGTCATAGCAACCTTTTGAGGAAAGATTTTGAGGATAAACTTATGTACAAGAAATTAAATATCAGAAGTAAACAGGAGATACAGTAAATCACTATGGGCCACGAGCGTCGAGTTTCAGAACTTACTTACTTAAGTAGCCTTTTCATAAAGGCGAGCAACAATTTGGAAGACCATAAAGAAAAATATGGCCATGATTCGTTCATAGTAATATAATAGAAACTTCTAAAAGAGCACAATCATTTTTATAACTTCTTTAATGAATAAAGCACAAATTATGAACGCAATGGAATAGAATTGTTTTGGCAGTGTTCCAAGATTTTGGAGGAAAAACAAAACTGAGTTCCTGGAAATAATAGACAATTTAAGGTATAGTGCCGTGGGTTATTCCTAATTCCTCCAGAGGTAAAATTTAACCCCCTTCATCGAGATGCTGGCGACAAACTGACGCACTAGTTAAATTATTAACGTGGGACTTAAAATACTGACTTGCATAAAATTTTAAAATCACATTGGTATTGCAGTTTGTGGATCTCGTGAGAAAAGTTAACAAGCCGGTAAAAAAGTCCAAAGACAACCAGATGACCATCTTTGCAGTTCAAGTTTGCCAGGTATTATACTCATGCAATAACCATGATTAAGAAAATACAGTAAGACCTACCACTTCGTTCTGGTGCTGCAATGATTCAACCAGCATCCTTTTATGAGATGGTTCAACCCTGATAAGAAATCGAAAAGCAAAATTAAGAAAAGTTAGAAAAAATAAATTTCATAAGAAATTGCAAGTAACATATATAGCATACACCATATTGCAGCACAGCACCTCCCGGGGGAAAGGACAAAAAAAACCATGCAAAATGAGTAAAACGGGTCTACTGCAAGCATAAACCATCCCTTGATATTTAATTCCCAATATGAAAACAGGACCAGTCATAGCTGGAGATTTATGTTAACAGCAGCAATGCAGGTGATGGTTCAAGTAGGGTAGAAAGAGAAAGCTATCAACACCATGCAGGACAAGTAGAAGACGTATTCAACAACCATGAAAAACTTTTCAGAAAGCCAAGTGGAAATTTCTGTTGATGGTGGCAGTAGGTGATGATTTTTCTTGAGTCGTTTATTAAACTCTTAGGGTGTGTTGATCTGACAAGTTTTAATACAGGAAAATACAAATCGCTGCAGTTTATTAAAATTTTGACATGTTGCTCCAGTTACAGTATCTAGCAAATCCCATAAGTTACAGCCCACATGAACTGCAGGAGATTTTAGTTCCCATCTAAAAGCTTGAGGATTAGAAACCTTCGCCTTGCTCACCCTTGCTCCGCCAATATTGCCCCGTGTCGCTTTCCTCTCTATTTCATGCCAACTAATGAAGTCAACCCCCACCCCCAGAACATCAAAAACCGCCAACAACAACTGGCAACACCAGTCATCTTCACTTCCACCATCCGCAACAGCCATCATCAGCGTTTTCACTTTCTCTTTTCTCTGAGGTTTGTGAAAAAAATGGAAAAAAGAAAGCATTGACGGAGGAGAACTATGCTGGAGTCTACTTGTATAACAAGCACATCTGTTTTTGTACGCCTTCGGCTTTCTTACTTTTCCTGTGTCTTCACGAGTATAACAATTTAGGATATCCCAAACAGAACCTGTTCACATCTCAATGTGCACCAGATGCACAGATAATGTACAAGGTGAAAGATAGTTCGACAGTTATGGCTGTCAGTGCTCATTTGACAGCTACCGTTTTTCTTTCCCAGGCAATATATAAATTCATGGGCAGTTGAACTCTCAAGATTTATTTCTTGGCAGTCTGGAGTTGTCAAAGACTTAATTCCTAGCAACCAAACAGACCCTTAAAGCTGTTTCTCTTCTTTCATGATCATATCAGCAACCTATTGCTAGGAATGCTTTCGCCATTTCACCCATATTTTAAAAGTTCAATGGCATTTCATTCATTCACCATTGTCTTTCTGCTGGACAGACTAGTAGGATTGGGTTAAGACTGAAGAATTATACGGTAAGTTGGTAACTTTTAACACCTTTCTCCAGACAACTACCTAAAAAAAGGTCAGCCTGCAGGAGCACCTGCCTTCCTTTCCCATCTTGTTGACTTGAGATATGGGCCGTTATGAAAATCTCTTAAAAAGGCTTCTCTCTCTAAATTTCATTCTCAAAAATGCATGCTTCCAGTTATACATGGTAAGCATACAAAGCATATAAGAAAGCAATCATCGGTTTGTACCTTGAGAAAAGCGTCATGCGCTGCACTGCCACAGATTTTTGCAGCCCCGGAAGTTCTTCAAACTCAGAAGCAGTGAAAGAGCGTCCTATGAAATCATCCGAATGATCAAAAGCACCTATCTTTCGGCACAGGGATTCTGCAGTGCTCTGAAGTCATATTTTGAATTAGACGGAAATTGCAAATGTATGCAAGCATATCTCAGGAGTACTGAGAAGGAAAAAGAAAAAGATTATTTTGCATTACCTTGTTATCCCCAGTGACAACTATAACACGTATGCCAGCAGTCATGCACGAAAGTATAGCATTTCTCACCTCCTCTCTTGGTGGATCAAGCATTCCAACCTTCAAAATCAAAAGTCATAAGCAAATAAAAATCAAAGAAAAATGCAGGCATAAGAATATGCTAACTCAAAAGGAGGAACAATCTTGCAGTTCAAGGGAAAGAAATGAAATCTAATCAAATCAACCAACCTAACTGCTACTAATACACGCGCTTTTAGGCCATTATATGAAAATTTAGTTTTGATACCAAGAATAGTCCATTACATGTGAGAGCTAATTGTCCCAATAACTGTGGTAAAAGCAAACTGCAGACATGTCTCAAAATTTGGAGTTTAAATCAACTTGGTTGTACCATCAGCAATTGGAAACTTTGCTATAAAAGAAGGGTGGTTGCATGCAGATTCATGTCACTACCTAGTAAAAAAGGGGAGCGTTGGTGGGTTTTTTCTCAGGGGTCATCGAATTGCCTTTACGATTCTGCTATTCAGTTAACAAGTATGGACTTCTGTGTATTTACCACATAAAGTGTCTATTTTATTCTCACCCAATTACACAGAACATATTGCCATTATATGTGACCACCCCTGCAAACTTTAAGGCCGTCCGTTCTCAAACCAGATTTCAAGTAGGTGGACACATACGTCACATCTTAACCGCCACAAAAGCTACCGGATACATTTTCAGTACGGCAGTCATGGAGATCCTCTGAGTGGTAGAAAGCGAAGTATTCAAGCACAGTTTTTTTCTACGAGACTGCTTAATATATTCAGCCTACTTACTTAATATGCACTTCAAGTGAAGGGATGGGGGTTCGGGAAGGAGTTTATCTATGGCTCAACGCAGAGAATATTGTATCTAGGACTCTTCTGTTGCCAACTGTAGTCATGAACGGAAGGCCTTTGCAGGCTTAAGGTCAAGTTCTTGGATGCATCAAAAAGATTCAGCCCTGAAGTTTTCACAGTACAAAGTTGTGAAGCCAAATACCATAAGGATTTCCCAGTCTAGCATAGTTGGAAAACAAATGCTAGAATATCCAATGTTGTAAATGTTAATGTAACTGACTTACTAATAGACAACATGACCTAAACACTACTTTCAACAGATAGCATTGCAACTCGAACTTTGCAGTTAAACCAATAGTTTAATACCAAACGTTGCTACAGAAGCGAAAGCATACCAACCCAATAAACGTAAGGTCTTTCTCATCGTCCAAGGAGAGAGCCTGATGACCCATGGGCATCCTTTTCAGTGCTAGAGCAAGACAAGACAAAGTTTCTTTTCCTGCAAAACTGAATAATAAACAATGTGCATCTCCACATAAGCCCAAGTACATATGTCAGTCGTATACGACAGCAATGAAGACTTGACACCAGCAAATACTACAAAACCTGGCATAAAAACTTTGAAATAGGTCATGAATCTCCGTGAGATTCTTGATTCATGCTTCACTCGTAGGAACTCGGGTCGGAGCTCCTAAGCTCATATGGGAGCTCTATTCAATCTTATGACGTAATCCTGATTTATCACTGCCCAATCCTCATGCATTTCAAGAAAGTCACAAATCTCCGCGAGACCTTTGATTTCATGCTCCTCTCTTGGGAACTCTTTTGGCAATCGTCAACTTAGATGGAAGCTTGCACCCCTAAAATTTTAGTTTCTGCACCACTTAAGTTTTTGAAAAAAAGGATGACACTGTTAACTTGATTTTCCTTGGTTTTACATGTAATACCATCAGTCTTCAAACCACTTGAATCATGTACTCATTCACAAATGCACTGCTGTATAGATCACTTGAATCATATGCGCAGATGCATAATATTTTAAGCACATATATTACATCAGCTCATTTGCATACAACTTCTACCGGCTAAACAGTTACAAGAAAATAATTATCACCTGAGAAATCTTGACTCCAGCTCAGCCCTAATGCTTGCAGTTAGTGGAACCGTGGAACCATCATCGTTACACAGAATGTTTGTGCATCTGGACATAATACTCTCCGGAGCACCTTTGGAAAACATAATCTCCATCTGCTTTCGGCTACAGAGAACACTCATCATTTTGCGATCACGAGAAAATTCCAAAAGAGACACCTGTAACACATTTGATACGATACGCAACCATTGGTTAGCATAGTGATGCAGAAAACACCATCGGTGGTTCCTAAATAAGATAGATGGATAAACCGAGATCAACTAGGACAAACTCAAAAAGAAATATTAAGCATTACATCATCCCTAAAGATATCAGGTCGTATTAGACTAACCCCACCCAAAAAATAAAAGGACAAAGCGAATAGATAAAGCCACTAGCTCTAACGGTATTGCATCTTAGTAAGCTTCCCTCAACCCCTCACCCTCCTCCATTCCCCCCAGACCCATAGAAAAGAGAAAAAGAACAAAACAAGAAACGCAAAGTCTTTTCCAGAAATTGATACGAAGCAATATCATGAACAGCTTTAAACAAACTGCGAGGATTACAAACTCCTGTAATTACATTTTCTTGTGTTTTAATTCGCAAATTTAGTTTACCACAAGATATTGCCAGACAGCAAATTGGAGACATGGGATCAAGTAGCCAACTCCAAGTAGTTGGGGATATTGGGTTGAGTTGATTTTTCCCTCTGAATTTGACAAAGAAAAATTGATGGCACCGAGATTCAATGCTAGGAAAGGTATAGAGCCTCTACTCTCAGTAACAAGCATTAGCCTACTGTATCAGTTAAGTATTAGTAGACCATTCAACAGAACCACCTGCTTGATAAGTCCATAATCCAAAATATAAGGTCAGATGGTCACCCAAGTATCAACACCCCACTATACAGGAATTAACTAGCAAACCCATATGTGTATGCTCTGTTAACAAAACGTTCAACCAAACCAAAAACTACGCGCGCACGACCTTGAGAGAGAGAGGACAAAAACATTGAAGGATGGCATTTTTATAAAGTTTATTTTTGAGGAACTGCTAATATGGTACATGACTGCTGCGGACTAGGATCCTGTCCACTATACTTATCACCTAATTTCACACAATGCACATCTAGATAAAGGACACATGTCCAAGAAAGAAATCAAAGACCCAGGCGTTGACACGTAACAACAACACTTATCCAAAAGCTAACCCATTGTAAGCTATAATAGCTCCCTCTCCTCTGTACAAGTCATCATCCCAACGCCGCCGCCTAAGCAACGGCATCAGCAACTCCGTCGCGGCGCATACCCGCTATTGTTGAGGATTTATACTATTTATCAACTGAAAGTAGATCAGTTTTTCGGTGATTAAGCATAGTACAATCGATTATTTTGCACTGCACGTTAGGGTCCTGCTGCTATTGTGATTTTGGGGCAGGCGCAACATTAAGAAACATTCATTGGGTGGACTTATTTAAGTCTCATGATAATAAAGCTTGATTGGCCATTTTTTTTACTTTTACATCTGAATTCCATAGTTGGCATCTCTAACTTATTTCAAATGTACATTGATGAACTCAGACTTCTCATGAAATTACAGGTAAAATTACACCATTATAAATGGACATCTCCGGTAACATATATTCAACGGCTTAGGTCGTCAGTATTGGGACTGAGAAGAGAGATTCAGAAGGGAACACGGCGGATTCATTAGAGAATGAGATGACATTAACCATGAGTTACATGTTGGTTAAAGTAAAAATGACTTGTCAACATTTAGGTCTTTGATTTCTTCTTCGGCACATGTCCTTCATCTAGTTGTGTATTGCGTGAGATTGGGTGATAGGTATATTGTAGAGGATCCTCGTCCACAATTCTGAGTATTTAGAGCAAAGCTCCCCTAATCCAAACAGGTAACAAGATTGAATAACACAAAGCTAAAAGGGAATGAAGTCACTTTACTTTGCTTCAGCAGAAATATATTCGGGGAATGTGCCTAAGATTAGTTCCATTACTCGCCAACATGTCAAGAAATTAGAGAGGGACGTGTCACCCTTACAAGTGATGTAGGGAGAACTCTGCATTTCTTACATACTCTCAATATTCAAAAGCTACGGTCAGTAGCTACCTCTTTAGTGCTAAGTAAACTTGTCATATCCTACTAACAAACAAAGTGGACATCTAGAAAAACAAGCAAGACATATAACCTAGTTAACAATGCTTCTAGTCCCGTACGGCCAGTAGGGTTACACCTCATTGGATTCATCAGCACAAATAATCCATTTGCTTGTGAAAACTTAACACAAAAAGCAAAAAGTAACTATGTATGAAAGCGAACCTTTTTAAATTGGTTCTCCCAATAATGATTACAGTAAGATGCACGTTCATGCTTGCTCAGCATATTCAGGGCTGAAGGCATAGAATCAAAACCAGGAAGACCAACCTGGTAACAACCCGTAAAATGGACAAGTTCATACCTTACAAGTTAAAGAGTCATATCTGAACGGAGTAAACCAAAGATATCTTGAAGAAAAGACGAAGACATCAGCAACCAAGTGCAGGTTATAGAAACTAACCTTCTCTGCTAATACACGAAGAGCAACTTCAGTGGACTCGCCAATCTTTTCATAATTCCTCTTGTCTGGGTTGTATTGTACAATTGACTCATTGCAAAGGGCTGAACACATTGCTATATGGAGAAGACAAGGGAATTGAGCTGGAAACTCAAGCTGCAGAAAGCAATATATGAGTATATAAGGAGTCAGATGTGAGCTACCATATGCCTACAGGCTGACAACCATCAGATCTGAAAGTGTTCTTTGAGGTTTCGGCAGTAAAAAAACAAACGCATTGCATTAACATATTACGGACGCAAAGTTTGCAGTTGCCTCACATTCTGCATTTTGGTGAACAACAATGATAATGTGCCAACTTATTCTTCCAGATAAGAAAATGATTTCACAAAAGCCCAGTACACAGAAGCGTAGAGGGGCCCAAAATATAAGAAACAAAATTCCCCTACCAAAAAGCCCCGAAAAAGTCGGTATGGATACAAGTCTTGACCTGCCCGACCAGAGAGAAGAAACCAAGGGACCTACCCGAACTGGAAGTGTAAGACCCCAAATAACTAGTAATTAAATTATTGTTATATTTAGAGTATCTTTGTAAATTTAATTATTTTTGGGGTATTTTAGAATAAGTAATGAATATTTAGGGGTCTTTTAATTATTTATCAAACTTAGAGACTTTTAAGGGCTAGCCAAGTCAGTTTACGATATATTCAGTTTTGGTTACAGAGAAATAGAAGAAGGAGGAAACTAGGGTTTTGGAGGATTGCAATCTTCTGTGCAAAATTGGTAAGATTCTTGAACCCACTTTTGATTATAAGGATGAATTAGATGATATTAGAATTGTGATTGTTAAGATTTTAACGTAAGTGGGTTAATTATAATATCTAGGTTTTGAGGTTTTCGGAAGCGATCGCAATTTGGTAAAGACTATTATATAGATTTGAGGTAAGGGTTACATGTATTACGTCCGCGTCTATGAAATTGATATCCTTTCATACTATGTATTCGATTTTGATTACGTATTGTTGCCGCTGGATTGGGTCACCATTATTCCCTCTGTCTACGTGTTATTCAATTGCAATTACAGTGCTCTGACACCCTTGTCGTTCACTATTATTTTTTTTATCGTTCTTGGACGGGCATACCGTATGCCCTCTTACCCTTGCCGTTAACTATTATGTAGTTTAAGTGGTTGAGAAATGTACTGAACGTTGTCAGACTCCTTGATATTGTTATAATGCTATGCTCTTCTTCCAAGACATTCATTGGGCGAATTTTCTTTCTGGTAGCCAACATCATATCAGTATAGCTCATAGCCTGTTCACATGTCAGAATTGGATCTTTGAATATTGTTACCATTCCGGCACCATTCTGGGCGTGTAAAGATTTTGGCTTATGGTGCCACATGTCACCTCTTTAGTGGTGCACACTTTTTGTTCACTTTTCGACCATATTTCGTTATTTGAAAATTCTGTGATCATGCGAATTCGGATTCAAGCGATTCAACTTCCGTTGAACTCGATATTTTGTCCTCTTCGATTTAAGTCTAATATCAGCTATTTTTCAAAATCGTTTGTCATTCTTTTTGAAATTCGAAGTTTTGATACTTTGTGGGTTCGATACTTTGATGTCCATTGCACTCCCTTTGAATTGAACTAATGTTAGAACCTTCACGTGCTTAGGTTAACGTGATGTCATGACATGATATGACAATTGCTACCGGTATGCAACTTTGAACTTAGAACCTTCGCGTGCTTAGGTTAACGTGCTTTACGGTCACGTATTACGTGATTGTACCGTATTTGATTATTAGTTCAATTATTTGACTGTGTTCATTTGACTTTGACTTCGATTTGATATTTGATGTATTGGAATGTCCCGAAGTGGGATTATTGGTCGTGCTCAGATTTTCAATCGTCTTTGCACTTTTGTTTTCATATGTTTTGTTGGACTCAGCTATATATTCTTGGATACCTGCGTTGTAATCCGTGGGTGTGTGCGTGTGATCTTTACTGGGCTTTGTGCTCACCCCCCTTTCTCCTCCCATTTCAGGTAATTAAGCTGAGACATCAGTAGAGGAGTTATCTATAAGCATGAGTCAGAGTTGCTCTTTAATTGTAGACTCTTTTTAGTGTCTTGAAAATAAGAACTTGTAATAGTTTGATTAAGTAGCTTTTGGTAACCCCAATGTTTGGGAAGTGATTATTGTTATTAAACTTCCGCTGCAATTATTAGACGTTGATGAAGAACTTAAATGTCTTTGATTTTAGATATAATTTAGAGCTCTGATTACTTCTTGAGGTTATGTTCTTGTTAAATGCTTGGGTATTATATTTCTGGTAAGCAGGGATATTTTGAAATAGTCTGTGTAGGTCCGCCTCCGGGTCGGGGGCGTGACAGGAAGGGTCCAGTCCTGAGCTTGAGATCCCAAACCCGAACAGTGATCCATCACCTACTGCCCAAGTTTCAAAAAGAAGAGGAGCCACGTGACCACCTCGCCGACCTCCATGCTTAGCAGAGCGCATAAGAAACACACATCATATTTCACACTTCATACCCTGAAGCACCGCACCACAGACAGGACCCATCTATGACCTCCATCATATTTCCCTCACTAGCAGAAGCTCTGCTGAAGTGTGCAGTGATACCAAGCTCAGGGAACCAAGCAGACTCAATAAACGGCCAGTTGACCAACACGGTCACACCTAGACACAAACTCACCTGGGCACGAAACACCGGCATCCCTAAGTTGTGGCAACCCCCTATCAAGATACGACTTAAAACACCTCGTTCAAACAGAATCACAACTACATCTCGACCGAGGGCGAAGGTCAAACCACCAGACCAGATTGAGAAAAACGTATGTTAGAGAAAAGAGCCCAAGAGCAGAGAAACCCAGGCATTTAACAAACAGTGTGTCCCAGTGTTTTAATCAAAGTTTGCCACATCCTCCAGGAGTCCAAATATGGGATACAAATTACTCATCCTATAAAAACCACACAAGGTAATATTTAACCTGCATTATACTTCAGATGATTCCTGGAAATAATGGTATGAGAAGGCGTAACATAAATATTACCGGCGTTCCTGTGCCATCGTGAATGGAACCCTCCGGTGCATAAGTTGTCCCACTAACGCTGTATTCAGCAACACTAGGACCGTGGTTTACAGAATGAAGCACACATATCTGCAGAGACAATGGGAAAAGGCTAACTTTAAGTTTACTCTCCATACACCAACACAATGTAATTTCAACTACAAATAACATCATGAACCCGGTTGTCAAAATAATAACAAGATTTGACACAACCTTAACAGAAAGTTACATATGTACCACAGTCGACCACAGAATTCACTTTCAGCATGCCAGCCAAATCCTTTTTTCTTTAGTTTTCCTACATACTAAGAAGAGCGCACCCCACATTGGGACACGCGCAGAGAGGAGAGAGAGGGGGGGAGGGGGGGGGGGGGGAAGAGTGCACCCCACCCTGGGAGAGAGTAAAAACACTAAGCAGCTAGCAGCAATCCGTAAAAACAAAATCCAAAGAACACACTTGAGGAAGATTCAGCAAAGTTTAGCAATCCATAAAAAGAAATCCAAGAAAAAACACTCGAGGAAGATTCAGCCAAATTTAGGAGGTCTCAATCCAAGATTGCATATGTTAATCTCCCTAAGAACAGAAGTGTTTCAATATGAAGGGAGTAAACACTATTGTTCGGTTAAGCAATAGTGTCAGCACGCATAGAAAGAGTTTTCTATGTTTTGTGCAAGTATGATGTTCATCGAGTTACGAAGTTTACCAAATCTATTAGACCTTTAAGGATCTTAAGAATGCATTACTGCATAAATTGATACCTAAAAGGAGTGTAGTGCTGCAAGAGGAAAAGGGTTATGTGGTTGCGCATATGTATAAAGAGGATCTAACGAAAGAAGCAAAAAACTGAAATTAAGTACTATTTGATGCACTAAGGATAAGACATACACACACACACACATACACACACACAAAAGAAATGAGGAGTATAAGAGAAATTCAGTAATTCTTTGCAAAGCCACAGGTTAGACATACACAAAGCTGTAAGAATTATGAACATAAATCAGCATGGGGACATCAGTCCTGAAGGATTATACGTACATATATTTCTCAAGAGGATTTTTGCAGACAGAATGAAAAGCATATTATTCAATATAAGATTATCACCTTTGAGACAGACATCATATTGGTAGTCAAGGTACCAGTTTTGTCACTGCAGATTACTGTCGTGCAGCCTAAGGTCTCTACAGATGGCAAAGACCTCACAATAGCATTCAACCGAGCCATTCGTTTTGTTCCAAGAGCCAAGCACCTACAGATTAGAAAAAGATCATGATGAAGGAAATTGAAAAACTCTTAGCTTAACAAAACGTGCTACAACCTGAACAACCAGCAAAACTAGAATTTCCCAGAACAGAAAGCTTAACATTCTTCCATATAACAGTAAGGTGAATTTAAGCATCTAGCATGTCCATGGAAAAATGACGCAAAGACTAGCATACTATGGAATCCAATATATCATCCTTGGCATAGAAGAAATTTTACAATTGTCAATTATTTAAACATGTTACAGATATTGCACAAAACCAGTTTCTTTTTGCACATGTATCTTGCAAGAACTTGGGTATCGGGGGTGGAGGGTGGGCACTCAACTATTAATATACTGGCGCTTTAAAGCACCAGGCTATTCATTAAAAGCTTGAGCTCAGGTCACCTAAAAGCAAAACAAAGCTCCCTCGGTTGATAATTAAGCCTGAGCTGAACCTCCATTCCAAGCACAAACAATTAAGGAGCCAGGCTTGAACAAGAATGAATTGTCAACTTGGTTGTTATCATAAGCTTGCACAAGTCCAACATATTCTACTAAACTCTATGGCAGATATCATGAAATGTCCTTGATAGTGTATGCCAGTAAAAGTTTATTGATGAGCTAAACACTCTCCACCTGTAATTCTGATAGTTCCATTTATAAACGACTGTTCACACAATCGCCAAAACAATCCCAAAAATTGACAAAATAGAGCAAGATAAAAACATAGTTCATTCATCCCATGTGAGGATGGGTGGGATCTTCAATTGATTTTCCCATGCCTGCATTGGTCATCTCTCATAGACTTTTTTAAGAATAAGAAAGATGAGCCTCATATAGTTCAAGGTAATAAGGGTTGAACACTTCAATCTATACTACATTACTACCTATAAAAGTATGAATCTTGAGAATCATTTTATTCCGTTTTTGCCTTTCGTTAATCACTCCAATAACAATCCTACCCTTTCATAAATACTATTATTAATTACTAATTTTGTGATCATTTCCGGTTTTGCCCTCCGTTAGTTATTCCAATGACAACCCTATCCTTCTCTAATTAGTTTTTTTGTAATGCATTTCATGAACATTAGGTCAAAAATTTAATCTAAACCTACATATACACATTGGGGAAAAAAATGTGTGGTTGCAAAAAATATATTTATGTGTGTGTGTGTGTTACCTATAAAAGTATGAATGTTGTAAATCATTTTTGGACGATTATGTCCTTTGTTAATAACGTCAGTTTACTCCCTGTTAAGATTTTGATGAAATTAAAAGAACATTGGGTAATGAATCTATTCTATACATTGGAAAATGAAAAGTGTGATGAAAAAGAAAAACAGAACAAAGAAATTCTTTTACCATTCTCTTTTTAATTTGGTTAGAATAAAATAAACATTAGATATTGAACTGGTTAATGAGAACTGTAATTTTTTTTTCCTTGCATTTTTAGGTTAGCAAACAATTAACCAGTTGAAAAACTGAAAAATAAAAACAAAATAAAGAAACTGAAATACGTGAAAAATCAATTAAGAAACAAAAAAATTGTTGGAAAAACAAAAATAGAAAGAAAAAAATGAAAAATGGTTAAATATGCATAAAAAAACAAGGCTTAAATATGGTGCCAATTTGAACTTAAAATATGTTCGATTATTACAGTTAAAGACCGGGTGTTTTGCATTTCTTATTAATGAAATGCAAAGCACCTGGTCTTGAAAATTACAAATCTTAACCATAAACCAATTTAGCAGATTACAAAAATAAAGACGTAGATTCATTCTTTTAATTTCTCCATTTGCTTTTATTTTCAGCAGTACCATTAAACATTTCTTCAATCCAGAAGCCTACAAATAATATTTCCAAATATTGAATTGATTACAATTGCGAACATCAAATATACATTTCTTCTAAAACAAGTCACAAAAGAAATAACAACATAATTGAATTACATTATTTTGATCCCAAAAAAGATAATAATATCATCTCAAATATTACTCTTGACTATATCCACGTACAACGCACGTACTCTATACTAGTCTCTATAAAAAGGATCAAACCTTGATTCCATCTCTTATACACAATGACAAGCTAGGGTTTTCATCTTTACCATCTGCTAACCTATGAAGCACCGGTGCGGCACTTAGGGTGAAGCACCGGCACCGGATACGCGTCGGGTGCGGGTGCGCCTCGGGTGCGGCACCGGTGCGTGTCAGGTGCGTGTCCGCCATTTTTTTTTATTTTTTTAATTTCTTAAATCCCGGGTGCGGATCGGTTCAGATCTGTCACCACCGGCGACCATCGGGAACCCCGGCGACCACCGGCGACCATTGGGAACCTCGGCGACCACCGGCGACCATCGGGGACTCCGGCGACTACCGAAAATCTGAGAGGAGACACTGGAGAGAAGAAGAAGGAGAAGAAGAAGGAAGAAGAAGGAGGAGGAGGAGGAGGGGACTTACCGGCGACCCACTGCGTCGTCCCCGTGCGCCGAGTCCCGGCGACCCACTGAGGCGAGCGCCGTGCGCTTGCTTCCAGAGAGTCGACCCGTCGATGTGTGAAGTTATCTTCTTCTGATTGATGTTATGTTATATTATTTACATATTATTAGTTTTGTTATATTATTTAAGGACCCCAATGTTAAGTTATTACATAAATCAACCAACATTTCATAGAAATAGAAGTGATACCACATAAAAGCTTTATTATGTTCAGTTTTACAATTTTAATATTTATAGAACAACCCATTAAACTTAACTAATTTGGTTGAAAGCTTTAAAATTTACAAAAGAACCCATTAAACTTAAAAACTCACTACTTTGTTTGGAATATTAATATCTTTTCACATATATTATGATTATTAAAATTTAAATTTAAATTGTTTAAAAATTAAATACTAAGTATATATAATAAAAAAAAAATTTATAAAATATTCCGTATCCCCGCCGCACCCGTATCCTAAAATTTTCAAAAATGCCATATCCGCGTATCCGCACCCGTGTCGTATCCGCACCCACACCCGAGTCCGTGCTTCTTAGCTGCTAACATTCACTTTCAAGGTGCATATGCAGCAAGAAGCCTAAAAGAATACTATGTTGATGGCAACTAAAACATGTTAGTTGCTACCGAAAAGTTTAGAGAGAGAACATGAGACTCCTTAGATTCCTCCATCATCTACATTGGTTCTTGTAGCGTTCGTAACAATAAAGCAAAGATAAAAGTACTGCAAATCACCCAAGTCCTTGATTTTAGATTTCCAAGCCAGGAGAGCTTGAGTCTCGCCACTTCCATAGCATCATTTTCAGTCACACCCATATCAACAAAATAAATTAGAAAAAAAGGTGATCTTGACATCTGTCCATAATAAACATAGACTGATTGTATTACTCTGCTCAACTCGGTTACGTCTCGTCCGACATCAATAAGTGGAATTTTTAAATTTGACCTTCCAAGATCCTGCCAAGGAACTTAATGGCTCTTGGCCACCTTTTTCATGTGAGGCAGTGCCCCTGTGGGAGGGGGGCTGTAGTTCTGAAGCATACATGAGGACATATTGTAGCAGTATCCTTTTGCAAGCCAAATCCTAATTAGAAAACATCTGAACTAATGAATTCATTCCCAATCATCATTACACTCAAGCATCGACTCATTTATCTTCCTCAAAACATTGTTCCAATTATACACCTAAACAAACAGAATACTTACATGTTTACTCGATACCATATCCTAGCTTCTACATCAGCCAAAATTACTTGTAAATTTCTCCGCATTCTAGATCTTCTACAAGTAGGAACATAGTTAGACCCAAGGTTTAAAATGGCCTTGCTAATAGTGGAAAGCAAGGGATTAGTGGTCGAAAGGTAAGGTCGTCAGAGTCACCATTGCCCAGCACTTCTTACCGCCCCAGCTCTCACCTCCAACCATTTCTGCAAACCACCGCCCCCCCCCCAAAAAAAAAAAAAAAACCAAAGTTTATCTTCTTAGCTGTATTCATTCCTTTCAAACCCAGCATTCACCTTCTATAGGTCGCAGAACATAAAAAGTCGAAAAGAAAGAAGTTGAGGCACAATCAACTCACTAGCCAATAACAAGAAGCTCCTAATGGCATCAATAAGCATGTTCTAAACTTGTTCAAATTTGCCTAAATAAACTCAATTGATCAGGGATTTCGCACTTTTGTTTCGCCTAAAGCTGACGACTTTCTTATCCTAAAGATTATCATAAAGCACCGATATATCATACATGCCTTCATTTCTTGCATCTTTTTCAAACTTTGTGCTCCTTTTAGGTGAGTGTGAATGTTGGACAGAAATAACAAATTCACTTTCCATCTTCTATTTTCTCCTTTTCATTTGCCACAAATCCACACAAATTGTCAATGCATGTTTTATAGTCCATAATATTCAACTAAGAACTCACGTTGTGACAACAGCAGGAAGCCCTTCTGGAATTGCTGCAACCGCAAGAGCAACTGCAATCTAGCCATAAAGATAAGTCAGTGGGGAACGTGCAATCAAATCAGATTACCCAAGCAAAAACTGAAAAAGAAATAGCAAGAATAAGAGAAAGAAGGATAACATGATTATCCTCGATTTTACATGCAACAAAATAGGTATTCCATTAAGCATACGCTTTCTCATCTCCTGTAGTTTTGTTCTACAAACAAGATTCAGCTAGGAATATCAAGTATGGACAACCCAACTCCAAGTGTTGCAGGAGAACAAGCTAGATGTATTTGAAGAAATTATATTACAAGTTCTTCTTCACAATCACCATCCTACTATGTCATGGCAGCAGGTATAAGTTCAAAATGAAATCTTGTGGTCTCACTAAATTTTAACCACAGATGATGCTTATACGCTTAGCCAACGAAATTTGTTTGGAACACAGAAGATAAAATTGAAACTTTAAGCACGCATGTAAATTACTATTTTAGCAGTGAGAATAGAGAAACCTTGTGCAAACACCATTGTGTCATAGAACATAAAAGATAAATCTCATCCATGAGTCATTACCTTAAAGTAATGAATTGCGCCTTGCAAAAAACCTCCATGTGCGGGATCCCCGAAATGACCAATATTTACCATCCATACCAATATACAGATACCTGCAATAACCTAACAAGGAAGAAAAAAATTTAGTCTTATCTGCAACATACTTTAAGGTGTTCAGAGACGGGCTCTGCAAGCTGGCACTTGGCTACAAACAGATTCAATTTAGTATGTAAACTACGAGATTTCTCATAATTGGTAGTTAGGTCTTCCTTCAGCACAACCTCACTACAGATTGAGAAATCAAAAGGTAAATGGCTTAACTCCAGATGTCATCTCAGATCTCTACCAGCATGGTAACAGAAAAGAAATCCGGCTATTTATTTACCAGAGGAAACATTTTCATCCGTGTTATTTCATGTTTCTCTTTGTTGATCCCCCTCTAACTTCACTTCTTGATACCAAAACTATCCACGTTTGTAAGAGTAGCAAGTGTCAAGTGAATGTGATATCTTAAATTCTGGTAGTGGTACGATCATTAAGCATTAGCACGTCCCTAATAGCCTCTCCAAAAAAAAAAAAAAGCAGGTATCAAGTCTGTGACTGTTCTGCACTATTACTTACAACATGACAAGAGTATTGTGTAAATGTGTAAAAGGTTTCAAACTCAGACAGCTTCATATAGTGGTTAATAACTGCTACATTACGTGTGGACAATATATATATATGGTCGGAAGGCAGTTTAGTAAGTTACATATCTCCACCCAGCTAGGGTTCCATGTAATGCAAACTATTTAGTCTCTAACTCGATAAAGTTCGCCATGCATAAATAGATAATCAATTGAATAATACTTTGGGATAGATCAAGAGATTTGCCCTAATATTAAAAGTAGTGCAATTGCTGAAAGCAACTTTAGAGCACTAACGACAAACTTTATGCGTTGTCTTATTAAAAGATACTAACCAAATACTAACATATGCCCTTAGGTCTGCCCAAAAAGAAAAAGACAATTATGCCTCAGAGTTCACTTTTGCTGGAGGGAGCCAAGGAAGCACTGTACTGTTATATCTAAAAGCGGTAGGTATAGGATGGCATAGCTTTTTCTTGGGCACATGTTTAGCAGGAAAACAAGACTTTTTTAAAACTGGTCAGGATCAGTGTTATAAAAGGCGCGCCTAGGCGCTAGGCGCACAAAGCGCGCCTCGCCTAGGCCTAGGCGCAGCGCCTTCAATAAGGCGCGCGCCTTGTGCGCCCAGGCGCTAGGCGCATAGCGGGGCGGGAGGCGCAAAGCTAGGCGCACGATGTGTAACCATTCGATTTGGCTTCTTGTCTTCACGTGGACCGTTGATTTCTCTTTTAGTATTTTTACCCTTTTTGTCTTTACCAAGTCAAAACACTTTTTTTAAGACTAAAATATAAAACCTAACTAATTTGTTAGCGATAAAACACTTTTTATCGCTTGCTCACCAACTACGTTAACCTTTCTGTGAAAGTTGTTGAAGACAGAGCACACATGGCTAAATTAGGAGACCTAACTGATTTGTTAGCTTCACTTTATATTGTTCATAAGGCCAAAGCTCAGTCTTGAGAAAATATTTGAATTTTTAGTCCCTATATTATGCCCATTCCCATTGAGATCGATCTTATTTTTAAAAGCAGAATTTATTTTTATTGTTGGAAGCTTGTTAAATTAGAATGTTGGTATTTGAAACTTTCTCTAATGTTTAGAAGTTTGTTAATTGTCATGTTCTAAATTTTTTTTACTTAATTTTTTTTATTTAATGCACTTTTATTTATTTATTTTTATATATTTTAATATTGCGCCTTGCTTCGAAAAGGCGCGCGCCTGCGCCTTGCGCCTAGGCTCCAGGGACCTTTTGCGCCTTAGGTGCGCCTGCGCCTTTAATAACACTGGTCAGGATGCATCATGACTAATTGCAAGGAAATGAAAACGAAAACAAAACTTGCCAAAATCTTGTCAAAGAAAGAAAAATTGAAGCGCCGGAAAGAAGAGGAAGTAAGTACCATATGCACAAATGTAGTAATTGCTAGAATAGACTTATCAGGGAAGAAAGGTATTTCATAATCACCTTTGCCAATAAAGTGCCAAATTCATCCAATTTCCTCTTCAATGGGGTTGCTTCCTGAATCCAGTAATACATGACAAGTGAAGATACGATGCAGATAAAAATCACAAAAACTACTCTTAGGTGCATAATAATGCTTACATCTTCCGTTTTCAACATAGAATCACGTATCCTGCCTATGGCAGTCTTAGAGCCAACTCCAATAACAGCAGCTCTTGCCCTACCTGCAACCACCACTGTTCCCTGGCAATTGCATAAATTAAAACTCATTTACTCTTGGCAATTGTTAAAACACCATCTCCTCTAAAAGCTTATGCCGTTAGAGTAATCGTTACAACGATGTATATTATGCTTTAACAGTCCCCGGAAAAGTAAGTCAGCGATCGCACGTGGGGAAGATGAACAGAGCGCATAAACATAATGGTGAGACACCTTTCAGTTCCTACTCCTTATCTTTGGTGTTCGGTTACTCGGTCCAACTCCAGGTGTAAAACCACGAGGGACGGCGCCCCATCCTAGGCATGCAATACTAACCTATCCTTCATATGCGGACAAGAAGGCCGTGATTAGGTTGTTAGAATAAGCCGATGTTACTCTTCACCTTGAGAATAAGGACAGTGATGACCCTTTACTCTTACGCCATACAGAGCGACGGTGGCTTCATACGGGGATTAAATGGTTGTTGAGGGAGGTTAAAGTTGTGTTTTTACGTCTTTAAACCACAGTCAAACCCCCCCACCCCCCACCCCGGCACGACAATCCCCGGAGGTGAACCAAAGCAAAGCGGCCCTCGTAAGCGATTGAGTTAGTGTTCAGCAAGCAGGAAGTTGTATTCACTATAGAGGTTATTAAGCACTTCAGTAACCTATAAGAAAACCTTAGACAATCAAGGTGCTGCAAACTGCAATTAGTTTTATGTTTGCAAACTGCAAATAGAAAGTGCATAAACTAAAACTGCACTCCAAATGCAAGCTGAAGTCTTGAACCCCGAAACTTTGTAAAACGAGAGCTCTAATGTCATGCTCAGTTAGTCAGTTACAATCTTCTTAAAGCTAAAGCTGGTAGAAATGTCCCAACAATGTTTGTCATGCTTAACATGATATAACGATCATCATTCATGTGTAAGCTCATATATCAAGGATCAGTTATGGGATAGGTCTGAAAAGCTTTACCGAGAAGAGGATGTTCGTCTTGTCTTGGTAAACTGCATTTGTAGCAAATGTGGAATCTAGCACTTTTTCCACAGAGTAACTCTCACCTATTGTCAGAAAAGAAGGTGGTGGTGAATTTGATTAGTGATGTTTTAACAGATAGCTACCAAGAGAACGAGAAAATAATAACACCAAAAGGCATGAAAAAATTTCAAACCAGAGACCCGAGGAACAATCATGTATCACTTGTATGCATTCAAAACAGGCAGCACCAACACGTAACCACTCTAATAGAAAAGCTTCTACAGACTACAGTATACAGTCAACTAAGCTAACGGTAACGACATGAGCAAACATAGTGTGCTACCACTACTAGAAGTTGTACTCACTATTTCTACTAATTGCTGCCTGAAGAACTTCGTATCTTGTTATTACCTTTTCCTTTTGATCTTTTTTCTCTTTGTGCAAGGCAGATGCCGCTCTTTTTTTATGTTTTGACTTACATCTCATGGAAAGCCAAGATATCATCAGAAGGTGACTGATCAGACAAATCAAAGTATTACAGCATCGGTTACCAGCCAGACCACTGAGTCTGCGCATATATCAAAAAAAGTATAAAAGCTCTTCTACACAACATAACGTCAGTTACTCTCCCATGGTGTGTGACGTCGAAGCTACACAGAACCTCCCTAGACCAGCAGCAAGACTTGAAAAATGACAAAGTGGCTCATCAAGAAAAAAAAATTAGATGGGCTGATATGAAAGTGGACTTATTCAAGACGATTAAGTTAGGCACATGGTTAGATTGGTTTGAGTAGCCATGTGAGCGAGTGGACAGGTCATGGCAAGGCGTCACCTTGACTGCCTCTGAGTTTGATTAGTCATCAATTTTCACAGGTCTACACGTCCATGTACACCAAACTAGATATGAAAGTAATGTGAATGCCACGTGTGGAAATTTGTAATCCACAGATTCAAACCAACCACTAGAAATTGAAGTCACTGAAAGAAATTAAGCCGTTTTCTGTAAGGCCATAACAAACATACTTGATAACTCAAAATCAGAATAAAACGTTAAATTGACTGCAATATTTGCTCCAGAAGACAATTTTACCTGTAAGAATTGCTTGATCAACGCGTAATTGATCACTTAACATCTCAATCATCCTCATATCTGCAGGTATCTTGCACCCCACTGCTCATCCACATGAAACAGCAATGTGACAACTTTAAGAACTTGCAGATCCCCAAGAAAAACTAAATTGACCATACTTACCACTAACTTCCACAATATCTCCAGGGACAAGGTCTGCTGCAGGTAATATTGAGAAGCAACCTACAAAATGGTTCACAAGTGGGTAAATATAGTCAAGACTATGCCCTTAAAATAAGTAGTTGGACTAGCAATTTGAAATTAATATTGGAAGTCAACACCAGAACAAAACAACATTGAATAGTACTGACCATCAAACAGAAAGAATAAATCAACACCAGAACATAACAACATCGAATAGCACTGACCATCTAACAGAAAAAACAAAATCAAGAAGCTCAAATTAGCCATGGAGTGTTTGCTAACATTGTTCATCTTGTCCACGAGTTTGAGAAGCCTCCTTAGAAAACTACAGAGGACTCTTACTAGAACATGTTTACAGCTTGAAAGAAGTCTATAACAGCCTGATGCAAGTGCAACTCAGAATGCAGCAAGCAACAGAATTTATTAAAACAATCTTTAGTTGTGCTGCAATTCTAAACCCAATATCCTGAACAAAAAAACATCTTTACACGAGAGACTTATTGAAAAAACCAAAGAATTTACACACTACTGCCATCAACCACCAGAACTCACTTATAAGATAGCACCAAATGTCGAACGTATTAGGGTACAATGATTGACCAAAAGCATCAGGATAATAATGAAACATCAAAAGCATTTACTCTATCGTATGGAGCCCGTGACAAAACTGATTTCAGACATCGAACACTGTTAATAAGATTTGATCATGGAATAACTAGTCCCCAAAGCTGTCAAGACTTTACCATTTCGCAGGACAGTGGCAACATCAGCTTGATAGGCACGTAGCTCCTACAAATGAAAGGAAAAGGAGAGAGAACCAAATGAGTACATTTTTATTCATTTAGAGGAAAAAGGACATCCTAGAAACCAACAACACCGAAAACGTTAAAGATTGCTGGAAAACAGGAATAAAGAAATGCATTATTCAGCTTTTATGGACATGAAAACAGAGAGAAGACTGAGAAGGTCGAACAGTAATTGAGCATATAACATGGAGAAAATCGTCATCAGACAAGTGAGATTCCACCCTGACATGCCCTTTTATTCTCACATTAAAGGCCCTTTGAAACTGACAATCAAGCATATAAAATACTATACTAGTTCTGAATATTCTCAATTGACAGCCTACAAAAGTATGTCTAACAGGCAAAACAGTGTAGCAATATTTTGTCCACACAAATCCAATCAGAATACAGTTTTCACTTTTCCGCTAGACCTGCCAGTAAAAAGTCAAGTCATCTTCCTCAAATTTGCCTTTCTAAAGTTAATGTGCAAACCAGAGGGGGAAACGGATTCTATGAATTTATCAAACATAAGTAATGAATATTTCAGTTTTAAGCACTTAGTGAAGTAATTAAACACCTCCTAAGTGATTAAGTAGTGAATGTTGGGTCTAATCCTCTGTCAGTCCAATATGTGTGACATATTATACAAAATGTTCCCAGTTAGGATATTATCAAGTAACCTTTTCACTGTTATGCGTAACCTCACAAAAATTCTGGCACTAGCACAATAATCAGCTTCCAGTCTAGGTCAAGCCCATTTTCATTGCTCATGTTTATGAGAAAAATATAATTGAGAAACACCAAAAGGGGGCGAATCCTATACACGAAAATCATGCAGCTAGCCAGCTATTCACCTCCAAAATTCAGACCTTACTACCCATGAATGTTAAAACAGATCCAAAAATTTATGACAAGCCTATGAAGTCTCAAGATGCTGCATTCTGGAAGGAAGCAGTAAATGATGAAATGAATTCCATGATGGGTATCCAACTTGGAAATTGGTTGACTTAACCTCCTGGTTCAAAGATCATCCGATGGGAGTGGATTTCCAAAAAGAAAATGAAAGTTGATGGAACCATAAATAAGTTTAAGGCAAGGCTGGTTGTTAAAGGCTTTTTCAAAAAGGAAGGAATAGATTACTTTGACACTTAAGCGCCGCTAGATAGGATTGCCACCATTAGGGTCCCAAAGTTGTCCATAAACTCAAAAATATATCTATGGAAGATAGTATATGTCGCACACCTAAAAAAACAGCACCGACATGTTCATACTGGGTGACCATCTCCTCATAAGGAGGGTAGCACCCCGACTCTGGAGCCCCTTTCAGCTCTTCTGATTTCTGCCGCTCTCACGGTCTAGATTTTGCTTACTCTCAGACAATTGGTTACTATAGTTCACAAGTATTTACTATGTCAAGAACAACCAACCGCAGACTCCACCTCCGAATGATTATACAGAAGGTCAGTCCGTCAAGAGAAAGGTAAAATGACAAGACTTTTATGTACATCTCTTGATGAACTTCCAAGTGTATAATACCTACTATGATATAACACACTGAGCAGAGACACATAATTTTAGCTAGTATCCCCGATAAGCAATATAGTTGGAAATATGAATTCCAAATTGACTTAGACGAACCAGAATATTCCTTTTCTCTTTGAGGGTGGAGAAGAGAATTATATGACAAAAAAGCAGCAGCAGTAAATTAGTAGCACTAGAATAAGGTAAGTAGCCAAATATGCACGGATGCGAGTTTCTTCCAACTCAGCCAACTTACCTCAAGCGCCTTTTCAGCATTTGTTTCTGTAATCACTCCTACTGCCGCATTTGCAGCCAATATCATCAAAATAACCTGCAAATCAACAAAGAAGAGTATTAAGACTAATGAGAATTGCCAGACGTGAGAAATAATGTTACTAAATTCTCAAACACTTCATAATTAAGTCATGAAATTCTATGGGCTACAAAAAGTCGCCTTATTTGCCACCCTAAAATACAACTTCCTATCTCAACGACCGTACTCCATTTAATGAGTCAATGCCAAACGCCTATTCTCACACGTTGTTCCCAACCCATTTTGGTCGCACCCAAGGGCCCACCAGGGGTCCCGTTTTGCGCGACACGTCACATTTTCAACGGTCAATTTTTCAACGCTTTCAACCGGTCAAATGCGACGCTCAAGTCACATGCATCTTTCATTGACTTTTCGCAGCAATTCATGACAAATTATCTTTGTCGCCAACGTAGCGACAAAGTCGCCACCAACACTCTAAAAAATATGCAAAAGCAGGCTTGGCGCGACTTCCACCTTAAGGGGGTCGGCCACCTCCCTTAAGGGGGGGTCGATCACCCTCCCTAAGAGGGGGGTCGGCCACCCCTACCATGTGGGGGCTGCTGCCACCTTTTTCCTTTATTCATTTGAGCACATTGTCTCTGCAATGCTCACTCATCACCGGCGACCGTACGACGCCCGTTGTCGCCGCAATGACTGTCACGGCCGCGCGCCGTCCGGACACTCTGCCGCGCCGCTGATACAGTCGTGCCTCCTAGCTCTCTGTCACACTGCCGTGCCCCCGGCACCATACACACTTCACCGCGCCCATGCGCCACTTCCATGACATGTGCCCCCAGCACCAGGTATTGTCTCGCGACAGGGGTCGCCGCGCCCATGCGCCACAATCATGTCTCATGTCATTGGCATCGCGCCGGTGCGCCACAATCATGTTACATGCCCCCGGGCATCACACTCATTCACCACATCATGCGCCCCCGCCATGTAGGGATGGCAATGGGGCACGTCGGATGCGGATCTTCTAAAATCCGAACCCGCCCTGCTAGTCATTGAACTTTGCCCCGCCCCGTACCGGGTTATGTATGTAAAATACCATACCCGATCCTATGTGGATTTAGGAAACCCGCCCCGCCCTTGTTTATTGCTTATATTGATTTTTGTTCTCCACTTTTCTTCAACCGGATTTCATTTGTCTGTCACTTTTCTGAGTCACCATCAAATAATAGGATTTAGGCATTTATCTGTTCACGTAATTGTGTTTTATACTTAAGTTATAAGCTCAAGAAAAAAAAACTTCATTTACAGAGTCATCCATAAAAATTTGCTCGGAGCCAATCATGGGATAGACTAATCAACTTGCCCACACCAGTAATAACAATGAACAAGTAAAATCAGCTTTAAATTAAAAAGACCCAAAATGGATGAAATCCAATACCAACTGTCTACAGAAAGAGCAAAAGCTAAATCTTAACCCCCTCTCGACAGTAACTCTTAAAATTTCTTCAGTCTTATCGAGTTGGGGAAGAGTTTTCCTGCATTTTTATAAACAATCCAGTAGCCGCTTATATTGCTGAAAATCTATTGCCCCTTACCCACAGGAACCCATCTCATCTCCATCCAAATGTCCAAAAAGAAAAAATTATTGCTGCGGTGTCACAGAAACTTCCATCTGTATTACACTTGACCATTACCATGCCAACTTGAGGCAGGATTAGTGGCGCCTTTTGAAGATATCTATCTGTTCAGCATAAAAAGATTCATCTGGGCATGTGGGTTTTAACAGGTAATAGAAGAAACATGAAATATTGCATAATGTCCCTGACTACTGACGTCGATGCTGAATCTTGAGTTCTTGAATCTTGGTTTCCTAATGAAACAAAAAGCCAAAAAATGAAATTGGGGCTTCCTCCACACTGGTTGGTTCCATTAGCGGGAGAGACGAGGGATGAGGAGACCTTCGGCTTCCTCCATTCGCTCTCAATTATAAATCGTGTTTGAGTGGGCAGATCAGTGTTACCGTCGCAAGGAGTGTTCGTGGCCGTGCGGTGGAGAGTGCGAAGGTTGAGATCTAGGCTTTCCCAGAAAAGAAGTAAAGAACATATATATATGGTATCTAATGGACGGCTAAGATCAATTAAAGTATTAGCAGGGCTACGATAACTAAAGCGGGGCGGGGCGGATCGGGGCGGATTGGGGTGAATACCATACCCGACCCTAACCCGCTATGGATTTTTTAAAAAAAATACCATACCCGCCCCATGACCCGGTCAAAATCAAAATAACCCGCTCCTACCGAGGCGGGGCGGAGCGGAGATCCACGGGTTCGGATTTTTTTGCCATCCCTACCACCATGGACATGGAACATGCTTCGACCCACTCTCCGGAGTGTGCAGCATTCCGAGGGACTCCGCTCATAGTGCTCCAGCACGAGGACCTTCGCAGCTAGATAGGCTCGCTACCACAGAAGCTATCGCCGCCTCCATTCCTGGGGGCTCCGCTTGTAGTGCTCTGGCATGAGGACCCCTCGCAGCTGGATAGGCTCGCTACCACAGAAGCTATCACTGTCTTCATTCCAGGGGGCTCCGTTCGTAGTGCTCCGGCACGAGGACCCTTCGCAGCGGGATAGGCTCACTACCACAAAAGCTATCGCCGCCTGGGGTGACTTACATGACACTAGGCACGTCTGAGCTGTGACCACGTCTACTCACGTTACCGGTGATCATCGGCGCCCCAAGGACGATGACCCCCGGGTCACTTCGAGACGGGAGCAGGTCTTTGGAGGGCATCGCGCCTAGTCCGCCTGGCAGTTGGTCACAGGGACCTTCTCTCACCGCTGTCAGGTTCTCTTCGCGTCTCTCGACGCGCATTTGTGGGATTCAGTAAGGGCTTGGACAGGTGGCAAGGGCAACGGGCTTACTCTAATCATGCCGATGTTGTGTGGTCAGTCTTCTCATACAGGTAGAGCGAGGCTGTGTGGGGCAGGCAGTGCGAATTTGGGAATCGGCAGTCCAACGGAGAACCGGTATTTTTTGGACCCCCTAGTGACGTCACTCCCAGAGGATGACACGTGTCAGCTTATGACACCCTGATGACACAGGCACACTTTTCGCTATAAATAGGGGACTTTGGATTTCATTTTCAACAGAATTCCCTCATTTGACAATTTCACTTTCTCACTCTAAAATCCAAATCCTTTGGAATTCTAGAGAGAGAAACATAGTTGGACTCTGACATTGGACCCCTGACGCTGGACCCCTGATGCTTGACCATGACGTGGACCCTAGCTTGGATTGTCGACTGCCGGCCCTGTTCGTCACTGCCTTGTCTCCACAACATTGCTAGCCATCATGGCCTGTCTGGGGAGCCTTGCACTCTGCCCTTACTCCACCCTCATTGTCTCCCACTTTGTACATCTGGAAGCTGACTCGAACTGCAGCTTTTGTGGCACCTCCACGTAGGTACGAACCCACTTTCCTTGGCATCACACGTGTACATGAATAGATTCATTGATGCCATCTAAAGCGGAAATCAAACGCCACTACCCAGTGGTCATAATAAGAGTCTGGGACGTTGTGCGACAGTGCTCTCTAAGAAGTTCTTCCCTGCCTGCTAGATAAAATCAGTGAATAAAGGGACTTCTGGCATCCATGGTACATATTATCCTCATGATGACTGCATGCCAATCATTGGGCAGGAATATATGCTGACTTGTATCTGTAACTAGAAGCTAGAAAAGTTCAACTTCCATCATATTTCCTCCACCCTCCCCAACCACTTGGAATCACTGGAACATGAAAGAGTACAGCCATAAGAAACTTCACTCTCTCAAAAAAAATTCCGAACTCCAGCACTCCAGCAGTTAGTTAATGGGTTTATTGCACTCAACCTGCATGAGGTTTTGAGGTTATTACACTCGGCCACATGACGTTTTCGGAATTACAATACCACCAGTACAGTTTGATACCTTCTTGCATTCAACCCCATTCAGATTTTCATCTACCCTAAATGCCCTAATGAAATCTTATAAAATTATTCTTTTACAAATGTTTCATTCTCTCCAAGACACACACATCAGCGTTCAACCCCATTCAGCAAGTCACTGCCACCAATTCTCTCTGATTCTCCATCAACTCTCTGCATCTTTCTTATCTAAGTTTTTTTGCGCATAATTCTTCTCAACTCCACAGCCGCTACAAACCTAGCTCAGAATCGAGGCCCTGAAAGACCCCTAGCCTTCTTTGCCTTCTTTATCTTTTTGCATCGATGGGTGTCTGTCTGCTTATGCGTATATGGGTGAGTGTGCCTATATCAAAATATGACTAAGGCATAGTATTTGATGCCCAGATCTTCAACCTTCTCTTAGTCATTGTGATTTTTTTACATTGGTTTGTTGAACTTTGGAAGGATAGTGATTCTGTACTTTTGAGGGTCTCTTAATTTGGTGCAATTACTGATCTTTTAACTCAGTAACTTTCATACAAACCTATATCCCTAAACACTGATCTGCAATTTTGGTCGGTTGGTAGTTGAATTCGTGCAAAAGGGTCGTGGTTGTAAGAGGCCGAAGGTGATGGACGGCGGCGGTCAACTAGTGGTGAGGAGATCAGTGGCGGAGGTGATTCCGGAGGTGATTGCGGTGGTGGTTTGATGGTGAGGAGATTGCCGGCCGTGGTAAATAATTGCAGAGACACAAAGTAATGGTTTAGATGGTGGAGGAGCTCTTAAGGAAATAGGATAGAAGAGAGAAAGAGGTGGTTGTGTTGGGTTGGGTTTGGCCAGCAGCGCCACTGTAGATAAGGAAAGGAAAAGGAAAATTAAAATTAACTGAAGAAACAGATGGGGGCTGCGTGATTTCTGATAGGTCATATAGTTAAGTGTAATAATTCCATAACCCTTAGTTAATATCCACCACATCTTCCCCCAGAATCACTACGTCACAAGAGAAAATAATGATCAGTAACTTCCCTCTCAAGTCTCAAGTTCTTTTTCTAATTCCAGAAGTTATCAACCAGCCAACTCTAATATCAACAGAAACACATAATTGCACGAGTATCCAGATGCTTTCAAGAGTTGTACAGAGCCCACTTCAGCTGCACACCATGTCCAAAGATGACAAAAAAAAATAATTCTGTACTACTCAGCACATAGAGAGTGTATTATGTGGGCTTCATGGCAATGACTCATATTTTTAAATCCACCGGAATCCATGCAGGAAGTTGGGACTCCAATGATGGGGGAAAAGAAGCAGTGCGGAGTAATCAAATACCGAGAATCAGTTCAGAGCAACATAAAATAAAAATGAAAAGTAGATCTTACAGAAGGCTCCAGAAAGGCGGTTAAGCCTGTTTCTCCATTTATCATTGCCAAAAGGAAGGAAACAATGGCAGCTGCAATCAGTATCTTTACCAGCAAGTCATTAAATTGCTTCAGTACCAATTTCCAAAAAGGAGTGTCTGCATTAATAGACATTCAGCTATATATAAGAAGAGAGGAATTAGCTCATTTGTAAAGATAGATAGAAAGGTCTTTACATTTTCACCTATTGCTGCACATGCACCTGTTAGAAACTTAAAATCATATCGAATGGATGGCTAAACTGTTAATGACCTGCAGTACTTATTCCATTTGGTAAAATCGGAGCCAACAGCACTTAAGCTGAATTTGGAAGTTGGACATGGTGAAGGTTAATGGAAAGCCAGTAGGTTCCACTTTTCACAGCAGTCCAAAACTACAGATATAAAAACTTCCATCTTGTAATGAATAATTTCGCATTTGACTAACGGGGCACGAGCAAGACGGCACAAAAAGTAGAAAGAGTCAACTAGTGCTGGATAGAACTGAAAAGGACATCTTTACACTCGCTAATAGTTTTCCCAATGGAAACTTTTTCTGTTTTGGTGTTGCCCGACAGATTTCTTGATTCTAACTCAATAATTTCAAACTTTGTATGCATTAATAAACACGTATATTAATCTGCAAATACCATCAACTTGCGTACAACTTGTTTGAAAATTTATATAAAGAGAAGGAAAAGTGCTTCGAGATAGAATATAATGGCAAAAAAAACAAAAACCTTCCTTTCTTTTCTCGTGATTGAACTCAAAAGGTGTAATGCATTCTTGAAATGCGTCTCGCTAGTCGGAAGTGGAAGAACAATAGTGTCATCATACTGGGAGATCACTTTTAGGCAAGGGCATGAACATACTTACCTGGATATGGACCATTATTTCTCTTGCTTCGTTGTTGAAACTTTCGGATTATCTTATATAGCTTTCCCCCGACTAGTTTAAGAAAAAGGCTCAGCTAATTATGATGATCTGTTTAGCATTTAGGGGGTGGCGGTTTATTTCCTCTAGTATAGTTCTGTCTATTCGACATGCTCCCTCTTAGGCGGTTTTTCTTTAAAAAACTTTTACTTATTTAATAAAACTGTAGTAATTAACATTATCGTTCTATTTTCTTAACATTTTGGTGGTGTCTCCGTGCTAAATTTATGTTTAAGAAATACACACTCATTTGTAGGTTCAATATACAATCCTGTGTTCTATACCACGTTGTTGTCCTAGCCTTATGTTGCCTCAAACTACAGATAAGGAACATCTAAAACTTCAAGTAGAATGTTCGAACCCCTAACGCAAGCATAAAGCATAAGGAGACGAGGATAATTTTTAACAGCACATTGATAGATGTATATGTAGAGAGATAAAAAGAAAAGGAGTATATCGTGTGTACTTACTTTCCTCTTGAGGCAGCACTGCAACCAAAGAAGAGAGGGAAACAAAGGGGAAAAAAGCATTAGAACAAAATACTCGCAAGAGTTTCCCATATGATGAGCATATTTGCTACATTAGCATGAGAAAGACTGCAGAAAAATGTTCAAGATGTTTGATAAACTATATATAATCATCAGACAATGACTGTAGTCCATTCCAGATATTTATATGCCTCGAAATCAAATAAAAATGTAGCAAGTTATAATCACTCGACCAAAATGCAGAAGTTCAGGCCAAATAAGCACCCCCAAAATCAGTTTTTCCCTATAGAACTACTTCCCCACATTAAACCCATTAAAAATTTTGATTTCCCAGAAACTTTTACCAGCATGTTAGCTAAATTCCTGCAACTGAATATCCATACAACACTTCTTCTATTTCCATAAACCCAGTCCTAACAAATTCTCATGGCCTAAAACAATCACAAAACTAATAGTATGCAGCATTATCCGAAGCTCCCACAAATTTTCCTACAATACCTACCAGCAGGTCATGAGATAGAGATCCTGGGTTAATTTTGAAGACTCTATTGGCTTGGTTTTGATGCCATCGAGATACCTTTGTGAGATACATTGTTTTGGAGAGATGAACCGTAAACTTACGCATGAGTGCTTCATGTAACTACAGATCCTCAATAACTATGTGAAGTCTGTTTATTTTCTATGTTTTACAAAGTATCCACAGATACAAGCACGCGAGCAGTAACAGCAAAAACGAAAGAGAAAAGAAAGGGTTACTCTTGACAGAGCAGGTGAAAGTGTCAGAAAAGAACTCTAGAAAATAGAAGCAATTGAAATGACTGTAAAACTGTAAAATTTGACACGGTGATGATGTTTATACAAGGTAAACATCAAAGCAGACTTGTGGTTTCTATTCTGGAAGTTAAAGTACGGCTAAGGATGTCCATATCACCACCTCAAGGTTGCATGATCCCTCTGCCTATGGTTTGCAGGCACTTCTTCAAGTTTCCAATCTTGGTGTGGGGAATGCTACTTCAAGCAGAGGACAAAACTCCAGCCTCAGGGAACAACAATTACCTTGATGACTCCATGTCTTCAGCCTAAACGACAGTTCCCCGTGTATCCACCGGATTTCCATGCTTCCATGAGATCAACATGTCTCCCTGCCTAGTGCTTATAGTAGCAATTACCCATATCTCCTCAACAGCCGACATCGCAGTTGTAAACTTTTGCAGACTCGATGTTAATCAAGTGCACTATCTCCTCACTAGATGCTTGCAATTTGGGGTTAAATATACCATATGTCCTTCCAAAGGGTAACTTTAAACTAGTCTGCTTGTGCAGTATTTACTGCAATGTTCGAAACAAATCTCCACTAGTCCCCTCATTGTGTTGGTCTCCTTCATCGTTGCTCAAGGGCATGATTCTATCTTACATCGCATAGTTCTTGAAGCAAGCTATCTACCTACCCATCACCAAGACAACCTATCATTACAGCAGCTTGTCTTGCTCTCAGAAACCGTCCCAGTGAGATAAAAGTGACCACAAGTGTTCATAATGGTGTAGTACTAGCCCCTCAGATAATGGCGCTCGAAATTGCAAAGGCAGTCTTGGCAGTAAATTCAAATCAAATGGTGCTCGGACGCCTTCTTTTTAAATCAGTCTTGGCAGTGAATTCAAATAAATGGTGCTTGTACGCACTCTTTGTAAATCGCAGAGGCAGTCTTGGCAGTGAATTCAAATCAGATGGTGCTCGTACGCACATGACTTCCAAAGTAATGATGACATTATTGAGGAACTTATTTCTCATTCAATTCTTGCTTCTCACTTCGGGCAATTAGCAACTATTTTTCTTTGGACTTCCAATAAATGGCAGAGTTTATATAGGGTATTGGTTAAAGCCTAAAGGTTCCTTTTTGAGTGAACTTCCTACTCTTAAAGTGCATGGTTTAGCCAGGCAATCTGATCATTGTTCACTTGCTCATGCATGGACAAAGGAGCGAAGCCTGCTAACCAAGAGCATCTATAAAGATCACAATACAGAGCCCTATAGACCTCATTAAATCAGCTTATTAATCGACATTCATCAATAATACTAGGACTCTTGGGGTGAATTACAATATCCCAAATCTCTTTTGCAAATCAATAGACCTAAAGAAAATCTTCAGAAACTTTTCCATAATGAAAGGGTAGTGCCGCAGGTATGTAGCTATCAATTGGTATGTAAAAGAAAAGTGGGCAATATTAAAAACAGATCTATTTTGTAGCACCTGCAGTTTTCTTTTAAAGCAACCGCAACATTTAAACCTAACGAAAAGGCCATAAGAGGGCTCGCCCTATGCGTTACATTATTTCTAAATTACGTAGTACCAAAAGCTGAACCCAACAACTTATGAGCCATGCCCCTAAAAAAGTTTCCCTTTAGATGTCATGCAAACACTACTTAATAAAAATCACGGACACCTCTTCTAGATCAAGGTATCGTGTCCGACACCTACCGAAACCAGGACACCCCTCTAACACCTCCGGACACCTGTCGAACACCTCTCGGCGGTGTTGGATATTTTTTTGTTGGACATCGTGTCGGACAGAAGTGTCGAAACCTACGGGGCAGAAGTGCAAATTTTTAACTTAAATTGAGGGTCATTGTGGAATGTCAGGGAAAGTCGGGGTTGTATTATAAATCGGAAGACTAGGGCAGATCCTAATGGTAGATTATATTCCAGTCGACTTATAACTAACTGAGAGGGAAATGGGGCTCTTCGAGGAAGGCAATCTAACGTTAAAGACAATCTCCCAACTGATAAGCATGAGTTGATGATGGAGGTCCGGAGGACAATAAATGTGACGAGGCAACTAATGTGATTAAATCTTGGTGGGTGGAAGAGATGAAGGCCGTTCATATTTTCCTTTTGGCTTGTTTTTATGGGATCTTGCAGTACCGCATTGTCTATAGTAACTTGATTTCAAATGAGACTCTAATTTATGGTTTATTAGTTGGTCTTTACTTTTTCATAGGGGCGGAATGTGCTTGAAAGTTGAAACTAGCATAAACATGCCATACAAAATATATACATTCAGATATTTAGCGGTGCCAAAATTTATTTATTTTGGAAACTGCGATGTCCGGTCTCGCCGTCGGGCGTCGGCTGTCGGTGTCAAATGCAGAGTCTCTGTTCGTCCTCAACTGCTTAGTCACCATGTGGTGGTTTTTGAACTCCAAATTAAACTGCGAGAAAATAAAGGAAAGCCAAACTTTTGATTTTTATTTTTTCTTTTTACCAAAAGAAAAAACAGAAACCCATAAATCCAGGTCATACAGAATGTTTCTGGCTTTTTGCTAAATGCATCGCCCAAGTGCTTGTACTAGTTACCTCCATGAATATCATTTTCCCAGTATACTTGTCAAGCCAAGTCTGAATAGTTAGTTTGTGGGTAGAAATACGTACTTGTTAATCCTTGTTCCTTTTCACATAAGTAGGTTGCTTCAAATTTTGTATAAAACTAGCAAGTTCTTAATAACCACACAATTGAAGCTAAAGGAAAGGGTTCAACCAACATTTGCCAACAAGGCCTCACCCAAATTTAGCAAACAGATGTTAAAATAAGAACACTTACCGTTTCTGCCATACATTCTACCATGCTCAGCAACCTGTTAACAAAAAAATCACAGCAACCGCATTTCGTAAGCTTCAACTACGTCAAACCCTAAATTTAATCCGAAGAAAACGAAACAAGGGTGATCAACCCAGTAACCAACCGCGAAGCGTACCTGGAAATCATTAAGACCTTTGGTCGCGTCCACGCTAAATGCTTCCAGTACCTAATTGTGCAATCAACGCAATAACACCATTCAGTAAGAAACAACCGAATCCGCATTTCATAACGCCGAAATCAAAACTGTAATGCGCTATTACTACTCAAATTCAGGGGTTCCTAACGCATCGGGACCGAATTAAGACCAAGACAGACCAAAAACCTATTCAGATGAGGCAGCCTTTGGTTGGTGAGGAACGGATGAAAAAGGTTGATGAAGACATTGTAGAGACATGCTAATCACCTTTGCTAGCAAGCGTAATCAGAAATTTCACCAAGTCAACGTGAAGGTGCGTGCGAGAGTGAAGTTACCTCTG
>JAVXUO010001134.1:600000-777345 GCA_033065855.1 Escallonia rubra
TCTTGCAGTTGACTCTATCATGGGTTGGCTGGGGTGGGTGGAGGGGGAGATGTAACATGGAAAGAGGTAAATATTTAGTGGTTGTTTAATACTACGTCATCAGCTTAGGTGACGTTAAACTACCACTAAAAATTTATCAATTAAGCAAAATAATAGGTTGGTGGAGCAAGTATCCAAGTAGATACAATTAATTTTAACCATGCTTAACTATATTAGGGAATAAGATGAATACACAAGTCACAACTCCAGCCCTAAAACTCCATATCTTGCAATAGCAACCGCTCTCTCCCATCCCCTCACCGTCTCTCTCTTTCTCTACACGAGCGCGCACACACACAAACCATCCTGTGAGATCCTCGATTACCACTTCAATACAAGATTGCTGAATCTAAAACAATTGGTTGAAAACAACACCATCTAAGGGTATACGGTAAATCATGCCGAGTTCTGATCTCTAATTGAGTTCAATCTATGGCCTTCTTTTTTTGGTTTGAAAGATCTCCACACGAAGAATTTAGTGGTGCTATGGCTTGGGAGGTTTGATCTTCAAGCCTCAAGGAAGAATTGGGGTTCTTCCTTGGGAACTACAGATTATGATGACATGTTTAAAAGAGTTCAAGAAGAATAATTTATCAAAATTAGGTTAGTGAAGGAGATGGTGCCGAAAAGTCCTGCAAAATATTGAGAGTTCCACACATAGGCTGACTGGATGTGGGCTCATGCAAACAAGTCCCAAGTCTCAAACAAGATCATGTGAAAGTTTGGTGGTCAGAAGACTCAGAACCAGGCCTTGTGAACATCTAGATCTAAGTAAGCTTAGGAGTTTTGGCACTTGAGGTGATTTCTTCACCAAAGCCTAAACGAAGAATGAGAGAGAGGATGAATGACAGAAGCAGTTCGGTGGAGGGCTGGCAACTATTTTCCTCATTCGACTGATTGGTTCTTCAATTTTATAGAATCTTGAAATTCTACAATATGATTTACTCTCATTAGCTTTACTAAACAGATTTGCAAATTAGCTTTACTAAATGTACTATCTACATGTTCATCAATATTTCAATTGTTATTGCAATTGAAAAATGAAAGAGAAGTCAGAAGAGAGATGAAAGAGAAGATAGAGAAATGAGAAGTGGGTTGGTGTTTCTGCAAAAATGAAAAGAATTGAGAACAAGAATAACAAGGGTTGGTTCAGCGGTTCCCAGGATCCCAATTCAGGTTTTTCACCTGGGTTCGAATCCTGCCCGCCGCACTTGTTGGTGGCAAACTTACGTCCTCGCCCTGCTTGTGCTCCACACACGGGTCCTTGTGCGCTTCGGCCCCGACATAGGTGCGGGAATCGAGGGCTCAGATGTATGTGGCGGCCTTGTAAGTCCTCGAGGCGCAATACTCCCTGCCGGTTGGATTAGAGTCTTACGGTCCAGATTTTTTTTTGTACCAAAAAAAAAAAAAATTTAATGACAAAAAAATGGTGGGCGTGATTTTCAAACATTTGGTGAAAATTTGAATTTGCAATGTTTGTGTTTCAGGTTGACTATAATTAAGATTTACTATCCAGTTAGATAGTTGTCGCCGTAACTAAATACTTTATTGATTAGTTGGTAATTATTAATGATGCAATTATGCATTGTTCAGTTCAGGGCATTAATAACTTTATTAAATATACTTTCTCCCTCTTGAAGCCCAAGGGGTGCCAATAGTCAAGAATCTTCTTATCCAAAAGTCACCAATGAGGCAATGAAACCAAGCCAACTCATCCATCCAAAATCTCTCTCTCATTCCCCTCCTCACAATCTGCTTGTTGCTCCCTCTACCTTCATAAGTCCATCCAAACCTCATCTTCTCCCCCAAAAATCTCCCTACTATCTCAAATCCACCACCATCCAAACACAAGTAGTTCCACAAACCCATTCACAATGGCCTGTGCTTTGTTCACTGCACCAACCTTCCAAGGCCTCAGGCCCCTCAACAAGGCCACTGACTCCAACCCTAACCTCTTCCTGTCCAAAACCAGCAGCTACAAGCCCATGATCGCCACCACCGCCGCCAAGAAGAGCTTCGGCGTAAAGGCCGAGCTGAGCGCACCTCTGGTCATAAGCTTGAGCACCGGTTTGTCCCTCTTCTTGGGCCGGTTCGTCTTCTTCAACTTCCAGAGAGAAAACGTGGCCAAGCAGGGGTTGCCGGAGCAGAACGGAATCACCCACTTCGAGGCGGGTGACAGCCGTGCAAAGGAGTATGTTAGCCTGCTCAAGTCGAACGACCCAGTTGGGTTTAACATCGTTGATGTTCTGGCTTGGGGTTCCATTGGTCACATTGTTGCTTACTATATCCTTGCCACCTCCAGCAACGGATATGATCCCAGCTTCTTCTAATCTTCTTCTCTCTTTGATCTCATCTGCCTTTTGTGCTGTTGATGTAGCTGTGTATTGTATAGTGTACTCGGGGATCACTCCATATTTTTTCAACGCCTTTATGTAAGCAAAGTGCACTTAACTTGTCTCTCATTCCGTTGATGATGATTTTTCTTTTCTTTTTTTTATCTGTATGCCAATCGATGGGACTCATTCGTGAGACTCGAATCCTACAGATTGGAAGGCGGTTGGTTCAATTGCAATTGAGAAATGAAAACTTTATTATCATAGAGATTTAGAAAGTTCGTTCTTGAAAATGAGATTTGTGCTTGAAAGTTAGAAAATTAGAGTGAGCAAGATTATACTTAACCCTGCCTTTCGCAGTCCATTATGGGCTAATTCTTATCAGGAATAATTTACAGTATAGTGCCGATTATTTTGAAGGATTAGGCACCGAATCACGACACAGAGGTACGTTGCTCTTCTTGTTCTTTGTTCACCATATATATTATCTCTCCACTTTGAGTATCAGAAACATTTGTAAAACTATAATGTAGGCATCAAACAGGAGAAGAAAGAAAATTAGTGTTGATTAATCTTTTAGTCCATAATTTACTCCAGCTGATCAAGACATTTTACTAATCCCAAGCCACCTTGGAAGACATTCAGTATCAAAGGGGGGCTCCTAAATCTTTAAATAACGTTTCATCGAATTAGTGAACACAGCGGATAATTTAATTTGTGTAAAACGGGGTTGAACAGGATGATCAGTGGTAAAAGTATCCTATTTTCAATAGGGAAACCAATCAAATATTTTTTCTTGCTACTTTAGTCAACAAATGAAAGATGTTTTCAGTACATAAACAACCTTTGAGTCAAATAATTCAGTACATAAGTTCGTTGGCGTTGTTCAAGCACATTAGCATACCTGCTACAATTTATTATAGGTTTTGGAATGTTCCAGCATTGGAACAAAATATATCCCAGGAAATATTGATTAGCAAGCAAATACAAAGTGATTAGGGAGACTATGCAATATGTATGTGTGCTGTTTTCTTAATTTCCTGATCCTTCGCAAGCCCATGTCACATAGCAGGGCTCAACAATAAAAGTCTTATCTCTCTCTCTCTCTCCCTCTCTCTCCCCAAATAGGAGAATAGCATATATAAGAACGCTGGTGTAGCGATGTTACAAGAATTTTGAACATCATGACATGCCATGATTTTTGTAAGAGTAGATTTAATCTAAAAAACCACAACAAAAGTGCCATATTGTCAACAGGAAGTAAGATTTAGGGGGCATACATCCCGTTGCAACAAAACGTCATGGACCCACTCTTGAAACACATCAATCCGGGCTTGATAAACAAAAGTTGCTAGAGATCTCGCCTCACCAAATGCGCTTGGCGGGTCCATGTCCATACTATAGTAGTGGAAATCAATAGCTATATAGTAAAAGTCATACAAAAGAGAGCCCACCCTGTCGATGATATCTTGAGTATCCGACATATGTGATATTAGAAATGCAGAGTCAGTAAATATTTTGATATGCAGTAAATTATGTGCATAAGCCCATTTGGTCACAAGTGAAAGTCCTTTTGCAAGAGTTGAACAAAACGTGTTTGCGAAAAATATATTTATGTGTGTGTGTGTACTACCTATAAAAGTATGAATGTCGTAAATTATTTTTGGACGATAATGTCCTCTGTTAATTATGTCAATTACATTATTATCTTTCTTTTATTACTCCTTTTAAATTTTGATGAAATTAAAAGAACATTGGACAATGATTATATTCTATACATTGAAAAATGAAAAGTGTGATGAGAAAGAAAAACAAAACAAATTTTTTTCTTTATTATTCTATTTTTAATTTGGTTAAAATGAAATAAACATTAAGTATTGAACTGGTTAATGAGAACTGTAATTTTTTCCCTTGCATTTTTAGGTTAGCAAATAATTAACCAATAGAAAAACTGAAAAACAAAGACAAAATAAAAAAAACTGAAATATGCGAAAATCAATTAAGAATAAAAATTTTGTTAGAGAAAAAAAGCGAAAAAGGTTTAAATATGCATAAAAAAACAAGGCTTCCATATGGTGCCAATTTGAATTGAAAATATGTTTGGTTATTGCAGTTGAAGACCGGATAGTAATCATTTTCGATTTTGCCCTCCGTTAGTTATTCCAATGACAACTCTACCCTTCCCTAATTAGTTTTTTTAGGAAAGGGTAGAGTTGTCATTGGAATAACTAATGGAGGGCAAAATGTGTCGTTGCGAAAAATATATTTATTTACATGTGTGTGTGTGTGATTGTACACTACTTATAAAACTATGAATGTTGTAAATCATTTTTGGACGTTTCATGTTTGCTGTTAATTACGTCAATTACATTCTTACCTTTCTTTTGTTATTCCCTTCTAAAATTTGATGAAATTAAAAGAATATTGGATAATGAAATATGAAAAGTGTCATGAGAAAGATAAACTGAACAAAAAAATTCCTTTATTATTCTTTTTTAATTTAGTTAAAATAAAATAAACATTAGATATTGAACTGGTTAATGAGAACTGTGATTTTTTTCCCTTGCATTTTTAGGTTTGCAAACAATTAACCAATTGAAAAACAAAATAAAGCAATTGAAATACGTGAAAAATCAATTAAGAAACAAAAAACTTGTTAGAAAAGTAGAAACAAAAAAAAAAATATGAAAAGGGTTAAATATGCATAAAAAAAAAGGCTTACATATGGTGCTAATTTGAACTGAAAATATGTTCGGTTATTGCAGTTGAAGACCGAGTGTTTTGCCAATTAGTAATTATTTTCGGTTTTACCCTTTGTTAGTTACTCCAATGACAACTCTACCCTTCCATAATTAATTTTTTTAATGCGTTTAAGGAACATTAGGTCATACTTTTTATCTAAACCTACATTTACACATTGAGAAACAAAATGTGTGGTTGCAAAAAATATATTTGTGTGTGTGTGTTAATACTATATATAAAAGTATGAATGTTGTAAATAATATTTGAACGATTATGTTCTATGTTAATTACATCAATTGCATTCTTACACTTCTTTTATTACTCTTTTTAAAATTTTGATGAAATTAAAAGAATATTGGATAATGAATATATTCTATACATTGAAAAATGAAAAGTGTGATGAGAAAGAAAAACTGAACAAAGAAATTCATTTATTATTTTCTTTTTAATTTGGTTAAAATGAAATAAATATTAGATATTGAACTGGTTAATGAGAACTGTGATTTTTTTCTTGCATTTTTAGATAGCAAATAATTAACCAATTGAAAAACTGAAAAACAAAAACAAAAACAAAATAAAAAAACTGAAATACGTGAAAAAACAATTAAGAAACAAAAAATTGTTAGAAAGACAAAAACAAAGAAGAAAAAAAAAATAAAAAAGGGTTAAATATACATAAAAAAACAAGGCTTACATATGATGCCAATTTGAATTGAAAATATGTTTAGTTATTACAATTGAAGACTGAGTGTTTTGTATTTTTTATTGATGAAATGCAAAGTACCTGATTTTAAAACTTACAAATCTTAACTATAAATAATTATAACAGATTTTAAAAATAAAAATAAAAATAAAAATTTATTATTTTAATTTTTCCATTTATTTTTATTTTCATCGGTATCCATTCCAAATTCTTTGAATCTAGATAATGCGAGGTGATGGGTTGGTCATGAGTTGAACATATATTTTCATTTCTTTTTCATCATTCGCGTAGTGAAATCCCTTATTTCGTATAACAGAAAAGGATCACCCTAAGATGGCTATTGAGGCCACTGGTTGTGGGTGTAGGTTGAATTGGCCGATGGGGTTTGGATGTGTCGTGATGCCACGAGTTGGAGAAGGAAGGGGAGTCTAGATCTAGGTTTCTCGCCTTGGGTTTATTTTCCACCTTCCCCCTTAGCCGATCCCCTTCCCCCCTAGCTGATCCCCTTCCCCCTAGATCTAGAAAGGTTGGTTTGATTGTTCTTGGAAGGTGGTGTGGTTTCTGTGATGTTTTTGGCTGCTGTTGGGTCTTACTAGCTTCGAAGGAGGTCTCTGCTGTTGGTTTACGTGGTAAGGGGCTCGGGTTGCCGTCTGTGAGGGGCTCGGATTGAAATAATTAGTGAGGAGCTCGCGGTTTTTCCTTGGCTTTGCAGGTTTCAGTCCCTGTTTGGTTGCTCTACAGTGGTCGTTGGTGATTGTGAAGGGCTACCGGATGTGGGTTTTCCGGTGAATTTGTTGGGGGTTGAAGGACGTCCGGTTTGGTTTGTTGTGGTGCTTCCTAGGGATCGGCAGCCGAAGGATGGTTGGAGAAGGTGGGTTTTCCGGTGCCGGAATGGTTCTCGGAGATCGAGGACACGTCAGCAGAGACGGGGACAATTGTCTGGCGTCTGGGTTTGTTGCTGGCAGATTGTTGGTGTACTTTGATTTGGTGTTTTCTTTAGTATTAAAATCTTGTTTTCTTTAGTTAAGAGTTATCTAGATGGTAGGTGATACTTATTTTGTTTTATTAGCCGGTTAATTCACCTTGTTTTTTATCTTGTTTTTCTTTTGATTGCTCACTTAAATCAGGATGTCATTCATTTTGTTTGTCTATTATTTTTTTTGCTACTGTTTGTATATTCGGTCTCAAAACATATCTTGTGTTGATAACCAAGAAAAATGGTTAAAATAGTCGGTACGTATACACTGCTAATACTGTTTGTGTTGATAAGTAGATTCAGTAAGTTTCTGCCATGCCCGACTGAAAACACTTGAATTTGACTCTACCTTGGGTTGGCTGGGGTTGGGGGAGGGGAGATCTAACCGCGACTTGCGTAATTTCGTTGAATATATCATGAGCTCTTGAATGAGAGATTTGGCATGTGCAACTGAGAAACTCGCATAATGAAGGATCTGATTTCTACGCTTTTGGCTAGGTGCACATGACTGTACAGTAGATATGAAGATTGAGGCCAGTGCTAAAATTTAGCCTGTTAAATATGATTTTTCTTATGTATTCTTGTGAGCAGGGCAGTAAAGTTGGCCGGTTCTCATCGGAATAGTCCCAATAGGGGGAGAGTACAGAAAAGAAAACCTATACTACGATCGATTATGTGGTGCTTGGAGTTGCCCTTTGCCTCTGTTTGGTGATCACTGTGCAGGGAGAGTACACACATGCCTGAGTATATATATCAAAGTCTGAATACTACTTCTAGTGGTACATCTATATGGCGCTTTTCTATTATTTGTAGCTAAATTTTCCTTCTCATCAGTCTCTCTGTCTCACTTGAGCATTCTATTTCTGTTTCAGCCTTTTTTTATTCGTTCAACTTTAATTTGGTGAGCAAAGAACAAAAACACAGAGGTACGTCGCTCTTCTCATTCTTTGTTCACCATATTATGTCTCCACTTTGATTATCAGAAACATTTGTGAGATTATATTGTAGGCATCATATCAAGCAGGAGAAGAAAGAAAATTTGTTGATGAAAAGTAACAGCTCACATTAATCTTTCAGTCCATAATTTACTCCAACTGATCAAGACATTTTACTAACCCAAGCCACCTTAGAAGACTTTCAGTAATCAAGGGGGGGGGGGCCTCCTAATTTTTAACTAATGTTTCACCAAATCAGTGAACACAGCACCGAATTAAATTTGTGGACAACGTAGTTGAACAGGAGAATCAGGGCTAAAAGTATCCTATTTTTAATAGGGAACCCAATCAAATTATCTTTTCTTGTTACTTTAGTCAAAATATGAAAGATGTTTTCAGTACATAAGCAACCTTTGAGTCAAATAATTTTAGTACATAATTTCGGTGGCGTGTTGTTCAAGCACCTTAGCATCCCTGCTAAAAGTTGTTTACATGTTTTGGAATGTTCCAGCATTGGAACAAAATATATCCCAAAAAATATCGATTTGCAAGCAAATGCCAAGTGATTATGGAGACTATGCAATGTGTATGTGTGCTTTTTTCTTAATTTCCTGATCCTTTGCAAACTCATCTTACAAAGCAGGGCTCAACACAAAAAGTTACAACCAAGCCCTCCTAGTCTTCCTCTTAGAGGCCATTATCACCACCTAAAGAGGCCACTTCACCATGCTCTGCACAATCTTCGCAACCAGTATACGGTCTATCTGGTTTCTCCGCTTGGGAAGCCGTCCTCTTCTTGTGGTCTCAACTCCCTCTGCAATTGAAGATTGCTTGACAAAGAATGACATTATTTGCGCCAAACGGCCCCACTTAGCATCTAGGAAAGCGTATAGAGTAGTACAATTTCACCGCCATTGGTGCCGCCTCTTCTGGACACCACCGGCAAACCACCGATGTAAAATGCAATTTGCTAATTGCTTTGATATAGTCCCTAAAAATGATTAATAGCATACCAGGTAAGTGAATTAACAAGGGGATCAAAATACAATAGATGGTCGTATGTAGCCTAAATTCCTCAAGGTAGGTCACAAAAAGTTTTGTGTGGCAGAAAGCTTTCGTTGTTCAAGGTGTAGCATCCATGATTCCACATGAAAAGTTACGTGAAATTGTGTACTACGAGTTGAGTACGATTGTTAATACAATTTTAAGCCTCTTGAGAATATTGTCGTTGGCATTTTGATATTACATCCATATGTATTTGATCAATCTAGGCTACTTGATGATGTAGATCTTGCAAAACTCACATACTTTCATTGCTTTCTGAACGGAACACTAAGATTGGGCGCTAATCATCCCTCCACGTGACTAATGATCAGAGAAATGTACACTGGTTGGTTTCGATGTGCCACGAGGTACAATGTTGATGGTCTATTCATGGCCCTTATACAACGATCATGAGCTCTGGGAAGACACCAACACGCCAACCTCTACAATGTTGATGTGTCCGAGCGATTTGAAAGTGGTAAGTGGAGGGTTGAAGTTCATCCGTTTTGGTCAGGTAGACGGAAGTGGCCTGGCGCGAGTTGGCCATGAAGATGATGGCAATGGCACTGGAACTTTGGTTCAGTGCGACGATTGGAAAAAGGCAGAGGAAGATATTGCGGACTAAAGTCTAGACATGGCAAAAAACAAGCCTGCACAGGTCATATTTCGGCGTCAGTCAAGCACTGATCCATGCTCCTCCCCCCCCCCCCCCCCTAAAAAATAAATGATTGCCACTTAATAATATACTGCGACAAAAAGAAGTGAAGAAGTATACAGAAAAGTGAATATAACATTTCCCTGCATATTAATTCGAACTGATAATGAACATCATTGTCCACTGAGCTGTGATTGTCGTGCTGTGTTGGGACCAAGGTTCCAAAAAGCAAAACTCCTTTCCAATGACGCAAGGACTTGCGTCACATAACCAAGAATTACACTCAAGAGTGATCATAATGCGAGAAGAACGTCGAATAAGACCAAAAATAGACAGGTAGCCAGTAACTTCAACGGTCAAGAGTGCGAATACAGACGAAAGATAGCCATGCAAGCCCTTACAACCTGTAGCATCACTAGATAACACATGATGAGAGCACTTGTAGACTGGGAATTGCACGTTTTGACCCGTAAAAGGCCACCCCAGAGCGAAACAATAGTACTTAAGTGTCACAATTATAACTTAGTTACTCAAAATTGAGGTACTAAAATTCGTGTTCATGTTCATAATTCAGAATAGTTTAATGATTAGAACCTTGTGAGAGCCTACGAAGGTAATGTGACCAGCACCCATTTGGCTGCATGTGCCTAGATTACAACAGTCTGTATTTTCCACGTAAGATTTCTTCCTTATCTGTCTATTTATAGAGGTTTTGGACACAAACTAAGATAGATCAAACTGAAAACCAAAAGCTTTCGTTTCCATGAGCATGGAGGTCCTCTACTGCAGCATAGCTCTCTTCATCTTCATCTACTTCATTCTCAAGCATTTCTTCCCACAAAAAAGAAACCTCCCACCAGGTCCGCTAGCTCTTCCCATAATTGGCCACTTCCACCTGCTCAAAAGTGCACCCCACCGCACCCTAACATCCCTCGCGAACCAGTATGGCCCAATCGTCTTCCTCCGGTTCGGCTCTCGCCCGGTCCTTCTTGTCTCATCCCCCTCGGTGGCCGAGCAGTGCTTCACCCGCCACGACGTGGTGTTTGCAAACCGGCCCAAGTTCCTCGCCAGCAAACACCTCGGCTACAATTACACCTTAGTCGGGATTTCCCCTTACGGTGACCACTGGCGGAACCTCCGCCGCGTCACCGCCATACAAACCTTCTCCGCCACCAGCCTCCAGCTCTCCTTCGCCACTCGAACAGAAGAGACCCGCTTTGCTGTCCGTGAACTCTTTCGGGCATCCGATGGGGGAAAGCGGAGAGTGAACTTGAAGTCGGCGTTTGTAGATTTGATGTTCAACGTGATGACGAGGTTGGCTGCGGGAAAACGGTGGTCTGGATCAGCTAGTGTGTTCGGGCCAAGCATATTTTTTAATGCCTGCGAGTATATACCCGTATTGGGGTGGGTGGATTATAAAGGGTTCGAGAAGAAGCTAGTGGATTTGCAGAGAAGGAGAGATGAGTTCTTGCAAGGTCTGATAGATGAGCATCGAAATATAAGAACTGGGAATTCTTCCTCTGCTGAAAAGAGGAAGACGATGGTTGAAGCCCTATTGTTACTTCAAAAAGCTGAGCCAGAGTACTACACGGACAATATCATTAAGGGCATCGTATTGGTAATTTTCGTTTAACCCTTTAAGCGTGGTGATTGCAGTATGTGCATGTTTCATGTCGTAGTTGTTTAATGGAAGTTTGGGATAGGTTTGAGTGTGAGCAGAATGCATGATCCTCCCTCCGTTTCTAAAAAATTGATCATATTCTTTTTGGACCGTTTCACAAAAACTGATAACTTTCAAATTAGGAAAGATTCTGTAGGTATTTTTACATATTTACCCTTTTTATATTTTTTTTATTCTATTTCTCTCACCATATTTAATTATCTACCAACTCATTTTTTCTCTCATGACCCACCACTTTACACCTTTTTTTATTCTATTTATCTCTCCACATTTAACACTTTACCAACCAATTTTCTCTCTCACGGCCCACTCTCTTCCCCTCTCTCTCTAAAGGGTAAATGGGAAAGACACACAATATATAACATAAATCCTTAATAGACGTGCAAAATCAAATAGATCACCCTTTTAGGGACAGAGGGAGTATTAGATACTGGCTGCCTTTCAAGCCATACTGTTTTCAGGTGACGATGGCAATTCTTAAGGAGGAAACTTCCATATGGGAAGTCTGCTCGTCTAATAAGTTCCTGAATTACTGTTACGTATGATGGACACCTGTTTAGGATTATGGCGCTCCAAGATTATTTAATACATCCTTCAAATGGTTGGCACCTGTTCTACGATTATTTAAAAAAAAAAAAAAAAGATTGTTTAGCACACTCTTTAAAATGATGCTAAAAGGAACCTTTTGCAAATATATATTTTTGATTTAAATAGCAAGTACACCCTTTGAAGCATCTTCTGATTCTCTCGCTTGAGAGAATAATCTTGTTCTTGTGACTTAAGAGAAAAACTTATGTTCACCGGCAATCCCATGTATATAAGGGTAGATTGAAGTGTTATGCACCTCTTTGGATAATTATCACTTATTTTTGTAATGCGATAAATATCATGTTTATGATACAATCTCATTGGCTACAAAATCCCAAGTTGATGCATGACGCGTTGTCATTGGCCTGGCCATCTTATCATAACAAATGGCATTACTTGATTGGCTTAGCCATATCACTGTGTCAAACTAGAAATAAATATGACAATTTATTTGATTGTCCATTAATCTTTAGACATATGACTTGTAGCGAACTTTTACTCGATGATGTAACAATATTTTGAAGAACACGCATCACTTTCTACATACTAGTGAGAAAATATTTATCTTAATGATGAATAAATAACACATGTCAATTTATGATTGATATAAAATTTACCCTTCTACATTTAGATACCTCAAAAAGAGACCTGCTAAAATAGACAAAACTGTAGTGACCCAAGCAACAAGAAAGAAAGTGCCAGTAGCATAACTCGAGTAAAATATACTTTTGATTTATTGCATCTACAAAAGGGGTTTTAGGCAATAAGTATGGATTGTCTGAAGGTTGATATGCTTGCTTTCAATCAGTGAGTTCATATACACGCCTATATCTGTGTTGCACTAAATCTCTAATTCTGACAGTCGATTTCCCGTACTTGTATAGATACTGTTCACAGCGGGAACGCATACTTCAGCACTTACCATGGAATGGGCAATGTCACTTATGTTAAATCACCCCGAGGTACTGCAGAAGGCGAGGAAGGAAATAGACAGCAATATCCAACCAGGTCACTTGCTAGAGGATTCTGATCTCGCGAAATTACCTTATCTACGTTGCATTATCAACGAGACACTTCGACTATTCCCCGTTGCGCCACTTCTCTTGCCTCACCTTTCTTCAGAGGATTGCGTGATAGAGGGATACGACATTCCACGCGGAACAATGTTGTTGGTGAATGCTTGGGCCATTCAGAGGGACCCCAATTTGTGGGAAGACGCCACCATGTTCAAGCCGGAGAGATTTGAAGGGACTGAAGCGGGTCGAGAAGGGTTCAAGTTTATACCGTTTGGAATGGGAAGGAGGGCATGCCCTGGTGCTGCCTTGGCTATGCGGTTAGTTGGGTTGGTACTGGGTACGTTCATTCAATGCTTCGAGTGGGAAAGGGTTGGGCCTGAATTGGTCGACTTGGAAGAAGGTAGCGGGCTAACAGTGCCAAAGGTGAAGCCCCTGGAGGCCCTTTACAGACCTCGCCCTGCCATGTTGAGTCTCCTTTCAGAGCTTTGAGTGGTAGTCTAAGATACATGTGTACTTGTAATGGTATTGGAAGACTTTCAGTTACCTTTTGCTTGACACATAGCTTCACGAATAAACATTGCAGGAAGCCATGAACAGCTTCACCTTTTTCAACAATCCGCAAAATATATATGCCCATTTATCAATCCTGAGGGCAGTGAACTGGTTCCACTCCTTGTTACGGCTTAAACATCACCAAGTAAGCTAATCGGCTGAAGCCCATCTCTATTTTTCCCCTGTAATTCATATCAAGGGTTATTACACTTGCAACCACTAGCAACTCACACTTCGGTTCCTGACATGATTTATAAAATAAAAGTTCTATGTTTGCAACATTCGAAGACACAGGTTGAGGAGCATTCTATCTAGTGTCTTATATTAAAGCATCAATAAGGTACAAAAGCATCACTACACTGAGCGTCACTCCATAAAAGTCCACTAAAGTTCATGATTATCAGTCTGACGACTGACTTCAATAATAAAGTTTCAGGACTTTATCCGTGCAATTGAAAGGATACTGAAAGTTAAACAGGTATTTCTAAGCTCTCAACTGCTATTAACTATTACTTCAAGAATGACTGTCAATATTGCAAGATAGCCATACTTGGCGTGACTTGAGCTATCACTCCTGACTTACTAATTCTTATTTTTATGGTTATTCATGCAAATTGGAGAATAATATCTTATACCTCCAGTAGTATCAAAAGCTAACTATAATCTAGCTGATCCTCCAGTTTGACTTACCGATTAAAGAGACCAACATTTCGATGAATGGTTGCAGTTAATTACAGCCGCTCTGATAGTATCAAGTCTCAACCTAACCGATTGAAAGAAACTTTCTAATTTGTTAACGTGCTGCTAATTGACTCAGGCATTCCAGGAGAGGTCAAGTGCTAACTTTAAAGGTTGACAGTGAAAGAACACATAAAGCTTGAAATCAACCTCTTACTTAATTAGTGTGTGCATGCCAAAACAGTCCAAGAAAATAGATACCAAACAAATCATGTTTAGATAGACAGTAACCAACTTAACCTAAAACGTGAGAAATGGATAATATGGAGACTCTGCTTTACATGTGTATGCTAATATCTTTTCCCCTCATCATCTACAAGCTCATCTCACAAAGCAGGTCTCAACCCAAAAGTTTCCCTCAACCCACTAGACTTCCTATAATAGGCCATTTTCACCTCTTAAAGAACCCAGTAATCATTCTTGGCACACTCTATCCAACCGGTATGGTGCTATCTTCTCTCTCTGGTTGGGTATCGCCCCGTCCTTGTGATCTCGACTGCCTCAGCTGTCGAAGATTGCTTCACAAATAATGAGATTGTTTTTGCAAAGCGTCCCTCTTTGCGTCCAATAATTAAGTCATTAGAATACAAATTTACCTCCCTTGGTGCAGCCCCTTATGGAATCTTCGTCGGTTTAGCATTTTCGAGATTTTCTCATCTCACGCATTCAGAACACTTCAAGCATCCGTGCCCAAGAAATCAGGTTCTTTACAGAACAGCTATTCAGTCTACGGCCTCAGAAATCAGGTTATTTTTTTATATGTTGTCTCCTAATACCATGATCAACTTGGTTTCAGGAAATAGGTATTTCAATGGGGAAGAACTGGTTTTGGACAAACATGATAAGTTGGATGATAAATAAAAGACATTTGGCCCAACTGTGACCATGGCTCTGGGTGACTTGTTTCCAACCCTGAGGTGGTTGACTTCTCTTGGAGTGGCAAGGAAAAGTAGAAGAGTGCACGAAAAGAGGGATGTGCTTATGCAGGCCTTGATCGATACACACAGAGAGAATGGATCTTATTCTTCAATTATGGAGGGGGGTATGGAGGGAGAGAAGAGGCAGACCATCATAGGTGTTATGTTAACACTGCAAGAAACAGGGCCTGAATTTTTACTGAATATACCATAAAAGGAATCATACAGGTGAGTGTCTGAAAGCCATATTGTTGCTTAAGTTTTTGAATGACGCAGTTTCTCCATTTAGATTAACTTTTAGTCAAAATTTCATCTTTGCAATAAATTTGAAGACATCAATCTGAGTAATCAAGCAGGCTGGTAGTCATATGAGAAATGCAGGTAAATAAGCAAGAGCATCACTTGAAGAGTTGGTCCTGTGTATAAAAATTTCCTGAAAATATTCTGAATTTGATGACGATATGTCGTAATAAATTATGCAAGACCTGCTTGGAATAAGGAAAAAGGCACAAGCAGAGTATTAGCTCCCAACTTCTTAATCCTCTAATAAGTAACTGTTGCCTGTTGCTATTTAGACAATGCTGATAGCAGGAACAGAAACAACAACACGGACTATGGAATCAGCAGCCTCTTTTTTGGTATCACATCCAGGTGTATTAAAGAAGGCAAGAGATTTGAGAGTGATGCAAATGTTGAACCATCAAGGGTACTTGATGATAGGTTGCAAAACTGACATACCTTCATTGTATTTTGGATGAAACGCTAAAATTAGGTCCTACTGTGCCAATCATCCCACCACATGAGTCCTCACAAGAATGTGTGGTGGGTGGTTTCAATGTTCCACGAGGTACAATGTTAATGGTGAATACATGGGCCTTACACAATGACCCCGAGATATAAGAAGAGCCCAACACATTCAAGCCTGAATGCATTGGAAGCACTGAAGGTGAGAAGGGAGGCTTTAAGTTCATACCTTTTGGAACAGGCCGAAGACTGTGCCGAGGGGCAAGCCTGGCCATGAAGCTGATGGCAGGGTTGGACACGTCAAACACTAATAAGTGCACTCTCACAACTGTAAACTATAAAATTGTTTCAGCGTTTCATTTTTATTGGGTCTTCACCACCCCCAAGTAAAAGCAGAAATTGAGAAGCTTCGCGGTCTATGCTTGCATGTTAAACCACGGGCTTAGTACATTCAAATGCGGGTAACATTGGCAGTTATGCAAGCCGAGTGCACAAGGCTCCTGTTAGTGTAGAACCCAGGGAAGGTAGGACGTATGCAGGGTCTGCAGAGTGACTACAAGGTGTGGAAAAACTCCACTTTGTCCAAGCCTGTTGTGGGAAACAAGGCTTGTGACATTTTTCTTAAAAAATAGGTAGCTCGGATATGGAATGGGACAAGCCCACAGAGTTCAAATTTCAAATATTGCATACAAGCGCAAACTTTCAAACATGAAGTACCTCTAGACGGTCCAGGACTTAACTTTATAAGCTCATGAAGCCTAACTTTATGGCTTGCCAATGGCTGTCAAGCTCAACGCAACCGGATAGCTGACCTCATAACCATTCTTACAAGTCATGCAAATTGCAAAATATGTGGTATAAGAGGTCACCAAAATTGTGACCAGTTTATAAACCATTACAGCAATAAGTCGTGAACATTATAGGATTGATAAATATGTGTTGGAGTATTTTAACAAAAAATTCTCTTTGTTTTCAAGATTGGTTTGAAAAAGCCTTGAAGTTTTGAGTAAAACCATAAAGTGCTTTAGTCCCACATTGCTTGAAAATGGAAAGAGAAAACTTTCTTACATACTTAAACTTTTGGAAAGTTCTTATCCCACATTGATTATTGTAAAGAACTTTAAGGAGTATATATAGTAACACTCCTTGGCCTTTTTGTAAGTTGTGCTTGAGTCTAAGACTCGCACGCGCATGGGGGGAAGGACAAGTGGGGGAGATGAATTTCGGATTTATTTCTATGTAACAGCTTTTCAACAGCTCTTTTTCTTCACCTATAAAAGGAGACATCTTCCTCACTTTTCGATACACAACTCTCAAACTCTCTTTTCTGATTTCTAAACACTTAGACTTGTGGGCATTTTGGTAAGGTATCGAGTGAAGCTTCTGCTTCATTCGTTTGTGCAGAATTACGAGTGAAGCAACAGTGAAAGCTGGGCTGTTGTATCTCGGAGGCGACGCGTTAATAACCTTGCTGCACCGGTAGTAATTCTCCGAAGGGGCGCGAATCGTCTTAAGAGAGCGACCTAGTCCGCGCCTCAGCCAGCTGTTTTATACTAAATTTTTGGAGTTGTTATTTCCTGCTTCTAGCAACATTTCCAACAATATGTGGCATAAGAGGTCACCACTTCGATTCTTGAAAACGAAAACACAGGTATTGTTCCATAAGATATTACAGATAAAAGAACAAATGCAACTGGAATAAGATATCTGTTAATCCTGTTTCCAAATTACTTGAACACTGCTCCTCTGTTTCACTGCAACTTCTCTCTTGACTATACAGATTTAGTAAATGTAAACGTTAAATTAAACTTGATTACAAATTAAATAAGTATCATTTAGCGCTGAGTATATATATCAAAGTCTGAATTCTACTTCTACTGGTACATCTATATGGCGCTTTTCTATTCTTTGTAGCTAAATTTTCCTTCTCATCAGTCTCTCCGTCTCACTTGAGCATTCTATTTCTGTTTCAGCCTTTTTTTATTCGTTCAACTTTAATTTGGTAAGCAAAGAACAAAAACACAGAGGTACGTCGCTCTTCTCATTCTTTGTTCACCATATTATGTCTCCACTTTGATTATCAGAAACATTTGTGAGATTATAATGTAGGCATCATATCAAGCAGGAGAAGAAAGAAAATTTGTTGATGAAAAGTAACAGCTCACATTAATCTTTCAGTCCATAATTTACTCCAACTGATCAAGACATTTTACTAACCCAAGCCACCTTAGAAGACTTTCAGTAATCAAAGGGGGGCCTCCTAAATTTTAACTAATGATTCACCAAATCAGTGAACACAGCACCGAATTAAATTTGTGGACAACGTAAGCAACCTTTGAGTCAAATAATTTTAGTACATAATTTCGGTGGCGTGTTGTTCAAGCACCTTAGCATCCCTGCTAAAAGTTGTTTACATGTTTTGGAATGTTCCAGCATTGGAACAAAATATATCCCAAAAAATATCGATTTGCAAGCAAATGCAAAGTGATTATGGAGACTATGCAATGTGTATGTGTGCTGTTTTCTTAATTTCCCGATCCGTTGCAAACTCATCTTACATAGCAGGGCTCGACACAAAAAGTTACCACCAAGCCCTCGTAGTCTTCCTCTTAGAGGCCATTACCACCTCCTAAAGAGGCCACTTCACCATGCTCTGCACAATCTTCGCAACCAGTATACGGTCTATCTTGTTTCCCCCCTTGGGAAGCCGTCCTCTTCTTGTGGTCTCAACTCCCTCTGCAATTGAAGATTGCTTGACAAAGAATGACATTATTTTTGCCAAACGGCCCCACTTAGCATCTAGGAAAGCGTATAGAGTAGTACAATTTCACCGCCATTGGTGCCGCCTCTTTTGGACACCACCGGCAAACCACCAATGTAAAATGCAATTTGCTAATTGCTTTGATATAGTCCCTAAAAATGATTAATAGCATACCAGGTAAGAGAATTAACAAGGGGATCAAAATACAATAGATGGTCGTATGTAGCCTAAATTCCTCAAGGTAAGTCGCAAAAAGTTGTGTGGCAGAAAGCTTTCGTTGTTCAAGGTGTAGCATCCATGATTCCACATGAAAAGTTACGTGAAATTGTGTACTACGAGTTGAGTACGATTGTTAATACAATTTTAAGCCTCTTGAGAATATTGTCGTTGGCATTTTGATATTACATCCATATGTATTTGATCAATCTAGGCTACTTGATGATGTAGATCTTGCAAAACTCACATACTTTCATTGCTTTCTGAACGGAACACTAAGATTGGGCGCTACGGGGCTAATCATCCCTCCACGTGAGTAATGATCAGAGGAATGTAAACTGGTTGGTTTCGATGTGCCACGAGGTACAATGTTGATGGTCTATTCATGGCCCTTATACAACGATCATGAGCTCTGGGAAGACACCAACATGTTCAAGCTAGTCCGAGCGATTTGAAAGTGGTAAGTGGAGGGTTGAAGTTCATCCGTTTTGGTCAGGTAGATGGAAGTGGCCTGGCGCGAGTTGGCCATGAAGATGATGGCAATGGCACTGGAACTTTGGTTCAGTGCGGCGATTGGAAAAAGGCTGAGGAAGATATTGTGGACTAAAGTCTGGACATGGCAAAGAACAAGCTTGCACAGGTCATATTTCGGCGTCAGTCAAGCACTGATCCATGCTCTCCCCCCCCTGTTAAAAATAAATAATTGTCACTTAAATAATATTTTGCCACAAAAAGAAGTGAAGAAGTATATAGAAAAGTGAATATAACATTTCCCTGCATATTAATTCGAACTGATAATGAACATCATTGTCCACTGAGCTGTGATTATCATGCTGTGCTGGGACCAATGTTCCAAAAAGCAAAACTCCTTTCCAATGACGCAAGGACTTGCGTCACATAACCAAGAATTACACTCCAGAGTGTGATTATAATCCGAGAAGAACGTCGTATAAGACCAAAAATAAACAGGTAGCCAGTAAATTCAACGGTCAAGAGTGCGAATACAGACGAAAGATAGCCATGCAAGCCCTTACAACCTGTAGCTAGCATCACTAGATAACACATGATGAGAGCACTTGCAGACTGGGAATTGCACGTTTTGACCCGTAAAAGGCCACCCCAGAGCGAAACAATTTACCCAATGCCTGATGATTTACGGTCCTCATCTTTGGCAGCCATTAGACAGTTGGCTACTAGAAGGACATAGTATAGTATTGGTGATCAAATTCGAACAATAGTGAAATAGCACTAGTCCTTATGTAGAAAGGCCTTATCCTAAACTTAGACGTCAAAACATCTCTTATTGAGACGTTTTGTGAGAAAATTTGGCGGAAATTACTCTTTAGCGAAAAATAATAGTGCTTAAGTTACTCAAAATCGAAGTATGAGACGTGTCACAATTATAACTTAGTTACTCAAAATTGAGGTACCAAATCTCGTGTTCATGTTCATAACTCGGGATAGTATAATGACTAGAACTTTGTGAGAGTCTACGAAGGAAATGTGACCGGCATCCATTTGGCTGCATTTGCCTAGATTATAATAGTCTGAATTTTCCGGGTAAGATTTTCTTCCTTATCTGTCTATTTGTAGCGGTTTTGGACACAAATTAAGATAGATCAAACTGAAAACCAAAAGCTTTCGTTTCCATGAGCATGGAGGTCCTCTACTGCAGCATAGCTCTCATCATCTTCATCTACTTCATTCTCAAGCATCTCTTCCCACAAAAAAGAAACCTCCCACCAGGTCCGCTAGCTCTTCCCATAATTGGCCACTTCCACCTGCTCAAAAGTGCACCCCACCGCACCCTAACATCCCTCGCGAACCAGTATGGCCCAATCGTCTTCCTCCGGTTCGGCTCTCGCCCGGTCCTTCTTGTCTCATCCCCCTCGGTGGCCGAGCAGTGCTTCACCCGCCACGACGTGGTGTTTGCAAACCGGCCCAAGTTGCTCGCCAGCAAACACCTCGGCTACAATTACACCTTAGTCGGGATTTCCCCTTACGGTGACCACTGGCGGAACATCCGCCGCGTCACCGCCATACAAACCTTCTCCGCCTCCAGCCTCCAGCTCTCCTCCGCCACTCGAACAGAAGAGACCCGCTTTGCTGTCCGTGAACTCTTTCGGGCATCCGATGGGGGAAAGCGGAGAGTGAACTTGAAGTCGGCGTTTGTAGATTTGCTGTTCAACGTGATGACGAGGTTAGCTGCGGGAAAACGGTGGTCTGGATCGGCTAGTCTGTTCGGGCCAAGCCCGTTTTTTAATGCCTGCGAGTATATACCCGTATTGGGGTGGGTGAATTATAAAGGGTTCGAGAAGAAGCTAGTGGATTTGCAGAGAAGGAGAGATGAGTTCTTGCAAGGTCTGATAGATGAGCATCGAAATATAAGAACTGGGAATTCTTCCTCTGCTGAAAAGAGGAAGACGATGGTTGAAGCCCTATTGTTACTTCAAAAGGCTGAGCCAGAGTACTACACGGACAATATCATTAAGAGCATCGTACTGGTAAGTTTCGTTTAACCCTTTAAGCGTGGTGATTGCAGTATGTGCATGCTTCATCTCGTGGTTAGTTATAGGTATTTTTACGTATTTACTTTTTTTTTTTACTTTTTATTCTATTTCTTTTTACATTTTTTTATTCTATTTCTCTCTCCACATTTAACATTCTACCAATCAATTTTCTCTCATGGCCACTCTCTTCCCTCCTCTCTCTAAAGAGAGTAAAATGGGAAAGACACAATATATAACCTAAATCCTTAATATACGTACAAAGTAAAATGAATCAATTTTTTAGGGACTGAGGGAGTATTAGATACTGGCTGCCTTTCAAGCCATACCGTTTTCAGGTGACAATGGCAATTTTTAAGGAGGAAACTTCCATATGGGAAGTCTGCTCGTCTAATAAGTTCCTGAATTACTATCACGCGTGATGGACACCTGTTTAGGACTATGGCGCTCCAAGATTATTTAATACATCCTTCGAATGGTTGGCACCTGTCCTAGGATTATCTAAAAAAAAAAAAGATTGTTTAGCACACTCTTTAATGATGCTAAGTTCACTCGATCCCTTTTGAAAAGGAACCTTTTGCAAATATATTTTTTTAATTTAAATAGCAAGTACACCCTTTGAAGCATCTTGTGATTCTCACGCTTGAGAGAATAATCTTGTTCTTCTGACTTGAGAGAAAAACTTCCGTTCACCCTTTGGGGCAATCCCATAAGTGATAAATATCATGTTTATGGTACAATGGTACAATCTCATTGGTTACAAAATCCCAAGGTGATACATGACGCGTTGTCATTGGCCGGGCCATCTTATCATAACAAATGGCATTACTTGATTGGCTTAGCCATATCATCGTGTCAAATTAGAAATAAATATGACAATTTATTTGATTGTCCATTAATTTTTAGACATGTGACATGTGGCGAACGACGTAGTAATATTTTGAAGAACACACATCGTAAGTAAATATTTATCTTAATGACAAATAAATAACACGTATAAAATTTACCTTGCTACATATGCATCCCTAAAAAAGAGACCTACTAAAATAGACAAAACTGTAGTGACCCAAGCAACAAGAAAGAAAGTGTAAGCAGCATAACTCGAGTAAAATATACTTTTGATTTAATGCATCTACGAAAAGGGTTATAAGCTCACTTTAGGCAATAAGTATGGATTGTCTGAAGGTTGATATGCTTGCTTTCAATCAGTGAGTTCATATACACGCCTATATCTGTGTTGCACTAAATCTCTAATTCTGAACAATCGATTTCCCGTACTTGTATAGATACTGTTCACAGCGGGAACGCATACTTCAGCGCTCACCATGGAATGGGCAATGTCACTTATGTTAAATCACCCCGAGGTACTGCAGAAGGCGAGGAAGGAAATAGACAGCAATATCCAACCAGGTCACTTGCTAGAGGATTCTGATCTTGCGAAATTACCTTATCTACGTTGCATTATCAACGAGACACTTCGACTATTCCCCATTGCACCACTTCTTTTGCCTCACCTTTCAACCGAGGATTGTGTGATAGAGGGATACGACATTCCACGTGGAACGATGTTGTTGGTGAACGCTTGGGCCATTCAGAGGGACCCCAGTGTGTGGGAAGACGCCACCATGTTCAAGCCGGAGAGATTTGAAGGGACTGAAGCGGGACAAGAAGGGTTCAAGTTTATACCGTTTGGAATGGGAAGGAGGTCATGCCCTGGTGCTGCCTTGGCTATGCGGTTAATTGGGTTGGTACTGGGTACGTTCATTCAATGCTTCGAGTGGGAAAGGGTTGGGCCTGAATTGGTCGACTTGGAAGAAGGTAGTGGGCTAACAGTGCCGAAGGTGAAGCCCCTGGAGGTCCTTTATAGACCGCGCCCTGCCATGTTGAGTCTCCTTTTACAGCTTTGAGTGGTAGTCTAAGATACATGTGTACTTGTAATGGTACTGGAAGACTTTCAGTTACCTTTTGCTTGACACATAGCTTCACGAATAAACATTGCAGGAAGCCATGAACAGCTTCACCTTTTTCAACAATCCGCAAAATATATATGCCCATTTATCAATCCTGACGGCAGCGAACCGGTTCCACTCCTTGTCACGGCTTAAACATCACCAAGCAAGCTAATAATTGGCTGACGCCCATCTCTACATTTCCCTGTAAATCATATCAAGGGTTATTACACTTGCAACCACTAGCAACTTTCACTTTGGTTCCTGACGTGATCTAAAACAATGAAAGTTCTATGTTTGCAACATTCGAAGACACAGGTTCAGGAGCACTTTATCTAGTGCCTTAAAGCATCAGTAAGGTTCAAAAGCGTCACTACACTGAGCACCATTCCATAAAAGTCCACTAAAATTCATGATTATCAATCTGACGACTAAGGACTTCAATAATAAAGTTTCAGAACTTTATTCGTGCAATTGAAAGCCAGGGAAAGTTAGACAGGTAATTTCTAAACTCTCAACTGAAATTAACTATTACTTCAAGAATGACTGTCAACTATGCAAGATAGCCATACTTGGCGTAACTTGAGCTATCACTCCTGACTTACTAATTCTTTTTTATGGTTATTTATGCAAATCGGAGAACAATATCTTATACCCCAAGTAGGATCAAAAGTTAACTATACTCTAGCTGATCCTCAAGTTTGAAAAACCTCTTACTGATGAAAGAGACCAACATTTCATGAATGCTTGCAGATGAATACAGCCGCTCTGATCGTATCAACCTCACCGAGTCGAAAGAAACTTTCTAATTTGTTAACGTACTGCTAATTGACTCATGCATACCAGGAGAGGTCAAGTGCTAACTCCAAAGGTCAAGTGCTAACTTTCTAATTTGTTAACGTACTGCTAGTTGACAGTGAAAGAACACATAGATTTGAAGACATCAATCTGAGTAATCGAGCAGGCTGGTAGTCATATGACAAATGCAGGTAAGTAAGCAAGGGAATCACTCGAAGAGGTGATCATGTGTATAAAAATTTCCTGAAATATTCTGAATTTGATGACAACTTGTTGTAATAAACTATGCAAGTCCTGCTTGGAATAAGCTAAAAGGCACAAGCAGAATAGTAACTACCAACTTCTTAATCCTCTAATAAGTAACTGTTGCCTATTGCTATTTAGACAATGCTGATAGCAGGAAGAGAAACAAATGGAATCAGCAGCCTCTTTTTTTGTATCATATCCAGGTGTATTAGAGAAGGCAAGAGACGAGAATGAAGCAAATGTTGAACCATCAAGGGTACTTGATGATAGGGATCTTGCTAAACTGACAAACCTTCATTGTATTTTGGAAGAAACGCTAAGATTAGGTCCTACTGTGCCAATCATCCCACCACATGAGCGAGTCCTCAAAAGAATGTATGGTGGGTGGTTTCAATGTTCCACGACGTACAATGGTAATGGTGAATACATGGGCCTTGCACAATGACCCCGAGATATGGGAAGAGCCCAACACATTCAAGCCCGAATGCTTTGGAAGCACTGAAGGTGAGAAGGGAGGCTTTAAGTTCATACCTTCAGGAACAGGCTGAAGACAGTGCCCTGGGGCAAGCCTGGCCATGAAGATGATGGCATTGGCAATGGGAACTCTTATTCAGTGCTTCAATTGGAAAACAGAGGCAGGGTTGGACATGGCAAAGAACAAGCCTTCAGAGATCATATATTGTCCACGTCAAGCACTAACAAATGCCCTCTTGCAACTGCAAACAACAAAATTGTTTCAGAGTTTCAATTTTATTGGGTCTTCACCACCCCCAACTAAAAGGAGAAATAGAGAAGCTTCGTAGTCTATGCTTGAATGTTAAAGTATGGGCTCAGTACATTCAAATGCGTGCGATATTGGCAGTTGGGCAAGCCTAGTGCACAAGGCTCCTGTTAGTGTTGAACCCAGGGAAGGTAGTCACTGTGCAGGGCCTGCACAATGACTACAAGGTGTGGGGAAACTCCACTTTTTCCAAGCCTGTCGTGCGAAGCAAGGCTTACGAGCATTTCTCTTACAAAGTAGGAAGCTGGGATATGGAACGGGACAAGCCTACAGAGTTGAAATTTCAAATGTTGCATACAAGCGCAAACTTTCAAACATGTAGTACCTCTAGATGGTCCAGGACCTAACTTTATAAGCTCATCAAGCCTAACTATGCTTGAGAACGGCTGTCAAGCTCAATGTAAACAGGATAGCTAACCTCATAACCATTCTTACGAGTCATGCAAATTGCAAAATATGTGGCACAAGAGGTCAACAAAATTGTGACCAGCCTATAAACCATTACAGCTATAAGTCGTGAACATTATAGGATTGATAAATTTGTGGCATAAGAGGTCACCACTTTGATTCTTGAAAACGAAAACACAAGTATTATTCCATTAAATATGCGCACGTTACTATTACACATAAAAGAACAAATGCAACTGGAATAAGATATCTATTAATCCTATTTCCAAATTACTTGAACACTGCTCCTTTGTTTCACTGCAACTTTTCTGTTGACTATACAGATTTAGTAAATGTAAAGGTCAAATTAAACTCGATTACAAATTAAATAAGTATCGTTTCGCAAGTCAAGTCAAGTCAAGGTTTACATGTACTAAAACTATCCTTGAAATTCGCCCAAATTAAGAAGAAAAATCTAATTAACGAAGGGACTACCTCTTAACATTTTATCTTTTTTTTTTTTTAATTTTTGAGAGAATTCAAAAAATATATATCAGAATATACAATAGAAAGCAGAAACAACCACAGCTTAGCAGTTTATCTATTTTGTGTAAAATCCACAATCATCAATTCATAGAAAAAAGAAAGATGCAGTATAATACAGAGGAAGTGGTGGCGACGGAGATAATAGCAACAAGATGTGAAGCACAACTCTCTAACACCGAAAGAGGAAGATAGAAAGGAGACGGAGGGAGATACCTCGCAGCGGCTGCAGCACGCATGGCGATGGCATGAGACACGTCGTTGCGTCGGCAAAGCAATGGCTGGACAATCGGTGAGCGGCGGCAGGAACTTCTGATCCGAATTGGTTAGGGTTTGTCCTTTTCCGGCCATCCATTGTCTTTAATTTTTTAGTCTTTTTCGCGCCCAAAGCCTGCAACCTTATTTCGCGACAATAATAATCACGTAATAGTAATAGAGAGACTTTTTCTAGTAAATTAGCACTATTATTTCTGTTTGGTAGGATTTTTAGTTTTCAATTTTTTTTCTAAAAAAAAAGAGAAGAGTTCTGGTTTTTTTTTTTACCAGTTTAAAAAACTGGTGGCTGTTTGACAAAGTTTATTTTTTCAAAACAGAAAAGTTCAAGCGTTTGATAGGAAAGCTCTTTTGCTTTTATTTATTTATTTATTTATTTTAATATAATTAAGCATAATTGAACTGATATATTACAATGTTTCACACATAATTAAACATAATTCTCCAAATGTATTACAAATAATTAAACAAATACATTACAATGATGTCTTACAATGTCTTACACACAATTAAACATAAGTAAACAAAAATATTACAATGGTTTACATTCCTAGTTCTTGATTCAAGTGGTATAAACCGAGGAATCTCAACAGTAAAAATCAACGTCTGCGGCTCCAAATTTTTTCAGCAATGCGGTTTCTAACTTCCGCCATTCTCTTTTGCAGTTGAGGGTTACTTAAATACATTTGATTTTGATCTTGTGACCCGCCGATCTGAGCGCCGTCAACAATCATATCTTCCCTCGCAAAATCCAGAAAATCCGGATCACCTCGATCTTGTCGTCTAATAAAGTTGTGGATAACGCAACAAGCAATTGGTATGTAACTTTGAGTTTTAATCGAAAAAGATGGCATCTTACTCAGAATTGGAAAGCGTTTCTTTAGAACGCCAAATGACCTTTCAATGACATTTCGTAGTGACGAATGCTTGTAATTGTACAATTCTGTGATACCTGTTGGTGGCCCGGTTCGTTCAAACTCTTGTAAATGGTATCGTTCGCCTCTATAAGGTTACTTAAATACATTTAATTTTGATCTTGTGACCCGCCAATCTGAGCGCCGTCAACAATCATATATTCCCTCGCAAAATTCAGAAAATCCGGATCACCTCGATCTTGTCGTCTAATAAAGTTGTGGATAACGCAACAAGCAATTGGTATGTAACTTTGAGTTTTAATCGAAAAAGATGGCATCTTACTCAGAATTGGAAAGCGTTTCTTTAGAACGCCAAATGACCTTTCAATGACATTTCGTAGTGACGAATGCTTGTAATTGTACAATTCTGTGATACCTGTTGGTGGCCCGGTTCGTTCAAACTCTTGTAAATGGTATCGTTCGCCTCTATAAGGTGCCAGGAACCCAATCACGTTTGTATAACCCGAATCGACAACATAATAACGATTGTATGCGTGTAGATTTCACTCATTCTTACACACATGCCACACACAGTCATCTTCCCATTTCATATATTAACTCACAAAAACTAGCTGCCATCTTCACTCCCTAACAGCTTTCAGATGCACACGTTCATGGGGCTGTTTAACAGCCCCTCTCCTTCCTTACTCCTCCACTCACACTCACAGGAAAATACACAGAAGTTACAATTGATCCCATTTTGATGATAATCTTACCAAACTGCAATCATTACATTGGGGAATTTATGCTATGTGGAATCATGAGATGCGCCATTGCAAATCATGTGATTCTGTAACCAGTTAAGATTTAATGGCAAATCATGTGATTCTATAACCAGTTAAGACCAATACATTCTGGGAATTTCAAACTTCCACTCAAGAGAACCAAATGGAGATTCACTCCCTAACAACTCCCTAACAGCTTTCAGATGCACACGTTCATGGGGCTGTTTAACAGCCCCTCTCCTTCCTTACTCCTCCACTCACACTCACAGGAAAATACACAGAAGTTACAATTTCGAGATGAGATCGAGCTCCGCAGATGTGGACTCCCCCAGATGCGATTCGACCGTAGAGATGAGATCGAGCTCCGTGACCGGCGATGGAGGCGGAGAAAGAAGGGACGGAGGCGGTGGCTGTGGTCCCGTGAGAGATGAGATGCAAGTAGAGCAGAACGGCGATGGAGGCTGTGGCTGTGGACTCCTCTTGTGCGATTCCGCCAAAGAGAAGACAACCCTAACGTTCCTTCTCTTGATTTGGCAGATGTTTTATTTTTGCTGCTAGGAAGATTCGAAGGCCAGATCGCATAAGTGAGCCTTCTGGACGCGGGAAAATAGGCTTCAAAAAGAGCTTTTAACTCTTTTGGAAAACCACTTCCTCTTTTTAAAGAGTTGGGCTTCTTTAAAAAGAGCTGTCACTACCAAACACCCTAATTTTTTGGGCTTCTTTCCAAATTTTAAAATTGGGCCAAAAAAGAGGTGAAGAAATGGGTGTCAAACGGCCCCGGTTAACGGTTTTACTTTTGTGACACATGCGGCTTGATTCTTGGGAAGCAACTATTTGATTCAAATTTCACTTTTGTCTGGGTTATGCCGCTTCGGTCGCCCTAATACCTCAAACAACTGATAACAAACCTTAAAAAAACTGCGGGTAAAGAATTCATAACTTTTTTCCGAAATTTGCTTAACCTTAGCTAGAGCAAAATATTGCCCTGACACGAGTTAAGCTTACTTCTTTTAGTTGACAAACTAGCTCGAATGATTAAGGGGAGAAGAATCTTGAATTAAAGCTCAATTATGAGCCAACCACGGCCATGCCATTCTTTTGGGATTTTGCCGCTCTCATCATCAATGCCGGACTATTTGATTCAAACTTGTGCGCAACCTTGACAATCGCTAAGATTTTAATAAGGAACGTTGTTCATACCGTAACATACTCAAAGACAGTTGAGTTACTATGATTTAGGATGACCCTAAGATTAACAGTTACTTGTTTAGAACGAATGACCTAATCTAATGTCATGCTAAATTTCTCTTGCTAATACTCAAAATGTTTCCGCCCCCCTACAAATCAATGAGTTTTGTTTCAAAAAATTGTTTTTCTTTGCTCATAATTTGTGATCCGAGAAGAGCACCTTGATGGACACCGAATGCACCGTTTAGCACATATCCAAATATCCATCTAACTCCAGTTGAGAATCATGAACACTAGAAACATATCCATGAGTCCTAAGTTCGTAGATGGTTTGAATCTCCGCACATCGTAGCTAAAACACAATTAAGGCAATGAACCCACAAAAGTTAATATCCACGACAAGAAGTGCTTATAAAGCCTTGAGAGGCGGCGCAAACAGGCAACATTCCGAGTTTAGAGAAAGAAACGGCAGAGGATCCCCTGTTCATCTTAGTTGTGTTCTTTCCCTTACTTCTCTTCGTTCTTAGTTTCATATACCACAAACAGTCAAACCCGAAACATCTACCTCCAAGTCCCCTCTCTCTCCCAATTATAGGCCACCTTCATCTCCTCAAAGAGCCGATACACCGACTTCAAGTTTGTTGCTGGCACATTGTTGGTGTACTTTGATTTGGTGTTTTCTTTAGTATTAAAATCTTGTTTTTTTAGTTAAGAGTTATCTAGATGGTAGGTGATACTTATTTTGTTGTATTAGCCGGTTAATTCACCTTGTTTTTCTTTTGATTGCTCACTTAAACGAGGATGTCATTCATTTTGTTTGTCTATTACTTTGTATATTCGGTCTCAAAACATATCTTGATATATATTCTTCATATTTCTCAAAAAAAAAAAAAAAAAAAGACCAAGTGGGCCACTTCTAGAAAATGAATAGTCTATTCCACAATATTCGCCTACAACAATTGCCAAGAGAAATGGCTAAAATAGTCGGTACGTATACACTGCTAATACTGTTTGTGTTGATAAGTAGATTCAGTAAGTTTGTGCCATGCCCGAATGAAAACACTTGAATTTGACTCTACCATGGGTTGGGGGAGGGGAGATCTAACCGCGACTTGCGTAATTTCGTTGAATATATCATGAGCTCTTGAATGAGAGATTTGGCATGTGCAACTGAGAAACTCGCATAATGAAGGATCTGATTTCTACGCTTTTGGCTAGGTGCACATGACTGTACAGTAGATATGAAGATTTTAGCCTGTTAAATATGACTTTTCTTATATGTATTCTTGTGAGCAGGGCAGTAAAGTTGGCTGGTTCTCATCGGAATAGTCCCAATCGGGGGAGAGTACAGAAAAGAAAACCTATACTACGATCGATTATGTGGTGCTTGGAGTTGCCCTTTGCCTCTGTTTGGTGATCACTGTGCAGGGAGAGTACACACATGCCTGAGTATATATATCAAAGTCTGAATACTACTTCTAGTGGTACATCTATATGGCGCTTTTCTCTTCTTTGTAGCTAAATTTTCTTTCTCATCAGTCTCTCTGTCTCACTTGAGCATTCTATTTCTGTTTCAGCCTTTTTTTATTCGTTCAACTTTAATTTGGTAAGCAAAGAACAAAAACACAGAGGTACGTCGCTCTTCTCATTCTTTGTTCACCATATTATGTCTCCACTTTGATTATCAGAAACATTTGTGAGATTATAATGTAGGCATCATATCAAACAGGAGAAGAAAGAAAATTTGTTGATGAAAAGTAACAGCTCACATTAATCTTTCAGTCCATAATTTACTCCAACTGATCAAGACATTTTACTAACCCAAGCCACCTTAGAAGACTTTCAGTAATCAAAGGGGGGGGGGGCTCCTAATTTTTAACTAATGTTTCACCAAATCAGTGAACACAGCACCGAATTAAATTTGTGGACAACGTAGTTGAACAGGAGAATCAGGGCTAAAAGTATCCTATTTTTAATAGGGAACCCAATCAAATTATCTTTTCTTGTTACTTTAGTCAATATATGAAAGATGTTTTCAGTACATAAGCAACCTTTGAGTCAAATAATTTTATGGAGACTATGCAATGTGTATGTGTTCTGTTTTCTTAATTTCCTGATCCTTTGCAAACTCATCTTACATAGCAGGGCTCGACACAAAAAGTTACCACCAAGCCCTCCTAGTCTTCCTCTTAGAGGCCATTATCACCTCCTAAAGAGGCCACTTCACCATGCTTCTGCACAATCTTCGCAACCAGTATACGGTCTATCTTGTTTCTCCGCTTGGGAAGCCGTCCTCTTCTTGTGGTCTCAACTCCCTCTGCAATTGAAGATTGCTTGACAAAGAATGACATTATTTTTGCCAAAGGGCCCCACTTAGCATCTAGGAAAGCGTATAGAGCAGTACAATTTCACCGCCATTGGTGCCGCCTCTTTTGGACACCACCGGCAAACCACCGATGTAAAATGCAATTTGCTAATTGCTTTGATATAGTCCCTAAAAATGATTAATAGCATACCAGGTAAGAGAATTAACAAGGGGATCAAAATACAATAGATGGTCGTATGTAGCCTAAATTCCTCAAGGTAAGTCACAAAAAGTTTTGTGTGGCAGAAAGCTTTCGTTGTTCAAGGTGTAGCATCCATGATTCCACATGAAAAGTTACGTGAAATTGTGTACTACGAGTTGAGTACGATTGTTAATACAATTTTAAGCCTCTTGAGAATATTGTCGTTGGCATTTTGATATTACATCCATATGTATTTGATCAATCTAGGCTACTTGATGATGTAGATCTTGCAAAACTCACACTTTCATTGCTTTCTGAACGGAACACTAAGATTGGGCGCTACGGGGCTAATCATCCCTCCACGTGAGTAATGATCAGAGGAATGTACACTGGTTGGTTTCGATGTGCCACGAGGTACAATGTTGATAGTCTATTCATGGCCCTTATACAACGATCATGAGCTCTGGGAAGACGCCAACACGCCAGCCTCTACAATGTTGATGTGTGTCCGAGCGATTTGAAAGTGGTAAGTAGAGGGTTGAAGTTCATCCGTTTTGGTCAGGCAGACGGAAGTGGCCTGGCGCGAGCTTGGCCATGAAGATGATGGCAATGGCACTGGAACTTTGGTTCAGTGCGACGATCGGAAAAAGGCTGAGGAAGATATTGTGGACTAAAGTCTGGACATGGCAAAGAACAGGCCTGCACAGGTCATATTTCGGCGTCAGTCAAGCACTGATCCATGCTCCCCCCCCCCCCGCAAAAAAAATAAGTGATTGTCACTTAATAATATTTTGCCACAAAAAGAAGTGAATATAACATTTCCCTGCATATTAATTCGAACTGATAATGAACATCATTGTCCACTGAGCTGTGATTATCATGCTGTGCTGGCTGGGACCAACGTTCCAAAAAGCAAAACTCCTTTCCAATGACGCAAGGACTTGCGTCACATAACCAAGAATTACACCCGAGAGTGTGATCATAATGCGAGAAGAACGTCGTATAAGACCAAAAATAGACTGGTAGCTAGTAACTTCAACGGTCAAGAGTGCGAATACAGACAAAAGATAGCCATGCAAGCCCTTGCAACCTGTAGCATCACTAGATAACACATGATGAGAGCACTTACAGACTGGGAATTGCACGTTTTGACCCGTAAAAGGCCACCCCAGAGCGAAACAATTTACCCAATGGCTACTATAAGGACATAGTATTGGTGATCAAATTCGAACAATAGTGAAATAGCACTAGTCCTTATGTAGAAAGGCCTTATCCTAAACTCAGACCTCAAAACATCTCTTATTGAAAAATTTTGTGAGAAAATTTGGCGGAAATTACTTTTTAGCGAGAAACAATAGTGCTTAAGTTATTCAAAATTGAAGTATGAGTCGTGTCACAATTATAACTTAGTTACTCAAAATTGAGGTACCAAATCTCGTGTTCATGTTCATAACTCGGAATAGAATAATAACTAGAATCTTGTGAGAGTCTACGAAGGTAATGTGACCGGCACCCATTTGGCTGCATGTGCCTAGATTACAATAGTCTGTATTTTCCACATAAGATTTTCTTCCTTATCTGTCTATTTATAGAGGTTTTGGACACAAACTAAGATAGATCAAACTGAAAACCAAAAGCTTTCGTTTCCATGAGCATGGAGGTCCTCTACTGCAGCATAGCTCTCTTCATCTTCATCTACTTCATTCTCAAGCATTTCTTCCCACAAAAAAGAAACCTCCCACCAGGTCCGCTAGCTCTTCCCATAATTGGCCACTTCCACCTGCTCAAAAGTGCACCCCACCGCACCCTAACATCCCTCGCGAACCATTACGGCCCTATTGTCTTCCTCCGGTTCGGCTCTCGCCCGGTCCTACTTGTCTCATCCCCCTCGGTGGCCGAGCAGTGCTTCACCCGCCACGACGTCGTGTTTGCAAACCGGCCCAAGTTTCTAGCCAGCAAACACCTCGGCTACAATTACACCTCAGTCGGGATTTCCCCTTACGGTGACCACTGGCGGAACCTCCGCCGTGTCACCACCATACAAACCTTCTCCGCCACCAGCCTCCAGCTCTCCTTCGCCATTCGAACAGAAGAGACCCGCTTTGCTGTCCGTGAACTCTTTCGGGCATCCGATGGGGGAAAGCGGAGAGTGAACTTGAAATCGGCGTTTGTAGATTTGCTGTTCAACGTGATGACGAGGTTGGCTGCGGGAAAACGGTGGTCTGGATCGGCTAGTCTGTTCGGGCCAAGCATATTTTTTAATGCCTGCGAGTATATACCCGTATTGAGGTGGGTGGATTATAAAGGGTTCGAGAAGAAGCTAGTGGATTTGCAGAGAAGGAGAGATGAGTTCTTGCAAGGTCTGATAGATGAGCATCGAGATATAAGAACTGGAAATTCTTCCTCTGCTGAAAAGAGGAAGACGATGGTTGAAGCCCTATTGTTACTTCAAAAAGCTGAGCCAGAGTACTACACGGACAATATCATTAAGGGCATCGTAATGGTAATTTTCGTTTAACCCTTTAAGCGTGGTGATTGCAGTATGTGCATGTTTCATGGCGTAGTTGTTTAATGGAAGTTTGGGATAGGTTTGAGTGTGAGCAGAATGCATGAACTCCCTCCGTCCCTAAAAAACTGATCATTTTCTTTTTGGACCGTTTTACAAAAATTGATAACTTTCAAATTATGAAAGATTCTGTAGGTATTTTTACATATGTACCCTTTTTATATTTTTTTTATTTTATTTTCTCACATTTAATTATCTACCAACTCATTTTCTCTCTCATCCCACCACTTTACACTTTTTTATTCTATTTCTTTCTCCACATTTAACACTCTACCAACCAATTTTCTCTCTCACGGCTCACTCTCTTCCCCTCTCTCTCTAAAGGGTAAATGGAAAATACACACAATATATAACATAAATCCTTAATAGACGTGCAAAATCAAATAGATTACCCTTTTAGGGACGAAGGGAGTATTAGATACTGGCTACCTTTCAAGCCATACCGTTTTCAGGTGACGATGGCAATTCTTAAGGAGGAAACTTCCATATGGGAAGTCTGCTCGTCTAATAAGTTCCTGAATTACTATTACGTATGATGGACGCCTGTTTAGGATTATGGCGCTCCAAGATTATTTAATACATCCTTCGAATGGTTGGCACCTGTTCTAGGATTATCTCAAAAAAAAAAAGATTGTTTATCACACTCTTTAAAATGATGCTAAAAGGAACCTTTTGCAAATGTATATTTTTGATTTAAATAGCAAGTACACCCTTTGAAGCATCTTCTGATTCTCTCGCTTGAGAGAATAATCTTGTTCTTGTGACTTAAGAGAAGAACTTATGTTCACCTGCAATCCCATGTATAGGAGGGTAGATTGAAGTGTTATGCACCTCTTTGGATAATTATTACTTATTTTTGTAAAGCGATAAATATCATGTTTATGATACAATCTCATTGGCTACAAAATCCCAAGTTGATACATGACGCTTTGTCATTGGCCTGGCCATCTTATCATAACAAATGACATTACTTGATTGGCTTAGCCATATCACTGTGTCAAACTAGAAATAAATATGACAATTTATTTGATTGTCCATTAATCTTTAGACATATGACTTGTGGCGAGCTTTTACTCGATGATGTAACAATATTTTGAAGAACACGCATCACCTTCTACATTCTAGTGAGAAAATATTTATCTTAATGATGAATAAATAACACATGTCAATTTATGATTGATATAAAATTTACCCTTCTACATTTAGATACCTCAAAAAGAGACCTGCTAAAATAGACAAAACTGTAGTGACCCAAGCAACAAGAAAGAAAGTGCCAGTAGCATAACTCGAGTAAAATATACTTTTGATTTATTGCATCTACAAAAGGGGTTTTAGGCAATAAGTATGGATTGTCTGAAGGTTGATATGCTTGCTTTCAATCAGTGAGTTCATATACACGCCTGTTGCACTAAATCTCTAATTCTGACAGTCGATTTCCCGTACTTGTATAGATACTGTTCACAGCGGGAACGCATACTTCAGCGCTCACCATGGAATGGGCAATGTCACTTATGTTAAATCACCCCGAGGTACTGCAGAAGGCGAGGAAGGAAATAGACAGCAATATCCAACCAGGTCACTTGCTAGAGGATTCTGATCTCGCGAAATTACCTTATCTACGTTGCATTATCAACGAGACACTTCGACTATTCCCCGTTGCGCCACTTCTCTTGCCTCACCTTTCATCAGAGGATTGTGTGATAGAGGGATACGACATTCCACGCGGAACAATGTTGTTGGTGAACGCTTGGGCCATTCAGAGGGACCCCAATCTGTGGGAAGACGCCACCATGTTCAAGCCGGAGAGATTTGAAGGGACTGAAGCGGGACGAGAAGGGTTCAAGTTTATACCGTTTGGAATGGGAAGGAGGTCATGCCCTGGTGCTGCCTTGGCTATGCGGTTAGTTGGGTTGGTACTGGGTACGTTCATTCAATGCTTCGAGTGGGAAAGGGTTGGGCCTGAATTGGTCGACTTCGAAGAAGGTAGTGGGCTAACAGTGCCGAAGGTGAAGCCCCTGGAGGTCCTTTATAGACCTCGCCCTGCCATGTTGAGTGTCCTTTCACAGCTTTGAGTGGTAGTCTAAGATACATGTGTACTTTGAGTGGTAGTCTAAGATACATGTGTACTTGTAATGGTACTGGAAGACTTTCAGTTACCTTTTGCTTGACACATAGCTTCACGAATAAACATTGCAGGAAGCCATGAACAGCTTCACCTTTTTCAACAATCCGCAAAATATATATGCCCATTTATCAATCCTGACGGCAGCGAACCGGTTCCACTCCTTGTCACGGCTTAAACATCACCAAGCAAGCTAATAATCGGCTGATGCCCATCTCTACTTTTCCCTGTAAATCATATCAAGGGTTATTACACTTGCAACCACTAGCAACTTTCACTTTGGTTCCTGACATGATCTAAAACAATGAAAGTTCTATGTTTGCAACATTCGAAGACACAGGTTCAGGAGCACTTTATCTAGTGCCTTAAAGCATCAGTAAGGTTCAAAAGCGTCACTACACTGAGCACCATTCCATAAAAGTCCACTAAAATTCATGATTATCAATCTGACGACTAAGGACTTCAATAATAAAGTTTCAGAACTTTATTCGTGCAATTGAAAGCCAGGGAAAGTTAGACAGGTAATTTCTAAACTCTGAACTGAAATTAACTATTACTTCAAGAATGACTGTCAACTATGCAAGATAGCCATACTTGGCGTAACTTGAGCTATCACTCCTGACTTACTAATTCTTTTTTATGGTTATTTATGCAAATCAGAGAACAATATCTTATACCCCAAGCTATGTTACATGGACTCTTCAGTTTGCGTGAAGTACCCGTGTCGGACACTCGACACTTGGACATGGGTATGGGATATGTGTCCGACACATCTCATAGGATTTGACATTATCAATACTATATAGAGTTTTTTATTTAATTAGTTATTGCTTTGATAGGAGACAAGTTGTCAATTAAAACCAAGTGCATCACACAAAACACCTTTTTACCTTCGAAATAACTAAAAAGCAATAACAAATATGAACATTTTGCCGTGTCCCCGTGTCTTGCGTTTTCAAAATTAGACGAGTCCGACACTTGGACACGTATCCGATCCGGACACTCGTACTGAGTCCATGTAACATAGACCCCAAGTAGGATCAAAAGTTAACTATACTCTAGCTGATCCTCAAGTTTGAAAAACCTCTTACTGATGAAAGAGACCAACATTTCATGAATGCTTGCAGATGAATACAGCCGCTCTGATCGTATCAACCTCACCGAGTCGAAAGAAACTTTCTAATTTGTTAACGTACTGCTAATTGACTCATGCATACCAGGAGAGGTCAAGTGCTAACTCCAAAGGTTGACAGTGAAAGAACACATAAAGCTTGAAATCAACCTCTTACTTAATTAGAGTGTGCATGCCAAAACAGTGAACAATCCAAGAAAATAGATACCAAACAAATCATGTTTAGATATACTTTAACCAACCTAACAAATTAAAGCACAGATTATCTCCTACATATACATTGTTTGACAAGGCCTTTTCTTATATATTGGGAAATAGACGAGAGATTATCAACTTACGCAGGAGAGTACACCTATCATTTACGTGATACAGAGATAGGAAGAACAATCAGTCTTGAGAGCCCTTGGCCAAAAGCCCGAAATAAACCTGAAAGGTGAGAAACGAATAATATGGAGACTCTGCTTTACACGTGTATGCTAATAATCTCTTTTCCCCTCATTATCTACAAGCTCATCTCACAAAGCAGGTCTCAGCCCAAAAAGTTTCCCCCAACCCCTCCTAGACTTCCTATAATAGGCCATTTTCACCTCTTAAAGAACCCAGTACATCTTTCTCCGCACAATCTATCCAACCGGTATGGTGCTATCTTGTCTCTCCGGTTGGGTGTCGCCCTGTCCTTGTGATCTCAACTGCCTCAACTGTCGAAGATTGCTTCACAAATAATGAAATTGTTTTTGCAAAGCGTCCCTGCTTTACCTCTAAAAAGTCATTAGAACACAACTTTACCTCCCTTGGTGCAGCCCCTTATGGACAACACTGGCAAAATCTACGTCGGTTAAGCATTCTTGAGATTTTCTCATCTCACGCGTTCAGTACACTTGAAGCATCCGTGCCGAAGAAATCAGGTTCTTTACGGAACGGCTATTCAGTCTACGGCCTCAGAAAGTTCAAGTCATTCTTTTATATGTTGTCTCCTAATACCATTATCAAGTAGGTTTCAGGAAATAGGTATTTCAATGGGGAAGAACTGGTTTTGGACAAACATGATATGTTGGACGATATATAACAGACATTTGGTCCAACTGTGACCATGGCTCTGGGTGACTTGTTTCCAACCCTGAGGTGGTTGACTTCTCTTGGAGTGGCAAGGAAAAGTAGAATAGTGCACAAAAGGGGGATGTGTTTATGCAGGCCTTCATCTATACACACACAGAGAATGGATATTATTCCTCAATTATGGAGGCGGGTCTGGAGGGAGAGAAGAGGCAGACACTCATGGGTGTAATGTTAACACTGCAAGAAATGGGGCCTGAATTTTTACTGCAAATACAATAAAAGGAATCATACAGGTAAAAGTCTGAAGGCCATATTATTCTTAGGTTTTTGAATGACATAGTTTCTCCACTTGAGATTAACTTTTAGTCAAAATTTAATCTTTGCTATAGATTTGAAGACATCAATCTGAGTAATCGAGCAGGCTGGTAGTCATATGACAAATGCAGGTAAGTAAGCAAGGGAATCACTCGAAGAGGAGGTCATGTGTATAAAAATTTCCTGAAATATTCTGAATTTGATGACAACTTGTTGTAATAAACTATGCAAGTCCTGCTTGGAATAAGCTAAAAGGCACAAGCAGAGTAGTAACTACCAACTTCTTAATCCTCTAATAAGTAACTGTTGCCTATTGCTATTTAGACAATGCTGATAGCAGGAAGAGAAACAACAGCACAGACTATGGAATCAGCAGCCTCTTTTTTTGTATCATATCCAGGTGTATTAGAGAAGGCAAGAGACGAGATTGATGCAAATGTTGAACCATCGAGGGTACTTGATGATAGGGATCTTGCTAAACTGACAAACCTTCATTGTATTTTGGAAGAAACGCTGAGATTAGGTCCTACTGTGCCAATCATCCCACCACGTGAGCGAGTCCTCAAAAGAATGTATGGTGGGTGGTTTCAATGTTCCACGACGTACAATGGTAATGGTGAATACATGGGCCTTGCACAATGACCCCGAGATATGGGAAGAGCCCAACACATTCAAGCCCGAATGCTTTGGAAGCACTGAAGGTGAGAAGGGAGGCTTTAAGTTCGTACCTTCAGGAACAGGCTGAAGACAGTGCCCTGGGGCAAGCCTGGCCATGAAGATGATGGCATTGGCAATGGGAACTCTTATTCAGTGCTTCAATTGGAAAACAGAGGCAGGGTTGGACATGGCAAAGAACAAGCCTTCAGAGATCATTTATTGTCCACTTCAAGCACTAACAAATGCCCTCTTGCAACTGCAAACAATAAAATTGTTTCGGAGTTTCAATTTTATTGCGTCTTCACCACCCCCAACTAAAAGGAGAAATAGAGAAGCTTCGTAGTCTATGCTTGCATGTTAAAGTATGGGCTCAGTACATTCAAATGCGTGCGATATTGGCAGTTGGGCAAGCCTAGTGCACAAGGCTCCTGTTAGTGTTGAACCCAGGGAAGGTAGTCACTGTGCAGGGCCTGCACAATGACTACAAGGTGTGGGGAAACTCCACTTTTTCCAAGCCTGTCGTGCGAAGCAAGGCTTACGAGCATTTCTCTTACAAAGTAGGAAGCTGGGATATGGAATGGGACAAGCCCACAGAGTTGAAATTTCAAATGTTGCATACAAGCGCAAACTTTCAAACATGAAGTACCTCTAGATGGTCCAGGACCTAACTTTATAAGCTCATCAAGCCTAACTATGCTTGAGAACGGCTGTCAAGCTCAATGTAAACAGGATAGCTAACCTCTTAACCATTCTTACGAGTCATGCAAATTGCAAAATATGTGGCATAAGAGGTCAACAAAATTGTGACCAGCCTATAAACCATTACAGCTATAAGTCGTGAACATTATAGGATTGATAAATATGTGGCATAAGAGGTCACCACTTTGATTCTTGAAAATGAAAACACAAGTATTATTCCATTAAATATGCGCACGTTATTATTACTCATAAAAGAACAAGTGCAACTGGAATAAGATATCTATTAATCCTATTTCCAAATTACTTGAACACTGCTCCTCTGTTTCACTGCAACTTTTCTCTTGACTATACAGATTTAGTAAATGTAAAGGTCAAATTAAACTCGATTACAAATTAAATAAGTATCGTTTCGCAAGTCAAGTCAAGTCGAGGTTTACACGTACTAAAACTATCCTTGAAATTCGCCCAAATTAAGAAGAAAAATCTAATTAACGAAGGGACTACCTCTTAACAGTTTATCTACTTTTTTTTTAAATTTTTGAGAGAATTCAAAAAATATATATCAGAATAAAGATCAGAATATACAATAGAAACCAGAAACAACCACAGCTTAGCAGTTTATCTATTTTGTGTAAAATCCACAATCATCAATTCATAGAAAAAAAGAAAGATGCAGTATAATAGAGACGAAGTGGTGGCGACGGAGATAATAGCAACAAGATGTGAAGCACAACTCTCTAAACACCGAAAGAGGAAGATAGAAAGGAGACGGAGGGAGATACCTCGCAGCGGCTGCAGCACGCATGGCGATGGCATGAGACACGTCGTTGCGTCGGCAAAGCAATGGCTGGACGACGCAACGACGGCAGGAACTTCTGATCCGAATTGGTTAGGGTTTGTCCTTTTCCGGCCATCCATCGTCTTTAATTTGTTAGTCTTTTTCGCGCCCGAAGCCTGCAACCTTATTTCGCGACAATAATAATCACGTAATAGTCATAGAGAGACTTTTTCTAGTAAATTAGCAGTAGCACTGTACGATTTAGGCTCTGTTTAGTAACATTTTTTTTTGTTTTCAGTTTCTAAAAAAAAATAAAAATTAAAGAGCTGTGAATTTTTTTTTTTACAGAAACAAGTGGGTGTTTGATAACCCAGTTTTTATTTTGAGTTTTTTTTGTGTGGTGGTTTGAGGTGGCGGTGGCTGTCGGCTGTGGTCGCCGGAGGTGGTTGTCGCTGGCAGTCACCGGAGGTGGGTGCCGGTCGGCGGTGGTCTAAAAAAAAACCAAAACTGAAAAAAAAAAAAAAAAATTATTTTTGGAATTTTTTTTCTTCTTCTTCAGTTTAAAAACTGATTTTTTAAACCGAAGAAGAAAAAAAAAATGGTTACCAAACGCAATTTTTTTTTTTAGTTTCTAAAACTGAAAAAAAAACTAGAAAAAAAAAAAAGTGTCAAATAAGGCCTTAGTCAATAGTTCTGCTTTTGTGACACATGTGGCTCGATTCTTGGGAAGCAACTATTTGACTCAAATTTCATTTTTGTCGGGTTATGCCGCTTCGGTCGTCCTAATACCTCAAACAACTGATAACAAACCTTCAAGAAACTACGGGTAAAGAATTCATAACTTTTTTCGGGCCGAAATTTGCTTAACCCTGGCTAGAGCAAAATATTGCCCTGAGATGAGTTAAGCTTACTTCTTTTAGTCGACAAACTAGCTCGAATGATTAAGGGGAGAAGAATCTTGAATTAAAGCTCAATTATGAGCCAACCACGGTCGTGCCATTCTTTTGGGATTCCGCCACTCTCATCATCAATGCCGGACTATTTGATTCAAACTTGTGCGCAATCTTGACAATCGCTAAGATTTTAATAAGGAACGTTATTCATACCATAACATACTCAAAGACAGTTGAGTTACTATGATTTAAAGTACTATGGTTTAGGATGACCCTAAGATTATAAGTTACTTGTTCTGAACGAATGACCTAATCTAATGTCATGTTAAATTTCTCTTGCTAATACTCAAAACGTTTCTGTCCCCCAACAAATCAAGGAGTTTTGTTTCCAAAAAATGTTTTTCTTTGCTCATAATTTGTGATCCGAGAAGAGCATCTTGATGGACACTGAATGCACCGTTTAGCACATATCCAAATATCCATCTAACTCCAGTTGAGAATCATGAACACTAGAAACATATCCATGAGTCCTAAGTTCATAGATGGTTTGAATCTCCACACATCGTAGCTAAAACACAATAAAGGCAATGAACCCACAAAAGTTAATATCCACGACAAGAAGTGCTTATAAAGCCCTGAGAGGCGGCGCAAACAGGCAACATTCCGAGTTTAGAGAAATAAACGGCAGAGGATCCCCTGTTCATCTTAGTTGTGTTCTTTCCCTTTCTTTTCTTCGTTCTTAGTTTCATATACCACAACACAGTCAAACCCGAAGCATCTACCTCCAAGTCCCCTCTCTCTCCCAATTATAGGCCACCTTCATCTCCTCAAAGAGCCTATACACCAAACTCTTCACGAACTCTCCAAGAAATACGGCCATGTCATGTATCTCTAGTGGCGGAACCAGAATTTCATCCCGGGGGGGGGGGCTAAAAATATATCGAAGGAGATAAATATTTTTATAAGTAAAATAACACACAAAAACAAAGTGCACTTTTCGATAATACACAAAACATACTAAAAAGCAACCTAGGATCCGCAATAAGCTCGTCAGAATTGAATTCATCCCTAACTCTGCTTGAATGTCCGGAATGAATATCACGATACACAATGGGAGCCTTGTCCCTTACTGTTGGAATCGGAGACTGTTGAATAGTATCTTGATTTCTACACTCATTCTTATTCGACTGCAATAACTTTTCCACCTTTGCTTTCTTTTAAAAGTACTTTTCCATTCTGAAAAAAAATATATTTTATTTTAAGTATCAATCCATCAATTATCAATCAAATAACCTAGTTAATTACAAATATTTTATTCTTTTACTTTTTCAGTCATGTATTATTATCGCGTTAACCTAATTAACCTAATTTCAACCCACCATTCAACTAAATCACATGTCCGACATCTCAATCCAATTGGATCCCATCCTCTATCAACAATTTCAAATCTCAAGTGCTCAATGCACAATTAACAACTAATAATCAGCAATTAATAATCTCAAATTTCAAATGCACAATTAACACAATCTAAAATTATCAATCAAATAATCAATGCTCAAATGAGATAAAAATTGGGTCTCATCCTCCACCAACAATCTCAAATCTCAAGTGCTTAATGCACGATTAACAACCATAAAACATCAATTAATCTAAATTATCAAATACACAATTAACAACCTAAAATTATTAATCAAATAATCAATTCTCAATAGCAAAAAGAAATTGTTCAAAATGCACACTGACCTCAGTCCTCAGAAATCAGAACGGCGTTGTTGTCACAATGTCGCTGGCGGTGGGTTCTTCGCCGTGACCACCGGTGATTAAGGCTCAGAAGTCAGATCTGCTTGAATTTCACTATTTCAGGCGCCGTGACCGCCTACCGGTGAGGTTCGTCACTTCCTCGGTTCGTCCCCCGGCTCGTAGATCTAAGCTAGATCTGGCTGGAGTTGGGGTGGGGTGTAACATCCCAAAAATCTGAAGCTGAATATACGGTGAAAATTCCAAACTAATCATCTATCGGACCTTTAGCGACAAAATGGTGAACATTAGACATTTTGATTCTTAGAATTTTAGTAACCTTAAGTTGTATTTAACAATAGTAGTTATAAGAAATATTGATTAACGTCTTTAGTGATGATTAACATGATTGAACTTTTTATTTTATTTTTTTTGTCGATAACGTTTAGCGACGAATTTAAATTTTTGACAATGATATAATTTTTAATGACAACATAATTTATTATTTAACGTCGGCGTGTATTTTAGCGAAAATTATTCTTTTTTAACATTGATATATCTCTTTAAGCGAAAATTAAACTTCTTTTAATATCGGCGCTTTTGTTAACGACGATTTGTCAAACGAGATAGCGCAAAAGACCCGTTAATAAGTTTTCATAGTGCATTTACTATTTGTAGATAATTATTTTGGACGTTTTCACGATAATAAAAGTTTCGGGTGAAAACTTGAGCGACTAATAGAAGTATAGGGTGTTTCTTGTGATTTTTCCAACTAGGGTTTTTAGGTAGAAATATGCATTGTCCGTGGGCAGCCGTCCAAGGCCTCCCTTCAATTCGGCAGACGCACCTTGAATGAGAGAAAGAGAGATACTGAGAGAGAAAGAAGGGAATTGACGCGGCAGATTTGTTCCGGCGAATTTTCGGTAAGGTTTTTAACCTTTTCTCCCTAGTTTTTCAATGATTATGGGATCAAGGGACGCAACCGCGAGGAAACTGTTAGGAGGTTCATGTGATTGTGTGTGTGTGTGTGTGTGTGTGTGTGTGTGTAATTATATGCGTGTGGGTGTATAAGTGGTAAAGGGGATTATGCCGTGAGGCAGTTGATCATGTGTGTGTGTATTTGGTGTTGGCTGTTGGGTTTATGTATATGAAAGGCAGAGCTGCTGCTAGTAAGGTTATGCTTAACAGTTATATACGTTTCAGATAGATATGCATACAGAGGTTATATATATATTAGATGAATACGTGACTGAGCTGGGTGTATTTGTGCGTGTGTTTTGGGATCTGCCGATCGAGAGTGTGAGTGTACGTGAGGGGAAAAGGGGTGTAGTGTGCTTTGATGGGGCTCCTGCCGGGAACAAGAGAGACGACAGCCATGTGTCATGAGAAAGCAAGGGTACGGATGAGAAAACGGAGCTGCAGATCTGTGTTGTGTGCGAGAAAGGTGTGTGCCCGCGACTGTTCATCTATGTGTGAAGTGGGTTTTGCAAGGGAGATGAAGGACTGCCGTTAAGGCAGACCCTGTGAGTGCTGTGTATGATTGTTTGGCGTGGGGTGAAGCTGCCAAGAAGACAGCTGAGTGCTTTTGTGGGGTGTAGGTGTGTGTTATGCGCTCCAGTTTGTGTGTGTTTGCGGTGGAAGTTGGAGTATAGTGTGTTTAGTGCATGAGTGTAATGTAATGAGTGTTTATGTATACATAATGGGTTTGGGATGTGCAAAAGTGATTAACTGTGTAGACTCATGGGTTTGTATGAGAGAAGGATGGAGGAGATGAAGAGTGCAGCCGTAGGTTGGGTGTGGGTGGTGTAAGCTGTGTGTGTTTTGGTGTGTGTAGGTTGCAATGAAAGTATATGTGTGTTTGGGTGCAGCTGGGTCGTGTATATGTGAGTGTTATTTGTGTGTGAGAGAGTGTTTGAGTGTGTGTAATGCGAGAGTGAGGGAAGGTATGTGGGTCTGTGTAAATGTGTGTGAGTTTGAGGCGGCAGTGGGTGTGAGAGCAAGGAAAAGTGGGGTGCATGTGTGTTTGGGTATGGAGGAAGGGAACCAGCTACTGCCTTCAAAGTGTGTGGCATTGGGTGCAGTGTATATATGTGTCTGTGTGTGTGTAAAGGAAAGTGAGAGAGATAGCCGTGGTGATGAGATGAAAATGGGGAACAAGGGAAGCTGCGTGAACAGTAACCATGAGCTGGTGAGTGTATTTTGGTTTGGAGAGAAAGTAAAGAGAAGAAGAAGATGAAGAGAAGTTTGGAGCGGAAAATTCGATTAACGTTAAGTTCGACACGTGCGTTAAATAGCGCACGGTTATTGTTAGCACGCGAAACTTTACAGTATAGTACGATAGGCTATATTAGAATTCTTGGAAGAATTTTATAATTTTCTGAGATCGTATGAATTATTATTATTTTCTGTAAATTTCATATTTGGAAAATTCTTTTGGAGTCTTTAAACCCTGAAAATGTTCTCGGAAAAATTATAGTAATGTTTTCATAATATAGGAAAGACTCAGTAAAAGTTTGGTAAATTTTCGAGTTGATTTATTTATCATTTGCTGTATCGCATTGAGTTTAGCAAAACGAAAAATAAAGAAATAGTTTCAGTGTCTTTTAAATTCTGATTTCAATTTCTATAATTTTTATATATACTTTAAAGTTCCTATAAAAATTATGGGACTTATTTTGCATCTGGAAGTAATTATGGCTATTATTGGGTTTTTATTTTATTTAAACAAATTATTTTAATTCGAAAATATTCAAAAATTCAGAAAATGCATATTTTAACTTTTAACAATGTTTTAAGCTATAAATAATGTTTATTGAACGATTAGAACATTTTTGGGATATTTCTGAGTCTCAGGGAGTGACGAATTTCGGGGTAGGTTGGCCGTGTGGAAACCGCTCCGTCGGGTAGAGAAATGGGTATGCTATAGATAATTATATTTAGATTTTAATGTAGTAGTATGAATAAGTGTTCTGATAAATGATTCTGCCAACCTAGGTTAACCTCGAGGAATTTGATTGAGAGCGTTTTTAGCTTCAGAGTTGGTTTGAGGTAAGGGATTTTCATCCGAACCTAACTCATCTATTTGATTCATATGTTATTCTGATTTGCTATCGTTATTTCTTTGGACTCAATTATAATTGTGATGAATTGTATCGATTGTCATTAATAACCTTGTTTGAGCCTGACACGTTCATTGAAAATCTCATTCGATGCTCAATACTTATTTCTCTTTGAGTATCGATTTATTCATTGTAATATCGCTTATTGCATTCTGCATATTGGCATGAGATAGTGTATTGAGGAGTTATAAGGATGGTCTGTATCGGGGGTGATATAAGGATGGTCTGTTATTGTCGGGAAATGCTAGTACCTTGAGGGTCTAGCTAGTGTTCATATGCATATGTAACCATATCGTTATTAAGCACTGCCTGTGTGGCTTTGCTAAGTGTTACCCTGCACTGCCTGTGTGGCTTTGCAATTTACTCATGTCCAATATCATCTGCATTGTTTCAGTGAAATCGAAAGTGCATTTATTGAATCTTGAATTGCGAAATTGAGAATATTGTTTCTATATTGTCGTTGACATAACCTTCTGACCAAATCGTTTGTAATCTTACTGAATTTTGAGCGACCTTACTGAGCTCTCAAAAGCTCACTCCCCTTTGACCTTCTTTCCGCAGGTAATATCCAACAATAGATCGCATTGGGTGTGGAATAGATTCGAGCGAGGGAAAGAGAAATTTATTTTTTGTTTTGGTCATTAGAACCCCTGCGTGGGTTATTGTTGTTATTTAGAACTGTTGACTTAGACATTGATGTTTCAACTATGACAGTATGCTAAGAGCATTATTTTATCCAATGGTTTAGTTGCTCTGACTGGTGGATGATTCTAAATTGGTTGAGTTTGAGAGTTCTATTGTCTTAGCGTAAACGATTGATTGAGTGATAACGTTCCGGAAATTCCGGGATGTTACATGGGGACTGCTGGACTGGGGAGGGACTTCGCGCTTCGGAATCAAGGCTTCGAGTTCGAGACTTCGACAGACGTGAGAAGGAACTTCCTCCGCCGTGAGGCCATCCGTTCCGTGAGAGCAGGGGCGGTGGACGTTGAGACCTTGACTTGACGGTGACCGGCGTAAGCGGCGTTACCGATGAGGCGATGAGCCGAAGACCGGTGGCCGTGGGCGGTGCCGCGGTGACTGAGAGAGTGAGAGGCGCCGTTCCGTGAGCCCCTGCCGGTGAGCAGGGACTTTCCGGTGAGAGTTGACTGAGTGAGTGAGAGCTGAGAGGAGGAGAGAGAGAGAGAGAGAGAAAGGGAAAGTCGCGAATGAAAAAAAAATACTATATATAAATATATATTTTTCCAAAATCAGGGTTGCTTTAGCGCCCCCCCCCCCCTCCCTCCCCTGGCACAGTGGGATTTTCACCCTACGGCGAATACCAGCGAAGCCTCAGGCAGTTATCAACTCAAGAACTCTTCTCCCAGAGTCGTGTCGCGACGTTCACTGGTGTACGGCAAGATGAAGTTCACGTGCTGCTCAAGCAATTGTTTAGGGCCGGATTGTAGGGATGAGCAAGTAGAGCCGGTGAAGGTGAAGCTGAAGTCTAAGTTTACGGAGCTTGTGTTTAATATCGCAATGAGGATGGTGACAGGGAAGAGGTATAACGGGAAGGATGTTGGACTTTTTCGGGATACATTAAGCGAGGTGATGGAGCTACTGCGGAACTCGAATTTGGCAGATTATTTGCAGGTGTTTCAGTGGGTGGATGTTCATGCGGTGAAGAGGAAAATGGGGAGATTGAAGAAGGAAATGGACAAGTTTCTTCAGTTTCTCGTCGACGAGCATAGGAAAATTGGGAAGGAGAAAGGAGAGAAGAAGCCATTGATTGATGTTATGTTGTTGCTACAAAAAACAGAGCCGGAGATGTTCACTGACAAAACTATTAAGGCTGTTATACTGGTAAGTATCAGAGTGTGATTTCCTATCAATTAGTATCAAGAAGAAAAATGCAGAAATTATGATGCAATCTAATGTTTCCTCGACAAACAAATTACGCAATGATCTTTATAGGAAAAGCATTGTGTACGTTGACAAAGAGTTGCGTCACACTCTCGTGTATGTTGGACCTCTCCAACAGAGATAATGTTGGACCTCTCCAACATTTTCATTATTACACCAACCAATTACAGAGGCACGTGCTAAGTGCATTCAAAAATAAAATTAATAATATAAAATTTGCTATAAAAGCAAGTATGATATGTAATGGTCTATTGTCAACTTTCTCTAAAATGAATTTCAAATTATCAAAATCAAACATGTCATGTAGTTATATTGCTTCGTTTTTTCAGGAGTTTCTTCGTAATGTCAAGTGTCATCTTTATGAGCAGTATGATATTTTTTTAATATCAACCACGATCTTATATATATGTATCGTGACTATATTTTTTGGAATGATTTTCAAAATTTAGGAACCAAACATGTCATTTACGGTATTTATTTAGCATTTAGACATTATGATGCCAATGAAAGTAGGTTCGCAGTCGACGTGGAGGTGCCACAAGGAATGCAATCCGAGTCAGGTGCCAAATGTACTGATGTGGGACACAACAAGGGTGGAACAAGGGCAGAGACCAAGGGTTTCCCAGACAGAGCCTGAGGGTGGCAGTGCTGCGAGGGCGATGTTGCAGGGTGAATACACGACGACAATCACAGTCCGATGCTTAGGTCCAAAGTTAGGGTCATGTATGTTTCTCTCTCTAGAATTCTAGAGTGAGAAAGTGAAATATGTTCTGAAAATGTCCAAGCGTCCCAAATGAATTCTCAAGACCCCTATTTAATATTTATAGAGGTTGAGATGATGATGTCATCGGCCAACACGTGGCGCTCCCAGGGAGTGACACGTCACTGAGGGGTCCATAGGTGTCGGTGCTCCACGGACTGTCGGATCGCATATTTACCCAGCCTGCTCCTCACAGCGTCGGTGTGGCTAGAGAACCCCCTTGATCTAGCCACCAATCCAAACCCTTGTAGAGTCCTACAGGCCTGGCAGCGGTGGGGAAGACCCGACATCCAACTGCCAGGCAAACTCGGCGTGATGCCCTCCGAAGACCTGCTCCCGTCTCAAAGTGACCTGGGGGTCATAGTCCTTAGGGACGCAAGCCCTTAGTGTCGGAGCACGTAGGCCAGTCACGCAGACACCCTGCCGGAGATAGTGTCCCGGAGGAGTCGCCTATCCCGCAGGCCGAGGTAGCATCCCGGAGGAGCCGTCTACCTGGCAGAAGGGGAGTCTTCGTGCCAGAGCACTTAGAACACCCTGGCTGAGATAGTGTCCCAGAGGAGTCGCCTATCCCGGCGGGTGAGTCCTTGTGCCGGAGCACTCGGAGCGCGTCAAGGTAGCATCCCGGAGGAGCCGCCTACCTGGTGGAAGGGGAGTTGAAAAGCTCCCTGGCGGAGATAGTGTCCCTGAGGAGTCGCCTATCCCCGCGGGATGCTGCACACTCCGGAGAGTGGGTGGAAGCATGCTCCACGACCAAGGCAAGGTGCGCATGGTGTGGTGAAAAATGGAACAACGCAAGGTGCGTAATAGTGTGACAAAGAGCCAGGGGGGCGACTGTATCAGTGGCGTGGGGCATGGTTGCGGTGGAGTGCGGCGCATGGGCGACGGGGGTTGCAAAGACGATGCCCGGACGACGAACGATGAGCGTTGCGGAGATGGTGCCCGGAAAACGGGGGTTGCGGAGATGGCGCGTGGGCGACGGGCGAGGGCAACGGGGGTCGCGGAGATGATGCCCGGGTGACAAACGACGCACGTCGCGGAGATAGTGCCCGGGCGACGGGGGTCGCGGAGACAATGCCTGAGCAACGGACGACCAGCGTCGCGAAGATGGTGCCCGGGCGATGGGTGACAAGCGTCGCGAACAATACACGATCCTTTGAAGAGTAGTGAAGGTGTTAAGGGGGTCGGCCAAGGCCGATACCCAACCCCAAGGGGAAGGCCGAGGCCGACCCCAAGGGGAAGGCCAAGGCCAACCTCCTTAGGCAAGTGCGAAGGCGCACCGACGGGCGATGTGAAACATGCGATTGTCGCAGCATCATGAGGTGTTGCGTAAAGATGGATTTCTTAGTGATGAAGTCACATAGAAAAAGTGAAAAGTGCACGTGACTTGAGCGTGCATATTTTGACCGGTTGGAAGCGTTGAATATTGACCGTTGCTTGTGCGGACGTGTCGTGCAAAATGAGACTTCCAGTGGACCTTTGGGTGCAACTAGGGGCGGAACTAAATATGTACGAGGGGGGGCTAAAGCACCCCCTCATATTTTGGAAAAAAAATTATGTATAGTATTTTTTTTTTCATTTGCCACTTTCCCCCTTTCTCTCTCTTCCTCTCGGCTCTCACTCACTCAGTCAACTCTCACCGGAAAGTCACCGCTCAGTCGCTCATCGGCAGGGGTTCACGGAGTCACGGAACGGCGCTGCGCCTCTCACTCTCTCAGTCACCACGACACCGCCCAGTCCCCACCTCAACTCCGGCCGCGGCCAGTCCCCACCCCAACTCCGGTCTTCGGCTCATCGCGACATCGCCTCATCGGTAACGCCACTTACGCCGGTCGCCGTCAAGTCAAGGTCTCAACGTCCGCCGCCCCTGCTCTCACGGAACGGACGGCCTCACGGCGGAGGAAGTTCCTTCTCACGTCTGTCGAAGTCTCGAACTCGAAGCCCCGATTCCGAAGCGCGAAGTCCCTCCCCAGTCCAGCAGTCCCCACCCTAACTCCGGCCAGTCCCCAACCAAACTCCGGCCAGATCTAGCTTAGATCTATGAGCCAGCGGACGAACCGAGGAAGTGACGAACCTCACTAGTCGGCGGTCACGGCGCCTGAAATAGTGAAATTCAAGCAGATCTGACTTCTGAGCCTCAGTCACCGGTGGTCACGGCGAAGAACCCACCGCTAGCGACATTGCGACAACAACACAGTTCTGATTTCTAAGGACTGAGGTCAGTGTGCATTTTGAACAATTTCTTTTGCTATTGAGAATTGATTATTTGATTAATAATTTTAGGTTGTTAGCTGTGTATTTGATAATTTAGATTATTAATTGATGCTTTATGGCTGTTAATCGTGCATTGAGCACTTGAGATTTGAGATTGTTGATGGAGGATGAGACCCAATTGGATTTTTATCCCATTTGAGCATTGATTATTTGATTGATAATTTTAGGTTGTGTTAATTGTGCATTTGAATATTTCGATATATTTTAGCCCCCCCGGGATGAAATTCTGGTTCCGCCACTGGGTGCGACTAGAGTTGGTTGGGAACACATTATCATTTGTGTTACATAAAAAAATTTCTTTTATGCTAAGTGTCAACATTGCAAGTAGGTAATTATTTAACACCCTGGTTACCATGGCACACCCGATGCATATGCATAAATGAAGTTAGCAATATAACTTTTTATGATATCAAACTTAGCCTTTAGAATTTGTTTTAACTACATTGTTTAATTAATTTTAAATTATAAGAACCAAACATGTCCTTCATGTAGCTATTTACCATCTAAATCTTTTCATTCGTTTAGTTTTTAAAAAGTTTATTTAGAATGCAAATGTAGTAATGTAACACCAAAAGGAGAGTTACGTAAGAAAAGTGTTCCCTTTTTATAAGTAGTATAAATCAATATAAATAGATAGATTAGTTTATGGATACTTAGAGAAAATGGAAGTGCCCGCACATCTCTGTTGGGCGCCTCCCATGCATGCTAAAGGGGGAATGTGGTGTTCACCATGCCACTTGGTGGGCATGAATCGTGTAAAGATTTCTTGGTTTTCTTAGTTTGATGTTTAACTTTACCATGTATGCAGACAATGCTTGCCCCTACAACGGAAACGTCGACAGTGGCGATAGAATGGGCAATGTCAGTTCTGCTCAATCATCCAGAATCCATGAGAAGGTGTCTGCCGAAATTGACTCTTGTTGGACAAGGTCGCTTGTTGGAAGAGCAAGATTTGCCAAAGCTGACTCACTTGCAGAACGTCGTAGACGAGACACTAAGACTATATCCTCCTTCCCCATTTCTACTGCCACACGAATCATTGAAAGATAGCACAGTTTGTGGATTTCACGTACCACGAGGCACAATGTTGCTGGTCAATTCATGGGCGATTCACAGGGACCCTGAGCTTTGGGAGGACTCATCAGAATTCAAGCCTGAGAGATTTGGAAGAGTGGGAGGTGACGGGTATAAGCTGATTCCATTTGGTGCTGGGAGGCCGGCTTGTCCAGGGGGCCAGTTTGGGCAGGCGTGTAGTGGGGCTGGCACTAGGGGCTTTGATTCAATCTTTTGAATGGGAGAGAGAGTGCAAAGAAGAGGTCGACATGAAGGAGGGGTCAGGTCTCACCATACCCAAAGCCGAGCCTTTGGTGGCTCTGTGCAGGACTCGTGAAGCCATCGTCGGTCTCCTGTCTAAACTTTGACGACTTTAAGGCAGTAGAAACATTATATAGGCAAGCATCTTGTGGGTGCTTAAATCTTGATGTCCCTGCTTTTACTAATTCGTACTTAGCATGTTTATGATGAAACCTGAGTGCTCTATTTGATGCGGATACTGTGAACCTTGACGTGTCTTCACAAAGCAGATAACGGTTGCACACTAGATTTAACATAGCTACAGATGTGCAAACCTCATCTAGCTCAATGTCATTTTGTGCATTTTGGGACATATAGTTCATGCCCAGCCTCAGTTTAAGTGCATAGCTAGTCTAAAGATCATTCATCAAGATATCAAATGTATGCTACACTTACTTTATGCCCTTGTCATTGTCGTTGCAAGACCTATAGAAACCTCCTTTTATAACTGACTAAGCACACAATAAAAAGTTCGGGGTAAAGAAAACGAAAAAAATTTGCTGCTACCCCGGTTGGAGGAATCTTCCTCCTACCCCTTATATAGCGACAATCAATTGTTTTTAAATGTTTCTAGTGACTTTAATTTAGTGACGCTAAAAAAGTGCTGCTAATAATAGTTGTCGTTTGAAACATTTAGCCACTTTTAATTGTCACTATACATGGGGTTGAAGGAAGATTCCTACAACCCGGGTAGCAGCCAAAGTTTGTTCGAAAGAAAATAACAATTAAAAAGGGATAAATGCACTTCCGTATACGATACTACCTGGAAGCTCAGGGACCAACACTGTTGCATCTCACACAGTAAAATATAGGTTTTTTTGGTCCATAAATTTGAATGATAATGTCAACATTTTTTCTAAACGTCAATGTCACTGCCGGCCAGGTCGTCTCGTGAGCTCCTAAATCAACAATGAAAATGAGCCCTAACAGTCCGGTGATAGCATAATCACCACTTCTTGACAAAGCATAAACTCTTACTTATTTCTTTCTTAAAACAAATTATCATGACAGCCAAAGCAGCAGTTGGAAAAAGTGACAAAGGAAATGAGGACAATCGGAACTTGATGCATCAAATGGAGCCTAAGAAATGCTTATTTCTGACAAAGAGAAACTTAGCAAAAACAAAAATACAACTGATTGCGTAACTTTTAATTTCCTTGACAGAATAGTTCTGGAATCCACAGTCCCCTTTGTGCACAATGTCCACCTACATGCTCCAAAATGAAGTTGCTTGGAAACATTTGATAGCAACATGGGTGAGATACCTGTGGGGTTTGCTGCAATTTCAACCAGCCATCCCTGAAAATTTGTGGAATATTCATCTGTCCTGAGTTCCAATGCATCCCCATCAATGATACTAGCTAGTGAAAATCAACCCTACTAGGATATGTATAAAAAGAGGAGCCGTCTCCAACAAGAATATCTTAGTCCATGGAATCCTTGTCACTGAAGGTGGATAAATTCCTAGACAGAACAAAAATATATATATATATATTAAGTACCATCAAAGCAACATTGATTTTTAGCCCAAAAAAAAAATATATTAACACTGATAGACACTGTCAACGACTGCGCTCTGCAAATGTCTTTTAGCTCCTGACTTTTGAGAAGCTTTTATGCATAGTCCATGGAATCCTCGTCATTGAAGGTGGATAATTTCCTAGACAGAACCAATGAATATTATTAAGTACCAATCAAGGCAACTTTGTTCTGTAGCCTACGAGCCCGGCGCTGATAAATATAGTTAACGGACCGCTTCGGGAATGTCTTTTAGCTCCTGACTTTTTTAGGAGCTTTTATGCATTTTTTTTACGTTTAGCTAACACGACAACAATTTATGCTTTTTCCTAATTGAATATAATAACGTCGAATGGCTAGTTATAATTATGATAAGCGATTATCCAAAGAACTTTGATCAGCCATTAGGTCATAGCCGCCCATATTATTTCTTGCTGAAAACGATATTCTGTCCAAGACAGTAAGATATTTTTGGGGAAGTTTACTCGTTGAACCTTTCCCCTAATCTGTCATGTCTTTATAAGCTGATAAACCTATGCTCATACACGCTAAGCATACATTGTAGTAATTCCAATGGAACATAATTTGTTTTACCTTGTTTTTGTATCTTCATCTCTCCTTCTCCTCCTCCTTTCGAAGTTCATTCTGTATAAAACAAGGCCATACAAAAAACTCCTGCCAAGCCCACCTTCATATCCAATAATAGGCCATCTCCACCTTATAAAACATCCCATCCACCAGGTGTTACAGCAACTTTCTTACAAATATGGTCCAATTTTCACCCTCCGATTTGGTTCCCGCCCCGTACTTGTCATATCCTCTCCAACAGCAGTGGAAGAGTGTTTCACCAAAAACGATATCATTTTTGCGAATAGGCCTCGCTTACTGATTGGCAAGCATATTAACTACAACAACACCACATTGGGATCTGCACCTTATGGCCCACTCTGGCGAAACCTCCGCCGTGTTAGTGCACTTGAACTCTTCTCAACAACTAAGCTCAACACGTATTTGAGCATTCGGCAAGAAGAAATCAGATCACTAGTCAAAAACTTGTTTCGCGATTCCCAACAAAATTTCACCAGGGTAGAAATGAAGTCCAGGCTATCTGAATTGTCATTCAACATTATTATGAGGATGGTTGCGGGCAAGCGATACTTTGGAGTGGGAGTGGAGGATAATGAGGAGGCTAGGGTATTCCAGGAAGTCATAAGGGAGGTTTTTGAACTAAGTGGTGCATCAAATCCTGGGGACTTTTTGTCCCTCTTACATTGGATTGATTTTCAGGGTGTGGAGAAAAGGATGATAAGATTGCAGAAAAAGAGTGATAGGTTATTACAAGGTTTGATAGATGATCGCAGAAATGATAAGGAGGGAAAAACGAAGACTATGATTGATGCAATGCTGGCTTTGCAAGTGACAGAACCTGAAAACTATTCTGATGATATTATCAAAGGAAATATATCGGTACGTTCACATAAATCTACGAGCTAGAAAGAAATATTTTTTGCATTATATGAAAGCAATAATTTCCAAAGAATTTGTTTGCAATAAAATTCTACAGAGCGTTGTAAAATAAAACGATGGTGTGTCTTTTGTCAACGACGAGAACAACATGCACTCAGACAATCTCGTGATTGACCTAACCAACTTTAGACTAGCTTTGAGCATAACATATTAGGCTCATCATGATGTCCCTGCCCCTACCGTTTCTTTTCCCTTATTGCTTGTTCTGGATTTCACTTCAAAGTTCTGTTCTCCAGAGCATTGGACAGAATCCTAGGTCTGATCAACCTACCTAAATTGCTATGCTGTAATGAATCATGCAATCACCCAGTAGATACTTTTTGGCATATACCTGTAGATTAATATGAAAGATACAAACTGAATGCACTTTAGCGAATTGCGTTTATTTTCAAAAGCACCTTAAGTTGCAAACAACTTTTCTCTTCAGAAGTTGTTAACACAAACTCATATTCAGCTGCATTTCTAATTTATTCAATTTGAAATTTGCACAGACTATGCTCCGAGCCGGCACAGATACTTCAGCAGCGACAATAGAGTGGGGAATGTCACTTTTACTAAACCATCCTAAGGTACTAGAGAAGGCCAGAGCTGAGGTCGACAATTATGTTGGCCAAGAACGTTTAGCTGATGAACCAGATATCCCCAAGTTGCACTATCTCCAAAGCATAGTCAATGAGACACTTCGATTATTTCCAGCAGCACCACTCCTCGTGCCACACGAGTCATCAGACAACTCCACGGTTGAAGGGTTCGATGTACCTCGTGGCACATTGGTATTGTTCAATGCGTGGGCTATGCACAGGGACCCTACGGTGTGGGATGACCCCACAGCTTTTAAACCAGAGAGGTTTGAAGTTGAGGAGAAGGAGGCATATAAATTTATACCCTTTGGAATGGGAAGGAGGCAGTGCCCTGGGGCTGGGCTGGCGAATCGTGTGGTGGTGTTAGCTTTGGCAGCAATGATTCAGTGCTTTGAATGGGAGAGGGTTAGTGAAGAGCTAGTGGACATGTCTGAAGGGGTAGGACTCACTATGCCTAAAGCTTTGCCATTAGAAGCTCTGTGTAGAGCACGTGAGCAAATGGTTAGTATTCTTTCAGAACTATGAGTTCTGTTTGATTTAATTTATTCCTTCCAAGTAAATCCATAAATACTAATGTTGTATTCAGGTTGATCAAAATTTAAGATCTGTTAATGTTCCTTTAATATTTCTGGTCACTGGTTATGGCTATTATCTTCCAAGTATTATCAATAAATGTGACCCTACTCTAATTAGTTGTAGATCTGTGGCTTTTTCATCTTTATGTTACACAGATAATTTCGTGAGCAATGTGTTGCGGAGCTCAATCGAGCTTGTTAAATCCTAAAAAGCAAAATACGGTTCAAATCACATGCGGAAGAGAATGATTAACTCAAGAGCTAAGTAATCCCAACTGAACCCAACCCCCCACCCACCCCACCCCCAACCAAACAAAAAAATTTGAGATTTGATGTTCTGAACATATCCAAATTACTTGAGCGCTGCTCCCTTCCACTGAATTTTGTCTCTTTTTACATTTCACAAAATCTCAAGATAAAAGAGAATACTTCCGAGATCAGCCTATCCCTCACCTTTCTATTCTACTCCGTAAAGATTCCAAAGAGGAAGAACCATAACAAACACCCAATTATTGAAGTTCCACTGAATAGTGGGTGCCCAAGCAATAAGAACATGTACACATTGAATTCAACTAAAATTGCAATTACAAATTTCATAAATACCATTTTGCAAGCTCACTGAGTAAAGTTAGAGGAATACCAAATGAATGAAGGAGTAACTTTCAGCAGTTTAATTACTACTCCCTCCAATCTATTGGATTTTTCGTCTTGGACATTTTTGCAAAATATAGGTTTTGGTAACATGTAAGTATTGAATAGAACTCAAGTAACAAATATCATTCGATAAGTCAAGTTAGGGTAAAAACCATGAGCAAGTCAATGTCTACACGTGATAAACTAATACAAGAAATTCACAAAAGCCAAAGGCAAAACGAGAAATCACGTGTAACATCATAATCACCGTACATTATCAATTCATTGAGAACAAAGAGAAAAGTAGAATTGACGATCACGTGTAACATCATAATCACCGTATATTATAAATCCATTGAGAACAAAAGGAAAAGTAGAATTGACGTCGTACTGGCGATGGCGATAATAGCAACGAGATAAACAATGCTATAACATATGCAAACAAACGACGTCCGTATGAGACACCTAAAAGAGGAAGACAAAAGAAAGAGACGGAGGAAGATACCTGTTAGAGGATGCAGCACGGATGGCGATGGCATGAAACACGTCGTTGCCCAATCGGTGGCATCTTGGGCGGCGACAGAAACTTCTTCGACTAACTGAACGATTTGTTTTGGGGTTCGTCTCTTTCCGCCCATCCACTGTCATCAGGCTAAATTGCAAGCCTGGCGGTTTCCTCCATCTTTGAGCTTAGAATTCTGAGGTTTCACATCAGGTAACTCATTGATTAACGCTCTCAAATTGCAACAATTGGATCCAGAATCAAACCATCCTCACTTGGAAATTTATTAATGTTGGAAGCTTACCAATGCCGACAGCGATCTCGAGATTGCCCGCCACAAAAATATGAATCGCCAAACTCACTCCAGAGTCCAGGCCTTCATGATCAAAACGTGAATTAATATCTTAATATTGTAAGTGCAAAAACAAAATGGAAGCAAATCAAAGGGGTTGTAACAATTTAGCATTGTTTTTATTTGGCCGGGCTTAGCATTCTATTAAATTATAAAAGTGCCACTAAATATTTTCGAAAATGATGAAAAATATCGTCAATAAATATTTAATGGCTCTTTTTGTGGGTCGAAGTTTGTAACTGAAATCCCACCAAAGGCCACATTAACTTTTATAATGATGGAGAGTAAGTAGGACGAACTTTGCTTCGACCTCAATTAATTGTCCTTTTACGGATTAAGCTATCCTCTTTTACAGATCATTTGAGATCGATTTTTAGAAGTAAATTTTACTTAAATCATAATCAGTTTTTAAATTTAACTTTAATTTATATTAAACATAACAAATTAAAAGTTGCCCGTGCTTATAGAAAAAAAAGGATAAAAATAGGTTTAGTACCGCAAAATGACCATATAGCGTATTAAGCTTTCAAGTGAGCATTTAATGTGTCTTTATATGCGAGGATATTTAAGTAATTCTTTAAGTCAAACTTGATTTTCTAAAGTGATTAATTAGAATCTAGAAATGCAGATTATGAATTTAATTAATTTTAAGCATATTAGAGCAGATTTAATCAAATTATGCCTTTTTTTTGTTGTCAAATACTTCTAACGTGATCTAACCTAGAAGTGATTAATTAATCTTTAAGTCAAACTTGATTTTCTAAAAGTGATTAATTAGAATCTAGAAATGAAGATTATAAATTTAATTAATTTTAAGCATATTAGAGCAGATTTAATCAAATTATGTCTTTTTTTTTTGTGTCAAATACTTCAAACGTGATTTAATATGAATTTAATCACTTAGTTAACATAGCCAGCTCAAGCTTGTTTAAACTCTCTGATTAAGAAGAGGTTGAGCGTGAATAAAAGGTCATTTCTTATGAGCCAAGTTAGGCCTTCTCTTGTTAATGAACTCTGTCAAGCTCAAGCCTGTACAATTAATGGCTCGTTAGTTACGAGCTCACAAGTTCACCTTGACTTGTTCATTTTATTCGATAAAAATATCAACGGACAACTAGGCTTTGTTTGACAATTTTTGGAAAAAAAAAATTAAAGAGCACCTTAATTTTTTTTGGACTAATTACACCAATATCCCTGAGGTTAGGGTGTAATTACAGTCAAGGACACAAAGTTTTAAAATGTAACATTCCGTGACCAAACACTTTTAAAATGTATCAGCCGTGTCCATCCGTCAGGATTCCGTCCAAAAAGTGTACTTTTTTATGATGTCACCAATACGTATTTTTAAAATGACAATACTACCCTTGTACTGTATATACTGAATAAAATTTTAAACCTTAATTTAAAGATTAGGGTTTTGGTTTCTTCCCAATCTCTGCAGTCTTTTTCATCAATTTTTCTCAATCGGTTTCAAAACCCTAATTTATTTCAATCTCAATCTACAAAATAGGGTTTCAAAACCCTAAGTTATCTCAATCTACAAATTAGGGTTTCAAAATGTTCTTAATTTACAAATTAGGGTTCACAACCTTAATTTTTCTAAATCTGCAAATTAAATTTCTATTTTTTCTAAAGTCTCAATCTGAAATGCTCTACAAATTAGGGTTTCAAAATGTTCTTAATCTGCAAATTAAATTAGGCGTTTGTCTTCGATCTAAAGCATCCCGACGGGCGGAGAAATGCCGGTGGTATTCACCATCATCGCATCCTCTTCGACAAGAACCATCTGGGCTACTTTGGCAAGGTCGGCATGAGCTACTTCCACCGCCTCTGCAACAAGTTCCACTGCCCCGTCGTCAACGTCGAACACCTCTGGTCCTTGGTCCCGCAGGAGGCCTGGGAGAAGGCAGCTGGCGTAAAGGCATTTTTCAGAAGAGAGGAGATGATGAAGGGGTGGGTACAATCTGCCGCTGTCAACGCCAAAGTCACGGCGCCGCAGAAAAGGAACGATGAGCCCTAATTTGGTATCAGATCATGCTTGTGTCGCGGGAGGTTGCCGGCGGTGGTGGCCGCTGGTAGTCGCCAGCGGTGGTAGGGCCGGCGGCCGGTGGTGGTCGTTGGTCGCCGCCGGCAGCCGGCAGTTGCCGGCGGTGGTGGCCGCTGGTAGTCACCGGAGGTGGCTGTCGGCCGGCGGTGGTCACCGGTGGTGAAACTGAAAAAAAAAGCTATATCAAACGGGGTCTAAGTGTAAAGTAATACTAAAAGTTACAAGAAAAATTGAGATTTTAGATGATGACGTTCATGTTCGTTAAAACCATCTAAATATCCACAACACTACCATCATTGTCATGACCGTCATGTCGCTGCTTAACTACCACCACAATTACCAACACTACATCTTCACGCATCACTACTGCCACCATTGACAACTTTTTACTGGCGCCACCACCACCATTATTATTCTATGGCCACTGCCAGCACCACCAACACGATTTTGCCCCCTTAAAAAAGAAAAAAGTTATAAAGCACATATAAATAAATGCAAAATATTGGTAAAATGAATAAATTTGTAAATGGAACAATTTTTAGACATTTGTTTTCGGTTTACCAAACATGTTAACTTATTTTTCAGTAAAAATCCAGTCCCTTAAAATTTTTAATTTTACGAATTTAGCGTTTAACTTTTTCAGCACTTAAATTTCAGTTTTATCAAGCAGTTCCTAAGAGTAACGACTCATTATTCGATTTTATCGTAGAAATTAGTTGTGAGGCGATTTACAGACAAAGGCCCAATTTTATATGTAATGGCATCCAACTTGACCAAAATCTTAAGCTATGAGGTAGTAGGCTCATCCGTGTATACAAGTCCCTTGATACTTCATTTTCTTATCTTACTGACGTGGAATTTATCCTCAAATTGCACACATGGATATTTGTTAGATAAAACTCAAACTTTGAAATTAAGGTAGCGTTTGACAGAGTTTACAATGCAGTTTGTAGTTTTTTTTTTTTTTTTGAAAACTAAAAAGAGTTTTGGTTTTTTTTTCCCACCAGTTCTAACAACTTTTGGACGTTTGACATAATTTTGGTTTTCAAAAAATAGAAAAACAAAAGCGTTTGTCAGGATAGTTTTTTATTTTATTTTATACATTCTCACATAATTAAACAAATATTACAAAAATATGTAAAAACTCAAATAGTAAACAATAACAGTTCAAACAATGTCTCACAAATTTCAACAATTGAAACGCATAACATTTCGCAAATCTCATAACTTTTACATCCATATTCTAAGATTCAAGTGATATTAAACTAATCTCAACAATAAATCAACCTCTTCTATCCCAAATCTTTCTACCAATGCAATCTCTAACTACCCTCATTTTTCTGTTGTTGTTGTTGTTGAGAATTACTTATATCCACCGGGATTTGATCTTGTGAATTGGTCTCAGCGCCTTCAACAGTCATATCTTTCCTTGCAAAATCCTGAAATTTTGGATCACCTCGATCTTGTCTTGTAATGAAGTTGTGTGACGTGCAACGTAACCAACTAAGATGACCAGTAACCATTACTCCACAGATTATAATGAAAATTAACATAATGAAACTATTGGCAGTTCATATGCTAAACAATTCATATACCAAACAAACTGAGCTTGATGTCAATCAAACTGAACTATGGGCAGTTCATACACAATATTAAAACTTACCAACATCAAAATCGATAAAATGAGCACTTTAATTTCCTCTACTCCTTAGAGAACCATTCCTAAGTCCAGGTATTATCATGTATTTTTTTTTATATTTTTTAAGGGGCATCGATTATTCCCTCTACTAACTTTTGCATATGACTGCAAATTTAAATTTATTGACATAGGACATAGTCAGAATATCTACAAGTTCGATAAGGCCTTCTTTTTCAACTTTTATGATAAATTTATGTGTTATTTTGTGTTTCGTAGAATAGTGGAATGTTATAATTTTGGAACTCATGCCCCTGAGATTATGGTAAAATTACAGTTAATGACATTATGTTTTGAAAGGTAAAGCCGTATTAATCCGTTAAAAATTTTATATATTTGCTTGTGTTATCAATTCATATTTTTTAAATGTCAACACTACCCTCATTTTGTATCTACAAGGTATTTATAATATAATAATTTACATATCCTAATTTTCCAAATTAAGGGTTTCAACCCAAATTCTCCCCCAACCTCGCCGCCAAACCTTCTTCGGCAAGCACTCAGCCTGAAAGTCGGCAAACTGGCTCAGCCCCACCGGCCTCATCCCGGCATTGGCGAACGTCGTCCTCCACGTTATCTTACCCCGTCGGGCCACCTCCACAGCTGTAAATGTCCTCGGTGGCAGCATGGGTAGGTGGTGGGATGATTGGATGCAGTGCTAGCCTGATTAGTGGTGGTGGAAGGTTGCTCTGGTGGTAGTTAATGGCGGTGGCTGCCTTAGAGTCGGATAGTAGTTTGACGCAAATAAGAAATCTTCTACATCTTCTTACAGATTTTAAACCCCAAATTCAATTTTTTGTTTTTGTTCATTTGGTTTGTTGAATCGTGATGGTTTGTTATAAGTAATTGGAGTGAGAAAGATATGACAATTGATTGGGGTGAGAAGGCTGAAGAAAGGTGAAAAAGCTGAAGAACATGATGATGGTGGGATGCTATTGTGGCTGTTATTACGGCCAGTTATGGGATAGGGGGGATGGGGGTTGCGTGTGTGTTGTTTATGTATGTGTTGAATCTGAAGAAGTGTAAAGAAATGGTGGTGGTGGCGGTGGTGGGGCTGTATGGTGAGACGAAGGGATGAGAAATGACATTTGAATAATTACATTCCTAAGGGATGGACAGTCTGGTCTTTTTATCCTTCTAGTATTTTTGTTCTATCAACGGACATAAGTACTATTTGTTCCAACTAATGGACACGCGTGTAACTTTACCCTAACTTCAAGGTCATGGGTGTAATTAACCGTATAATTTTCTTCACTCTTAAAACCTTATGCTATTGATAATATATTTTTCCTTTTTATTTTGATGATACAAGTCTCTATTTGATCAATGATCTGGGTTATAAATTTTTCTTGATAAACTTTTGTTGAGTTTGTATTTATATTAAAACTGTAATGCATATGTGTAATTATAAGGCGAAATACATAGGTTTGCGGACATTATTGAAATTGCTTATTTCATTACCTTTATCTGCTATCAACTTCACACATTCATTTCGTAATATAGATTTCATAATGACACACATGTATATAGACTTTTTAGATGAGTATATGTGGTATTATCATATAATTGTGTTAAAAATATGTACAACTAAATTAATAGCTTTATTGTACTATTAAGATGAACAAGGTCATGTTAGAAAAAATAAAAGAGAGCTTTAAAGCATACTATTAGAAAAACTTAGAGTACACTATAGATTTTTTAATTGAAAAGTAGAAAAAAGAAGGTTCATTTAAGATTAAGCCTGATTTTAAACAAATTGTATTCGAACGTTGGAACTTTAGATAGAAAAATTTGTAGAAAGACTTGCTTTGTACTTTAATATTAAAATAAGAGATACATGAAAGTTATACTCCTTTCGTCCCAAATTATTTGATCATATTTGATTGCACGCTTATTTAGGATATGTGTCTTGTTTTATGAGTTTCTTATTCTATCCAAAGAGAAAAAGACAGGGGGAGGAAGAAAGTGGTTAAGTAGAGAGAAATGAGTTGGTAAATGATTAAACGTGGAGAGGGAAGTAGAATAAAAAATAGTGTACAAAAGGTAAACATGTGAAAACAGCTACAAAATTTTTCTTAATTTGAAAACTGATCAACTTTTTTGGGACATGGAGTAATAGACTAGATCATTATCAGAAGCAAATAAACTGCAAGGGATATTTTGACCCCCAATAATCATTGCTACAAGAAATGACCATCACTCTACATAAAGAAACAAGATTGATGATGAATGATGCTAAAAATCCTAAGTGATGATATTTTGAGATTTAATGGTGATTCTTGAATAAAAAAGCGTTAAAACTCTAAAATTAAATGATAGTATTTTTATTTCAAATCACTATATAACGTGTAAAGCACGTGATCCTTATTAATATTACTAGCCCAGAATCACGTGCCAAGCACGGGACGATTTATTAATAGTAATTTCTTTTAGTAGTTTTGAAATGCATGATAAAATATATTGCACAAATTTATAATTTTATGATTATTTCATCAAATATAGTTACTTTAATTTTTGTCTTGAACTTTCTTGTAATAAAATAAATTCACCCTTCGGGTGAAATATCAATAAACAATGTCCTTATCCATATTTGCTAATTCTGATTTGGTAACTATATAGATGAACAAAAATTAAAAGTTTATTTAGTACACTGAAAAAAAAAGTAAATTATTCTGATAACGAAGAACATATTGAGATCAATTTGCTATAGCACAAGACATTTTTAATATTCTCTAAGTATCTTTTAAAAATAATTTGTACCTTTGAATGGGTTGCCCATAACGTTAATTGCATATTAGTTTAATTTTAATAGAGAAAATTTTGGTCCATATATATATATATATATATATTTGTTTATAGCATGTGATTTATAAATTTAATCAACACGACTAATTAAGTAAGGATGATATGCCATTTTTAGAAGCAAATGTAATCCACCAACAAAGTAATTGGTGTATGAGGTAATTATATAAAGTTTAAAAAGTTTAACCAACATGACTATATAGGATAGCTCAAAACCTCGTAGTGAAGAAATTGTTGAACAAAATTTAACCAAGATTTCACAGAGTAAACAATAACCATACACTTACTAAGTAAGATTTATCTTCAGATATAATAATATTTTCAATCTAAGTTTTAGTTTACATTCATCACAACATAACTAATATTTTTTTAGACTTTATATGCAATTATATTCAGAATTATAAAAATTAACATAAAATCATAAATAATATATTGCTAATGCAGAATTTAGAATGCTTAAGAGTTTAATTACTCACAACAAAAATACTATAGAAAATTAGTTCAAACCTTTTCCCAACATAAAATTAGTTGAATCTAAGAAACACTCACGTAATTAAGGTTTTAAATTTGTACTATTTTTTTAATATATCTCATATAGAATCTGCATATTATGGTATTTCTACATTTAACCAATGCGAGTAAATAGGATAATGCAAAACCTTAGAGTAAGAAAGTTATTGACCAAAATTTTTAACCAACGTATTTATCAAGTTAGATTCATATTTGAATTTTTAGAAAACTTAAATATGAATATGAAATAGTACCTTATTTTTTCTTATTAAACCTCTTAAGTAGTTTTTGTTTTACATGTTAATATTTCATGTTAGAGAGCTTTTTCGATATATAATATTCAAATAAAGTCATAATAGGTTAGAAAATTTTAACTGTTTCGAATTGATTTTCGAATTGCATAAGGCTTATTATTTGAATGTGCTATATTTCCGGACTTTATTAAAAATTAAGGACCCCGTTCAAAATAATGTGGTGATCTTTAACAACATTAATATGTTTAAAATTCATTTTTGTAACTCTTATTAAATTAGAAACACAATTCAATGAGGTGTCATGAACTATCATTACATTTCTCGACTCAGTTATTACATAATATAGCTCAGGATCCCGATTTAAGCTCGAGTACGCTAATAAAATATTTTTGAAAGCTACAAAAAGTGAATCAATGCATACCACATTTCAAGTAACAAAAAGAGATTAACATTTTATAGAAAAAAGAAATCTACTTATACTAAAACTATTATGTTAGCAAGAAAGGGCAAATTACACATATGTCCCTGAGGTTAGGGTATAATTACAGTCAAGGACATTAAGTTTTAAAATGTAACATACCGTGACCAAACACTTTTAAAATGTATCAGCCGTGTCCATCCGTTAGGGTTCCGTCCAAAAAGTGTACTTTTTTTATGATGTCATCAATACGTATTTTTAAAATGACGATACTACCCCTTGTACTGTATATACTAAATATTTTTAAAAATTTTAAATTAAGATTTCAAGCCTTAATTTAAAGTCACAATGTATCACCCTGCAAATTTGCAAATTAGGATTTTGTTGAAACCCTAAGTCTTTTTTTTAAAGAAAATTAAGATTAACCCCATATTATCCTCCTACTTTCAAAATTTAGTGTTTATTGGAGCCCTAATTTTCAAATTAGGGTTCCAAAACCCTAATTTGAAAATTTAAAAGAATTGGAGAGAGAGATAATTTAAGAAAGAATTTTTAAGATAATGGCAGTTGAATAAATATATTTGTAATTTAGGGGCAATTAAGTCTTTTCGTCAAAACCGTTATGTATTTTTGTATTCCGTCTGGTCAACGGACATAAGTGTAATTTGTCCAAACTATTGTCCTTGCCTGTATTATACCCTAACCTCAGGGACATAGGTGTAATTTGTCCAAATTTTTAATACTTTATCTGTAACAATTTTAAGTAACTTGTCGATACAACCCTCATTCAGATAAAGTTAATATAATGATAAGGTAGAGTTTTAGAATGATCAGAATTAATTTTTAAAATTTAAGTACATAATTGTCAAAAAGAAATATTAATAGATTAGTATATTGATTAGGTAGAATTTTAGAATGATTAGAATTAGTTTCTAAATCAAATAAGACTACTACTATAGAAGTTAATTAATCTTAATATAAGGATCTGATGACGTGTCATATAAAGAAGCGATGATGTGTCGCGTAAAGAAGTTATCAGTATCTTTCTCGCTTTGCTTATTATATGTTATATATATAGATATATATATTATATGTATATATATATATATTATATGTATATATATATATATATATATATATATATATATATATATATATATATATATATATATATATAGATATAGATTAGAAACATAAACATATTAAACTGCATAGATAACATTTACAGAACCATAATGCTTAAAAATTAACTGCTTATCTGAGTGGCTAATACTATAAACTCAAATTGTCGTACATGAAACCAAAATTGCTCAAGTTCTAGTTGGCCGGGTTTGTTAAAACTCAGCTCAACCTGAGAGGTAGCTCAACCTCTAAAGGCATTAGCCAATGGCAGGTTTTTTTGGGCTTAGGTTTCTGTTCACGTTGCTTTCGCGTTACGTTATTTTGGTGGAAAAATCACCAATTTGACTAAGAACCTGACAAACGCATTGGACCAAAATTATATTCAGGAAAAATGCGATTCGCGGGCCTCCATGTTTGATTCCTCCAAGTGATAGAATGAGTCATCGTCGTGGAGTACGCGTTTGTTACTATGCTTCTTGCTAATTTTTATCGGACCGGTAGCGTAAAATACTGTAAGGCTTAAACATTTCTAAGGACCTAGCTAGCTCAACGAACTTGAAAAAAAAGTGGACGTACCGATATGTTGCCCTTGATAATGGTGTCAGAGTAGGCCTCTAGTTCTGAATCCTAATAAAGCCAGCATGACATCAATCATTGTCTTGATATGTCCCTCTTTATCATTTCTGCGCTCATCTACGAAACGTTGAAATAGCCCATCACTTATCTTTTGCAACCTTATCATCCTCTTCTCCACACCCTGAAAATCAATCAGCTGCAAAAAGGGCAAGAAATTCCCAATATTTGAGCTCCACCAAGTTCAAAAACCTCACTTATAATTTTCCGAATTGCCTAGCCCCCTCATAATCTTCCACTCCAACTCCAAAGTAACGCTTGCCCGCCACAATCCTCATTATAATGTAGATGTATGCTTGGAGCCATGGCCATATATGTGTGAGTTTATAAACACATCAAAGACAGGATAAAAGGTTGAAAGAGTAATGACACCACATTATCTTATAGTTTTGGATGGACATCGTTTTTCGCAAGAAAGATTTTGTTGGCTAGGGATCTTTTAATAGTTAGTGGCCCATGTTTTATCTACCTTTAGGAAGTGATTTGCGTAAAACAAACTTTTCTGGATAACTAATTTTTGCTGCTGTCGGGATTGTAGGAATTTTTCTATAATTCTTTATATATGACAATTAATAATCACTAAATATTTCTAGTAATTTTTCTTCTAACACTTTCAGCGACAATTCTTAACAACAAATTTTTAAGGTCGCTAAATAAAAGTCATTCGAAATATTTAGCGACCGTTAAATTATCTGTTTTTACCTATAAGTACAATTACCATTCGACATAATTCAACATATTTTACAATTTCTCAAAATTTTCTGTTTTTAATTGGATATATACATATTGTCCAGAAGCATTTGGGTGGCTAGGTTTATATTGACGGTGGTCCTTGACCCAATCTCTCTGTTTATTTTTATTTCGACACTGATCTTGCCCAAATATAAAGTTATTAGAGGAGCTCTCAGTTTGAATCGAAATTGCACTGCTTTTCAAGGCCGTCGGTGTTGACTTAAGCAACATGCTCTCGTCGATAAGGCTCCGTTATTGACTAGGAATGGAGGAACGGTGTTGGCGCGCGTGTGTGTATTCACTTTTAGCTGATCTCATTCATGAAGCTTTGACTTAGGGCCTAAGAACTTGGAAAAATTATGCGCTTTTATCATCGGTAGTTCAAGACTTTTATATCCGCGAAGAGAAATCAGCAACCAATTACAAGTAGCCGTACCGCGGATTTTCTGAAGCAGAATGCCAATTCATATCAAAAAGTTGCTGTCAGGCCATGCCCCGAAATTTCCATGCTCTTTGCATCAGTTTTGCTTAATATCTTTAACTTGACCCGACTTCACTTCGAAGAAAAGAATCCTTCAATTTTGAGAAAATTAATTCTTACAGCCTTGCGAAAAACGTTTGTTTCTTGATGCTCGGGCATATTGAGTAAAGCCTCTGCATGTATCTATAATTAATTTATCACAGTAGATGTCTACATTTTCATTTTCTTCGTGAACTTAATATGAGACTTTTACAGTCATGGGAGCAATTCGCTGGAAGGACAAGAGAATTGACATTTTATCGTTAGAGAGAAGGTCTCTATATATAGTCACTAGAAGTAATCCTCAGTAGGTGCTTCGCAATTAAAGAAGGGAGTAGGATAGCTGGCAGACTGCATAATATTTTCCAAACTCGGATTTTAAAATTCTTATATATATATATATATATATATATATATATTTTGTTAGCATATGCTTATGTTTAGAACCATAAATCTTGATTTGGAGAGGTGAAATGACTTGAGAGGTGCTGATAAGTGGGACACTGTTATTTTACTTATTCCGTGAATCAGAAGGGGGGGGGGGGGGGGTGTTTGGGGCTGATTGCTTAGCTCTAGAGTGCATCATTCTGTACTGTATTTGATTTGACCTATTAAATTAAAACATGATATATATTGTTGAACTCATTCTTTAATAGCTTAAACTTTAGAATAATCGGTAACTTATAATCAATATGGTATGAGAGGAGAAGAAAATACTATTTTGAGAGTCACTTTAAGCTTCATAACTCCGACAGCAGCCTTACGCTGCTTGTCCGACAAAGTTTGCTTCATATATACAATTTCGATCCACCATAACACAGTCCAATTTTTTCCCGCCACAAAGTTTGGGGCTGATTGCTTAGCTCTAGAGTGCATCATTCTGTACTGTATTTGATTTGACCTATTAAATTAAAACATGATATATATTGTTGAACTCATTCTTTAATAGCTTAAACTTTAGAATAATCGGTAACTTATAATCAATATGGTATGAGAGGAGAAAAAATACTGTTTTGAGAGTCACTTTAAGCTTCATAACTCCGGCAGCAGCCTTACGCTGCTTGTCCGACAAAGTTTGCTTCATATATACAATTTCGATCCACCATAACACAGTCCAATTTTTTCCCGGGTTCATGCAGATTTGCCTGCTCCCATTACGACATGTTTGCACCCATTGCAGTTTTGTTTGCACCTACAACAATAATATATTTGCCTACCGCAATTTTGTCTAAACTTTAATCGTGTTATATTTTGGTCTTTGTTTTATTAGATTCCTGAATCTGGATACATCAATTTTGCCTTAGCTATATTTTGCGTCAAGTCTATGAATCTTAGATGCCATTTTTTCTTGTTTTACGTCAAATTTGTGAATTCTGACTCATCAATTATATTTCTTTTATCTGGTCAATAAACGTGGTCACACTTTTTTACATCGGACTTAGGAATATGGATGTGCATCTTTTCTTATTTTATGTCAAATCAGTGAATTCTAACACATCAATCATTTTTTTTATGTCCTGTGAATGTGGAGCCTCTTTTTCATATGCTTCTAGATTGCGACTCTATCATATCTGTCTGATGAGATCTTCCGTACTTGATTTGACCTCTTAAATTAAAGCAAGGTATATATTGTTGGATTTATTCATTAATAGCTTAAAGTTTTAGAATAATCAGTAACTTATAATCAATATGGTATGAGAGGAGAAGAAAATACTGTTTTGAGAGTCACTTTAAGCTTCATAACTCCGGCAGCAGCCTTACGCTGCTTGTCCGACAAAGTTTGCTTCATATATACAATTTCGATCCACCATAACACAGTCCAATTTTTTCCCGGGTTCATGCAGATTTGCCTGCTCCCATTACGACATGTTTGCACCCATTGCAGTTTTGTTTGCACCTACAACAATAATATATTTGCCTACCGCAATTTTGTCTAAACTTTAATCGTGTTATATTTTGGTCTTTGTTTTATTAGATTCCTGAATCTGGATACATCAATTTTGCCTTAGCTATATTTTGCGTCAAGTCTATGAATCTTAGATGCCATTTTTTCTTGTTTTACGTCAAATTTGTGAATTCTGACTCATCAATTATATTTCTTTTATCTGGTCAATAAACGTGGTCACACTTTTTTACATCGGACTTAGGAATATGGATGTGCATCTTTTCTTGTTTTATGTCAAATCAATGAATTCTAACACATCAATCATTTTTTTTATGTCCTGTGAATGTGGAGCCTCTTTCTCATATGCTTCTAGATTGCGACTCTATCATTTCTGTCTGATGAGATCTTCCGTACTTGATTTGACCTCTTAAATTAAAGCAAGGTATATATTGTTGGATTTATTCATTAATAGCTTAAAGTTTTAGAATAATCAGTAACTTATAATCAATATGGTATGAGAGGAGAAGAAAATACTGTTTTGAGAGTCACTTTAAGCTTCATAACTCCGGCAGCAGCCTTACGCTGCTTGTCCGACAAAGTTTGCTTCATATATACAATTTCGATCCACCATAACACAGTCCAATTTTTTCCCGGGTTCATGCAGATTTGCCTGCTCCCATTACGACATGTTTGCATCCATTGCAGTTTTGTTTGCACCTACAACAATAATATATTTGCCTACCGCAATTTTGTCTAAACTTTAATCGTGTTATATATTGGTCTTTGTTTTATTAGATTCCTGAATCTGGATACATCAATTTTGCCTTAGCTATATTTTGCGTCAAGTCTATGAATCTTAGATGCCATTTTTTCTTGTTTTACGTCAAATTTGTGAATTCTGACTCATCAATTATATTTCTTTTATCTGGTCAATAAACGTGGTCACACTTTTTTACATCGGACTTAGGAATATGGATGTGCATCTTTTCTTGTTTTATGTCAAATCAGTGAATTCTAACACATCAATCATTTTTTTTTATGTCCTGTGAATGTGGGGCCTCTTTCTCATATGCTTCTAGATTGCGACTCTATGGTATCTGTCTGATGAGATCTTCCGTACTTGATTTGACCTCTTAAATTAAAGCAAGGTATATATTATTGAATTTATTCATTAGTAGCTTAAAATTTTAGAATAATCAGTAACTTTTAATCAATATGGTATGAGAGTAGAAGAAAATATTATTTTGAGTCACTTTAAACTTCATAACTCCGACAACAGCCTTACGTTGCTTGTTTGACAAAGTTTGCTTCATTCGATCCACCATAACACAGTCTAATTTTTTTCCCGAGTTCATGCAAATTCGCCTGCTCCCTTCACGACATGTTTGCACCCGTTGCAGTTTTGTTTGCACCTACAACAATAATATCTTTGCCTACCGTAATTTTGTCTTAACTTTAATAGTGTTATATTTTGGTCTTCGTTTTATTAGATTCACGAATCCAGATACACCAGTTTGGCCTTAACTTTATTTTCTGCCTCGTCTATGAATAGTAGATGCAATTTTTTCTTGTTTTACGTCAAATTGGTGAATTCTGACTGATCACTTGTCTTTCTTTATCTGGTCAATAAATGTGGACACTTTTTTACATCGGACTTATGAGTATGGATTGGTATCTTTTCTTGTTTTATGTCAAATCAGTTAATTCTAACACATCAAATCATTTTTTTATGTCATGTGAACGTGGACCCTCTTTCTCATATGCTTCTAGACTGCGACGCTATGATATCTATTCTCGTTTATGTCTGATTTGTAAATTCGAACACATCTAGGGCCCTTCTTCTCATCTAGTCTGTGAACCTAGATCATCTCTATTCTCGCTTTCATGTCTGATCTGTAATCTCTACATGATACACCTTTCTCTTAAGATTTAGCAAGTTCGAGTGACCTCACTTACACATTACTCACAAGATTTTCTGCAAATGAAGATGAAAAAGACAGCAGTTTTAATTTATAACTACTTAAGGTTCGTTTGACAAATTTTTTTTTTATTTTCAGTTTTTGAAAAGTAGCTTAATTATTTTTTTTTCTACAAAAACAAGTGAGTGTTTGATAACCCCTTTTTTTTTAGGTGTTTGGTAACCCTTTTTATTTTGACTTTTTTTTTTGGTCGTTTGCAGTGGCGGTGGTGGGGCGTAGCGGTGGTCGACGGTGGTGGTGGTGGTGGCCGGAGGTGGTTACCGGCAGTCTCCGGCGGCCGGAGGTGGCTGCCGGCAGTCTCCGGCGGTCGAAGGTGGCTGCCGGCGGTGGTCGCCTGAGGTGGTCGCCGGCGGTGGGAGGGTGGTGGTGGTGGTCTCAAAAAATAAAAACTAAAAGTGAAAAAAAAAATCAGTTTTTGGAGTTTTTTTTTTAACTCTTCAGTTTAAAAAATTGATTTTTTAAATTGGAGAAGGAAAAAAAAACGGTTACCAAACGCACTTTTTTTTTTCAATTTTCAAAACTGAAAAAAAAAAAGAGGAAAAAAAAACTGCGTCAAACGTAGCCTTAGACTTGCAAGACGTTTTGGTAACAAGATTAAGGCTAGGTTTGAGAAAAAAAATTTCCTCTTTTTTTTAGTTTTTAAAAACTGAAAAAAAAGGGGCGTTTGGTAACCATTTTTTTTTCAGTTTAAAAACCAGTTTTTAAACTGAAGAGTAAAAAACAGAACTCCAGAAACTGGTTTTTTTTTTCAGTTTTGGTTTTTTTTTCTAGACCAACACCACCACCCTCCCACCGCCGGCAGCCACCTCAGGCGACCACCGCCGGACGCCGGCGACCACCGCCGGAGACTGCCGGCAGCCACCTCCGACCGCCGGCGACCACCTCCGGCCGCCGGCGAACACCTCCGGCCACCGGCAGCCACCTCCGGCGACCACCGCCGGAGACTGCCGGCCGTCGGCGACCACTGCCGGCGACCACCTCCGGCCGCCGGCGAACACCTCCGGCCGCCGGCGACCACCTCCGGCCGCCGGCAGCCACCTCCGGCCGCCGGCCACCACCGGCAGCCACCTCCGGCGACCACCGCCGGAGACTGCCGGCCGCCGGCGACCACTGCCGGCGACCACCAGCAGCCACCTCCGGCCGCCGGCCACCACCACCACCACCGGCCACCACCGCTACACCCCACCACCGCCACCGCAAACCACAAAAAAAAAAAGTCAAAATAAAAAGGGTTACCAAACACAAAAAAAAAAAGGGGTTATCAAACACCCACTTGTTTTTATAAAAAAAAAAAAAATTAAGCTGCTCTTTAAAAAACTGAAAACCAAAAAAAAATTTTTGTCAAACGAACCCTTAATGTGAATGATACTTGGTAAAAAGGAAAATGCAATAACATTAGCCTGCAATATTGAAGGAACATTAATCGTGCCCTATCTTTTATTCACCTGAGTACAATGGGCAAAAGAACAACTACTATAACATTAGCCAGTAATATTTAAAGAACACTAATCGTGCCCTATCTTTTATTCAGCGGAGTACAATAGCAGTATCCATAAATCTACTTGGAAAGAAGAAAGAAAATCAAACAGATCGAACTCATAGTTCTGAAAGATTTCTTATCATATGCTCGCGTGCTCTACACATAGCTTCTAATGGCAAAGCTTTGGGCATAGTGATTCCTACACCTTCAGACATGTCCACCAGCTCTTCACTAACCCTCTCCCATTCAAAACATTGAATCATTGCTGCCAAAGTTAAGGCCGCCACGCGGTTCGCCAGCCCAGCCCCAGGGCACTGCCTCCTTCCCATTCCGAATGGCACAAACTTATATGCCCCGTTTTCCCCACCTTCAAACCTCTCCGGTCTGAAAGTTGTGGGGTCATCCCAAACCGTAGGGTCCCTATGCATGGCCCATGCATTGACCAGTAGCATTGTTCCACGTGGCACATCAAACCCTCCCACTGTGGAGTTGGCTGATGACTCGTGTGGCACGAGAAGGGGTATTGCTGGAAATAACCGAAGTGTCTCATTGATGATGCGTTGGAGATAGTGCAGCTTAGGGATATCAGGTTCATCGACCAAACGGTCTTGGCCAACATAACTGTCGAGCTCAGCTCTGGCCTTCTCTAAGACCTTAGGATGGTTGACTAAAAGCGACAATGCCCACTCTATTGTCACTGTTGAAGTATCTGTGCCGGCTATGAGCATTGTCTGCACAAGTCACAATGCAACAAGGTTAGATAGGAAACCGAATATGCGTCTTCATTTACAACTTAATTTAGAGAGAACGATTTGTTTTAAGTTTTTATAAAAATAAACACGTAGGAACGTGCTAAGATGCAATCATTTTCACAGGCTATATGTTTAGCTAAAGTATATTCTCAAAGAATTCCTAGTGGGTAGTGTACATTACAGCATAACAATTTAGGTAGGCTATGTTAGAACAGAATTCTATCAACTAAGGCTCTTGAGAACAGTACACAGAAGTGAAATCAAGCAAAAACCAAAACAAAGAAAAAGAAAAGGAAGTAGGGGCGGAGACATCAACGAGTGGAATCTATAATGCACACTGCCATCTCTAGTATAAATTTCGCAGGTTAAAATGATTTACTATGAGTGCACATTACATAAGGGTCACACCATGTTTTTCAGTTTACAACACTTTACAGAATTATATGGCCTAATATGACTTTGGCAAAAAGTGGAATATGAATCGTAAAAAAAGAGTTATATCGCCTAAATTGAATTTGGGAAAAGGGGGAATATGAATCGTAAAAATGTCTCTTTCTAGATCATAGTTTTATGTGAACGTACCGATATATTGCCTTTGATAATATTGTCGGAGTAGTTTTCAGGTTCTGTATCTTGCAAAGCCAGCATGGCATCAATCATTGTCTTGATATTTCCCTCTTTCTTGATTCTGTGCTCATCTATCAAACCTTGGAAAAACCTGTCACACTTTTCCTGCAATCTTATTATATTCTTCTCCAAACCCTGAAAATCAATCCACTGCAAAGCGGGCAAAAAGTCCCCAGGGTTTGATGCCCCAGCTAATGCTAACATATCTTTTACAACTCCGCGGAATACCCTAGCCTCCTCGTAATCCTCCACTTCAGCTCCAAAGTATCGCTTGCCTGCAACCATTCTCATAATAATGTTAAATGACAACTCAGATAGCCTGGGCTTCATTTCCACCTTGGCAAAGCTTTGCTGCGAATCGCGGAACAAGTTTTTCACTAGTGATCTGGTTTCTTCTTGTCGAATGCTCAGAAATGTGTTGAGCTTAGTGGTTGAGAAGATTTCTAGTGTACTAAAGCGACGGAGGTTACGCCAGTGTGGTCCATAAGGTGCAGCCGCCATTGTGGTGTGATTGTACATCATATGCTTGCCCATAAGAAGTTGAGGTCTATTCGCGAAAATGATATCATTTTTGGTAAAACACTCTTCAACTGCCGTTGGCGAGGATATGACAAGAACGGGGCGGGAACCAAATCGGAGGGCGAATATCGGACCATATTTGTAAGAAAGTTGCTGTAACACTTGGTGGACAGGTTCTTTTATAAGGTGGAGATGGCCTATTATTGGATACGACGGTGGGCTTGGGGGGAGGTTTTTGTGTGGCCTCGTCTTACGCAGAATGAACTTTGAAAGGAGGAGAAGAAGAAGGAGACATGAAGATACAAAAACTAAGTGAGACCAGTTTTGCTCCATGGAACTTGTTCCAATGTATGCTTGGAATGCATGAGCCTAGATTTCTCAGCTTATATAGGCATCACAGATAAGGGCCAAGGATGAGATAGATCTTACTTTTCCTGATAGGTATCGTTTTCAGCAAAAAACAATAGTGTGGGTGGCTATAGAGGAATTTTCTTGTCATAGTTGTTGAATTACGAAAGGATAGTTTTTCAAAGGATAGTTTTCTCGGTGCTTTTGGCTAATGACATATATTCAGACTAAAACAAGTCCCCGATTAACTAGCGACTGCCACACGTCGCACGCAGTAGTCAAACATGACAAATGACATATTCGTATTTCTTTGTGTTTTTGGATTTTATTGGAAGATCCAAGATCCCAAATCCTAATTTGTGTTGACCCTCAACTCCTAACCTCCTAAAGCTCTCCTCACAAATCTATGCCAAACTCAAGTTTTTCAACACTACATGTTGATTTGTTAAGATTTCTTCCTCTCACAGAAAGTGACTAATCTACTTGTGAGCTTGTCTGGTCCCACTAGATTTTCTTATGCAACAGTCACTATGAAAGTGCCCCTTGAATGAAATGCTTAAGAATCACGTGTATATAAGATCGCTACAATATCATTTCACAATGATACAATTGCATTAACCCAATTACATATCCTTGTTTTTCAGGTTCTTTCTGTGTTTTAATTTTTAAAGGCAATTTCGATCAAAACCACACCAAATCAACTTCATATATATATATATATATATATATATATATATATATGGTCGTGATCCATTGCTAGTGCTAACACGTTGCTAGCGCTGTTTGCCCGTCCGCTACATTATGTAGCGGACGTTGCTAGCGCTAGCAACTTAACCCAAGTTGCTAGCGCAATCTGATCGTCCACGCGGGAGAATGGAAGGCCAGATCGCGCGCCACAACCGAAATGAATAGCGTAAATATAATTTTGTGTATAAATTCTTGAAATTTAATTCTTTGGTACCAAAAAAAAAATAAAATTAGTACCTAAAATACTAAAGAACAAAGTAACAATCCAATTTGATGTGAAATAATTGATTACTCATTGTATGCTTCACTTTTTGAATACTTTATTTTGAACTTTTGAATCTTACTAAATTTTAAGCACTATAGCATGGTTTACTGTTATGAAACAATTTCGGGATTATGCTTTCATTAAATTTCTCTTGATTAAGTTACTGCTTATATGTAAATTCGTGAAGGCGATATGTTTTGAATTCGATCGTTTACTTCAAGCGAATACGAATAAATTGTAATTTTTAAAACCATTGGCATGATGCTTCAATATCCAACCTTAACCCTAACAAAATATGTTAAAATTCAAACATACTCATAGCGTTTAAATAGAACTCACCCGGGCCTTGCCCAGGTTGCTGAACTAGTTATTATCTATAAAAAAAAAACTGAAGCCTTTTACTTAAAATTGCGACACATATGATTTTGAAAGCTCTATATTTACGCCACGTAGGGTTTTTTTAAGCTCTCAATTTGTTGACAAGTAAGAATTTTTCAGTCTTCTCCTCCTGCCATGTTAGCTCCAACTTCTGCCCAAAGAGTCCCCTCAATTTGTTGGATTCTTCAATTAAATTTGGACTCTTCAATCAATAAGCAACAAGTCCATAGAATCCTTGATCTCAACAATCTTATGCTTTGCTAACTACTACCTTCATCCATTAGAGTTTTATCAGATGTGTATCCACATTAAAGTCATATGCTTTTTAACTTCTACCTTACTTATGGTACTCAAAATGTTACGTAGAAAGTTCTCCCAACAATCTCTACATTCTTCTCTTCTCAGAATCTACATGATTTCAGTTTGCCTAAACTTTGTAAGCCTTCATCTCCAAAACCTAAGTATTATGTTTTCCTTCCTCTATTTCTTTGTTTTCCAAGTGTGAGCAGATGTGGGGTTCGGGAGCGGGAGCATTACTAGAATTGCAGACTCCAGAAACCAAGGTTTGACATCAGATTGTTTAATCTGCTTGAAGCCTCGCAGCATATATAGCTTTAGGGAAAATCCTTAGGTGAACAAAGTGGGTGCACGAACCGGCACTTTGCTTGAATTTGTTGTAGAATTTAGTTCTTAATTTTTTGGGAGACTACTCTTTAACCTTTACAGACAAAAAGGGTTAGAGTTATTCAAGCTTTTACCAATTAAAACATCTCTCTCTCTCTCTCTCTCTCTCTCTACAGTGGAACCTGTCAACTCTTGATAAAGTGGAGAAGGATTTAGTGGACCTTGTGTTCCAGCCATTCAAAGAAGATTTGGAGCTCAACATTCCAGATAAGGTAGAATGAAGGTTTTCTTTAACTTCTAGAAGTTGTCCTATTTTGAATGTAGCTTCTACGTTGGTTTAATCACATGTTGGGTTGCGGTTTCTAATTAGTTCCAATTCACAAATGCTCAGGTGGGGTCGGAAATATGAGAATTATGCTTACACTTTGAAGATGTCAAATGAAACAAAATAAGCTTCTTCACATCGGCCATGAATTTCTTGAAATGGTCGACATGTTCAAAATATCGTGTTGAAAGCATTTGTAGCCAGCAGTTAACCAGAAGAATAATCTATAGAGTACAGTTTCAAGAGGTAAGCATGAATTCAAAGTCGCAGGGTTATTATCGACGGACTTTTAGCGACTTGAGGCACGTACTATAAGCTTGATAAAGCTTTTATGACTCTAGCTGTCCACATTCTTCCTTCTTCTTTTTTTTTTTGTTGTGTTGGTAAGATATGCACTACTCATAATATTTGTTTAGGTTGATGCTTTTCCTCTACTTTTTTCACTACAAGGTTACCCGCTATAGTTTTCAGCGAGAACAAATATGTACTTAACGCGTTAGTTTGACTGTATTCATTAAGTGTTCCCTACCACGTGCCTCTTTGATTTGCGCTTTGAGATTGCAAGAGGTAAGTTTTTGAGGAATCTTATCTTCTAAGCTTTGGGATAAGTTTTTCGAGTCTTTTGCATCAATCTTCCATGACTAACATGTTATACTTTGTCTTAACCAGATATTTCAAAACTGAATTTTAAAGAAAATAATTGTGAATGATTCGCGGATAGGTTGTGATAAGCTGAGTTTGGGAAAGAGAGTAAATGAAAAACTAAATGAATTTTAAGATGAATTTAACCCCTTGGTTGGAAGATTAAACGTAGATAGCTGTTCTTATGTGAATACAAGGGTGGTCGATCCATGTTAATGGTTGCACGTGAATACAAGGTGTGGGAAAACTCCACTTTTACCAAGCCTGTGGTGGGAAACAAGGCTTATGAGCATTTCTCTTACAAACTAGGAAGCTGGGATATCGAACGGGACAAGCCCCCAGAGTTGAAATTTCATATATTGCATACAAGCGCAAACTTTCAAGCATGAAGTACCTCTAGATGGTCCAGGACTTAACTTTATAAGCTCATCAAGCCTAACAATGGTTGAGAACGGCTGTCAAGCTTAATGTAAACCGGATAGTTAAATCTCATAACCATTCTTACGAGTCACGAAAATTGCAAAATATGTGGCATAAGGGGTCAACAAAATTGTGACCAGCCCTAGGATTGATAAATATGTGGCATAAGAGGTCACCACTTCGATTCTTGAAAACGAAGACACAAGTATTATTCCATAAAATTTGTGCACGTTACTATTACACAGAAAAAAAAATGCAACTGGAATAAGATATCTATTTATCCTATTTCCAAATTACTTGAACACTGTTCCTCTGTTTCACTGCAACTTTTCTCTTAATTATACAAATTTAGTAAATGTAAACGTCAAATTAAACTCGATTACAAATTAAATAAGTATCGTTTCACAAGTCAAGTCAAGGTTTACACGTATTAAAACTATCCTTGAAATTCGCCCAAATTAAGAAGAAAAATATAACTAACAAAGGGAGTACCTCTTAACAGTTTATCTTCTTTTTTTTTTTTTTAGAGAATTCAAAAAATATATATCAGAACAAAGATCAAATATACAATAGAAACCAGAAAAAACCAGAAACAACCACAGTTTAGCAGTTTATCTATTTTGTGTAAAATCCACAATCATCAATTCATAGAAAAAAGAAGGATGCAGTTTAGCAGTTTATCTATAATAGCAACAAGACGCGAAGCACAACTCTCTAACATAAGCAAACAAACGAAGTCAATATTTGCCGGGTGACACCGAAAGAGGAAGATAGAAAGAGACGGAGGGAGATACCTCGCAGCGGCTGCGTCGGCAAAGCAATGGCTGGACCAATCGGTGAGCGGCGGCAGGAACTTCTGATCCGAATTGGTTAGGGTTTTCCTTTTCCGGCCATCCATTGTCTTTAATTTGTTATTCTTTTTCGCGCCCGAAGCCTGCAACCTTATTTCGCCACAATAATGATCACATGATAGTCATACAGACACTTTTTCTAGTAAATTAGCACTATACGATGTAGTTAACAGTTCTACTTTTTGTGACACACGGCTCGATCCTTGGGAAGCAACTATTTGGACTCAAATTTCACTTGTGTCAGGTTATGCCGGTCCGCTCGTGCTAATACTTCAAACAATCGAAAATAAAACTTTAAAGAACTGTTGATAAAGATATCAGAACTTTTTTTGGATTTTAGCACTAACGTTTTAGTATCCTGCTAAAAGTATTTGACGAAGTTTGCTTTATCCTGTGCTCGAGCGACAAATTGCCCTTGCATAAATTAAGCTCACTTCTTTTAGTCAACAATATCAGCTCGAGTGATTAAGAGGAGAACAATCTTGAATAAAAGCTCAACTATAAGCCAACCGATGCCTTAGCATTCTTTTGGGATTCCACCGATCACATTATTAATGCCAGACTGTTTGGTTCAAATTAAACTTGTTCACAACCTTGACAATCGCTAAGATTTTAGGAAGTAACGTTATTCATAGTTTGACATGCTCACGGACAGTTGAGTTTAAGTTAAGATTAACTGCTACTTGCTCTGACTGAATGCCCTAATCTAACATCTTGCTAAACTTCTCTTGCTAATACTCCAACGCATTCATCTCCCTACGAATCAAGTAGTCTTGTTTTTTTTTTAAGTGTTTTTTGCTCATAATGATCCACGTCATTTGTGATCCGAGAAGAGCACCTTGATGGGCACCGAGTGCACCGTTTAGCACATATCCTAACATCCATCTAACTCCAGTTGAGTATAGGGCCGTATACAAAGCGAGTTCGAACCGAACATAGGTCTGTTCAAACTCGATTTGTTTAAGTTTTGGCATGTTCTAGCTCAGCTCGGGTTCGTTAAGAGCCAAAACATCAATGTTCGAACTCGGCTCGAGTTCGTGACTATGAGACTCGGGCTCGGCTCGTTCAACTCGTTTAACAATACAGGCCGAACTCGAGTTCAGAAACTCGGCTCGCATTTGTGTTCAACTTCAATCAAATCCCTAAATTTACTCAAATTCCTCATATCATTCAAGCAATCAAGCTATAAGACAATAATAAATCAAAAACAAGAACCTGTTAACGAAAGAGAAATAAGAGGAAGCAAGTATACGATAGCTATATATAGATAGCTCTTATATAGGAGATACAATGAGGGATGCAAAATAAAAACACTGTACAACGAAATCTCGATCAATCGGCGATGAAGACATATACAATGGGTTGATGCATTCCCATTATGAATCGGCTCCCTCTTCAAGCCCTTGACTTTGTAGCTTTGCAGTTCGAAAACATGCTTGAATCAGGCAACGCAGGTTGAATTCGGCGATGCATGTTGAATCCGACTGTGAAGAAAGAGAGAAAGGGTGGCTGTGTGCGATCTGTGTGTGAGAGATCGACACCGGGGGGGTTATTGTGCGATCTGTGTGTGTGAGAGTGAGAGAGAGAGAGTGTATGTGAGAGAGTGTGAGAGAGAGAGTGTGTGTGTATGTGTGAGAGTGTGAGAGAGAGTGTGTGTGTGTATGTGTGTGTGTGTGTGTGATAGAGAGAGAGGGGGGGGATGGTGGAACAAAGAGCGTTCGTGGAAGATTTGAGAGATTTAGTTTTAGATTTTAGACTTTTAGTTTATATATAGTTAGTGTTTTATGTTGGGCTTCATAAATTGGATTATTTAAGGGTTGGGCTGTATGTTTATAAGTGGGCTTGGGGTTTTGGGCTAATTAATTTCAAGGTCTGACCTTCAGGTTTAAATTTTAATTTATCGACGAGCTGTCTGTGAACATACTTGTGAGCATTCTTGAGTGTTCATGTTCAGCTCGTTTAATAATTGAGTTCGAAAAACTTGTTCATGTTCAGTTTGTATAGTATACGAATGAACTGAACATGAACGAGTTTTGTGAAGAATGAAATACGAACTTAACATAAACGAGTTTTGTGAAGAACGAAATACGAGCCGTTTGTGAACGGCTCGGTTCATTTACAGCCCTAGTTGAGAACAATGAACACTAGAAACATATCCATCACTCCTAAGTTCATAGATAGCTTGAATCTCCATGCATTGTAGCTAAAACACAATTAAAGGCAATGAACCCACAAAAGATAATGTCTATGAGAAGAAGTGCTTATTATAAAGCCTAATTGAGAGGCGGCGCAAACATGCAACATTCCGAGTTTACAGAAAGAAATGGCAAATGATTCCTTGTTCATCTTAGCTGTCCTCTTTGCCATATTTCTCTTCCTTCTCAGTTTCATATACCATAAACAATCAAAGCCGAACACCTACCTCCAAGACCCCATCTCTTCTTTTTATGGGTCATCTTCATCTCCTCAAAGAGCCAATACACCGAACTCTTCACGAACTCTCCAAAAAATACGGCCATGTCATGTACCTGCGGTTAGGCACCTGTGAAGTACTAGTAGTATCTTCCCCCACCGCGGTTGAAAAATGCTTCATGAAAAATGATATCATGTTCGCCAACCGTCTGGTAACACTCGTCGGGAAACTCCTCAACTACGGCAATAACATAGTGGGATTTTTCACCCTATGGCGAGTATCTGGCGAAACCTCAGGCAGTTAACAACTCAAGAATTTTTCTCCCAGAGTTGTGTCGCAACGTTCACTAGCGTGGGGCAAGATGAAGTTCATGTACTGCTCAAACAATTGTTTGGGGATTGTAGGGATGAGCAAGTAGAGGCGGTGAAAGTGGAGCTGAAGTCTAAATTTATGGAGCTTGTGTTTAATATTGCGATGATGATGACATGTGGCAGTTTTGACACGTAGCCCCCACTGGTTTATTGCTGATTTGGCACTTGCCATACTGATCATCAGACAGAATCCTGAAAGAACTCTAACTTTATCATCTGAGATAAACATGTGATTCTCTAGGATCCTAATTCGATCCTGGTTAGATATGTTCATAGCCCAATTCTACTAGGGCCCTTCTTCCTACTACTCTATAAAATGGTCTAACCCCTCAGGTATGAACAACTACACACACATATACACATTGTGTATTACTGCTCTTCAGAGTTCTACATTGTTAGTCATCTCTGACTTAAGCATCAAAGCGTTCCCCGCCAGAACCCCACACGGCGGTAACTCTGTGTTCTCTTTTGTAGGCCTATTTTCTGGTGTGGTTCCCGATCCAATTTTTATCTGCAATAAGAAGGATGCTGGACTTTTTCGGGATACATTATGCGAGGTGATGGAGCTACTGGGGAACTCGAATCTAGCGGATTATTTGCAGGTGTTTGAGTGGGTGGATGTTTCAAGAGGTGAAGAGGAAAATGGTGAGGTTGATGAAGGAAATGGACAAGTTTGAGCTTCTTTATGTCCATGTCTTTCCCCTCAAAATTGGGAAGAAACAGATTGAAAGGAACTCTTATAAGAAATACTCTAATATGTCCATATTACCTTTTGGATAATGAAGACAATTTTTAATGACCTTTAGGTTTTAGGGTTTCTTACAAAAATATACCATTTCATTTACAAATAGATTTTTATTTTGGATGTTAGAGTTTACTCATGACTGATTATTTTTCTCTTTTTAAGCAATTTCTTCAACTTTTGTCTCTTCAAAGGCTTGAAGTATTTTCTTCACCCTTAGTCTCTTCTACCTTTATCTCTTCCGTTTCTTCAGCTCTGGAAGTGTGAAACTTTCTTTTACGTACGTCCTCCATTCGAATTGTTTCCACTAAATATTTTCACGACCTTCATTTTTGAACTGATCTTCTTTCTAGCTTTGTAGCGAATACTTCTTAGGTAAGAGGTGATCATGCCGGCCTATGGTTGGAAGCAACGACCTTGATCATTTGCCAAACATAACTTAGAGATCTTGATCTGCTATATGTACGCATTTTAATTATTTGAAGGACGGCCTTTTGCAACACATGGAGTGCCTTATCTTCTTTCTTTTATTAAACTCCTTTCAACAAGCTATTACGTGTTTCTTCACTGACAACAACCTATAATTTACTTCACTGGAAATACAATGAGATGACACTCCTTATTCTCACATAATTTTCGAATATAACTTTCTCAAACCAAAATATCAATTTTGATTTTTTTTTCTTTTGCAATTATAGTTACCAATAAATGGCACAACATCCATTTGGACTGTTATGACTCTCGTATCACTTTGTTGAGAAAAAAGGGGTTACTGAAACTCACAAACTCTTGTAATACAACGAAGAATATATTGAGAGAATGAATACTTTCATTCCAATTGATATTCTTGCAAGTTGAGGGCCCGTACGTTTACCTTATTTTGTTTTTGTATTTAGCAATGATGATAAAAAAAATGCTTTTTTCATGTACTTTTACATTTTTTCAATTCTGTTTTGGATACAAATATCCAAACAGTAGCCAATATCATGAAAACAGCCCAAGGCTGTTTTCACCTTTTTCCAAAAAAATGAATTCAATGTCAGAACCTGCTCCCTCCCTCTCTCTCCTCCCTAGCACCCCGTACAGAGCCATTGTTCACCCCTCGACCTTCGGCAAACTCTCTCTCCCCCTCCCTCTATCTCTCTTCCTGTACTCTTTCTTCACCCACAACCCACAGACAACACCATCAACTCCCATCCGAAAGGAGATCTCGCCGGAATCCAGACGAAGGAGATGGGGTTGACGAAATCGCTGGCCAAGAATCATCGTCGCGAGGAAATGTCGCAGAAAGCTCTCCAGTCGATCAAGTCGTTGCCTGTGGAATTCAGGTTTGTGGGTTCATCGACTGATGCCGCTAATTCAGGCAACAGTCGTGGGATGGCTGACCGAGACGATGACGAGTCACCCTGTGGCGGTGGCTGGACTGTGGCCCGTGGTGGTCGGCGGTGGAAATGGAGGGACTTGTGGGGTATTTGATGGGATTGAGGATGTTGGGATTACGGTGAGGGTAATGAAGGGGAAGGGGAAGGGGAAGGGAAATGGGGACACACAGAGCGGGGAACAGGGAAGGGGAAGGGGAAAGGGAACTCGAACAGGGAAGGGGAAAGGGAACTCGTGAAGGGGAAGAGGGAGAATTGATCCAAAAAAGTTGGTAAAAATAAAAATGAGAATGGTAAACGTACAAGAAAAATTGAAAAACATAATACGGAAAATGATAAAAGTACAGGAAGAATTTTCAAACTGAATATGAAAATCCTGAAAATGAAAACAGAAAATGAAAACAGAAAATAAATATGGTAAGCGTACGGGGCCTGATCTCCCCAGTCTTTACTCTTGCACCTTACGGCTAACTAGAATAGATGACCTTTTATAGCTTAGTAACGTAACACTAAGACATACAATAACAACACTGCTCACTTCACAAAAAATTATTAGACCACTACACAACTTCAACTCTCTACTATTGTAATATAAGCATCACGAACAGACCAACACTTTTAGGGTTCGTTTGACTAATTTTTTTTTTTTTTTTTCAGTTTTTAAAGGGCAGTTTTTTAAAGAGCAGCTTAATTTTTTTTTTTTATAAAAACAAGTGGGTGTTTGATAACCAAATTTTTTTTTTAGGTGTTTTTTTTTTGGTGTTTGGTAACCCTTTTTATTTTGACTTTTTTTTTTTTGGTGGTTTGCGGTGGCGGTGGTGGTGGCCGACGGCCGGAGGTGGTGGTCGGCGGCCGGAGGTGGCTGCCGGTGGTGGTGGCCGGCTGCCGGAGGTGGCTGCCGGTGGTGGTGGCCGGCGGCCGGAGGTGGCCGGCGGCAGTGGTCGCCGGTGGCCGGAGGTGGCTGCCTGTGGTCGCCGGCGGCCGGAGGTGGCAGACGGCAGTCTCCGGCGGTGGTCACCGGCGGCCGGAGGTGTTCGCCGGCGGCCGGAGGTGTTCGCCGGCGGCCGGAGGTGGCTGCCGGCAGTCTCCGGCGGTGGTCGCCTGAGGTGGCTGCCGGCGGTGGGAGGGTGGTGGTGGTGGTCTAAGAAAAAAAAACCAAAAGTGAAAAAAAAAACCAGTTTCTAGAGTTTTTTTTTTAATCTGCAGTTTAAAAACTTGTTTTTAAACTGAAAAAAAAATGGTTACCAAACGCTCCTTTTTTTTCAGTTTTTAAAAACTGAAAAAACAAAGAGGAATTTTTTTTTGTCAAACTTAGCCTAATACTTGATTTTAATTAACATTAAATAAGTTTTGTTTATTTTTCAACGTGGAAAGAAGAGATCAAATTGAATGAAACTCATAGCTCTGAGATAACACTAATCATTTGCTCCCGTGCTCTGCACCTAGCTTCTAAAGCCAAAGCTTTAGGCATAGTGAGCCCTACTCCTTCCGATAAGTCCACCAAATCTTCGCCGACCCTCTCCCATTCAAAGCATTGAATTAATGCTGCCAAAGCCAACGCCACCACTCTATTTGCAAGCCCAGCCCCAGGGCATTGCCTCCTCCCTATTCCAAAGGGTACAAACTTATAGGCTTCATCAACCCCACCTTCAAACCGCTCCGGCCTAAAAGTTGTGGGGTCATCCCAAATCTTGGGGTCCCGATGCAGTGCCCACGCGTTGACCAGTAACATCGTGCCACGTGGTATGTCAAATCCTCCTACCGTGGAGTCATCCGACGACTCGTGTGGCACCAGAAGTGGAGCCGCTGGAAATAACCGAAGTGTCTCATTTACGATGCTATGGAGATAGTGCAACTTGGGAAGATCCGGTTCATCGGCTACGCGGTTATGGCCGACTTGATTGTCGAGCTCGTCTCTGGCCTTTGCTAACACCTTGGGATGGTTAAGTAGAAGTGACATTGCCCACTCTATTGTCACCGCCGAAGTATCTGTGCCCGCTAAGAGCATTGTCTGTGCAAATTACATATTATTAGAAACATAAACATATTAAACTGCATAAACAGCAACAGAACCATAATGCTTAAAATTTAAGTGTTTATCTCTGAGTGGCTAATACTCTAAAATCAAATTGTCGTACATGAAACCAAAATTGCTCAAGTTCTGGTTGGCCGGGTTTGTTAAAACTCCGCTCAACCTGAGAGGCAGCTCAGTTCAACCTCTAAAGGCGTAAGCCAATGGCATATTTTTTTTGGGCTTGACTTTCTATTCACGTTGCATTCTCGTTACGTTATTTTGGTGGAAAAGTCACCATTTTTTACACCATAGTGCGGCTTCCATTGAAGCATGCCCCTGCCAGCACAACGAAGATGTGATCATGCCACCACACAACATGCAAGTTTGAGAGCCTTCTTGTCTTTTATAACATTTTGGTACTAATTTGACCGAGAACCTGACAAAACGGAAACGGACAACCAGCAAAAGGAGAACAGGGAAAAGGGCCAAAGGAAGGGCAGTGACATCATTACGCATTGGAGCAAAAATATTCGGGAAAAAAGACGAGTCGTCGTCGCCATGTTTGATTTCTCCAAGTGATAAATGAGTATTCATCATCGGTGGAGTGTATGTTTGTTATGATTTTTTTTTTTACCACCAAGCGCGTAGGTCAGCTGGTAAGGGGTTGTCCTAACTTAACCAGAGGTCTCGTGTTCGAGCCCTGGGAATACAGCTGCGTTAAAACTGGTAGGGAGAGCTTTGCCGCAGTGTGGTCCTGCCTGCTCGAAACCGGATTAGTCGACTCTCAATATGATGTTCGGAAATCGAGTGGTCTAACAAAAAAAAAAGATGTTTAAGTCTCCGAGGCTAAAACATGTCTAAAAATCTAGTTCAATGAACTTGAAAAAGTTATGGACTTACCGAGATGTTGCCCTTGATAATAGTGTCAGAGTAGGTCTCTGGTTCTGAATCTTGCAAAGCCAGCATGGCATCAATCATTGTCTTGATATGTCCCTCTTTATCATTTCTGCGCTCATCTACCAAACGTTGAAATAGCACATCACTTGTTTTCTGCAACCTTATCATCCTCTTCTCCACACCTTGAAAATCAATCAGCTGCAAAAAGGGTAAGAAATCGCCAATATTTGATGCCCCACCAATTTCAAAAACCTCATTTATAATTCTCCGGAATTGCCTAGCCTCCTCATAATCTTCCACTCCAACTCCAAAGTAACGCTTGCCCGCCACAATCCTCATTATGATGTTGAATGACAGCTCGGATAGCCTCGACTTCATCTCTACCTTGGCGAAACTTTGTCGTGAATCACGAAACAAACTTTTTACCAGTGATCTGATTTCGTCTTGTCGAATGCTCAAAGAGGAGTTCAGTCTAGTAGTCGAGAAAACTTCCGACGTGCTAACGCGGCGAAGGTTACGCCAGTGCGGGCCATAAGGTGCTGAACCCACTGTGGTGTAGTTGTAGTTAAAATGCTTGCCACCAAGAAGCTGAGGCCGATTTGCGAAAACGATATCGTTTTTGGTGAAACATTCTTCGACGGCTGTTGGAGACGATACGATGAGCACCGGCCGGGAACCGAATCGAAGGGAGAAAACTGAACCATATTTGTGAGAAAGTTGTTCTAACGCTCGGTGGATAGGTTCTTTTACCAGGTGGAGATGGCCTATTACTGGATATGAAGGTGGGCTTGGTGGGAGCTTTCTGTGTGGCCTTTCTTTACGCAGAAATATTGTTGAGAGGAGGAGGAGAATGAGAAAGGAAGACACAGAGATCAAGTAAAACCAGGTCTGTTCCATTGAAATTGCTGTAGATGTATGCTTGGAGACATATATGACCATATGTGTGTGAGTTTATAAACACATCGAAGACAGGAGAGAAGGTTGAAAGAGTAATCTTCACCACAATATCTTATAGTTTCGGATGGACATCGTTTTCCGCAAGAAAGACTGGGTTGGCTATGGATCTCTAAATAGTTGGTGGCCCATGTTCAGACCTCTGTACCCATTTTATACTATATATCTATCTTTAGATCTGGATCACCTGCCGTAAGCAGGGTTACAGCAGAGCTGCTGTGAGAGAATACAAGCCATAGATCTACATCCAATGGTCAGTGAAATGCCAAGGCTAATGGACTGAGGAATCGTACGAAAAAGGCATCGTTTCACCAAGCAGACGCAAGACCAACCACCATCAATTTCATCTTCACCGGAAAGAAGTACCTCATCTAAGTTCTCTTCGGAAAGAAAGAGTTCTAAACCTCTTCCTCCATAACTATTTACGATAAATTACTGGCGTAATTGCTATCAGTTCATGCCATTACTGGACTAGATTCAACAGTGTTGCGAATCGTTCGATTACCATCCATAAGGCAATGAAGCCGTGAAAAAAGAAATATTTCGATGAAACCAATACAGCAGATCTTCATGTAACTTAGTGGGGGGTTGAGCTTACCGTGTCTTGCACCATATCTGTTTGAATCTCAAAACGAAAGTTCATCCTTAAAGCGATGTGTGAAGTCATTTCATGCTTTCAAAGTCAAAGAAAAACGTAATTTCCAAATGGGTTTCAGTTTTGCATCATACCCGCTTGCTTTGATTTCAATTCAAGCCTCAAAATTATGAACCTTAAGGTTTGATGTTGTTGCACAAAGCTTTGAGCCGTTGTTAGATGTTTCTAAAATGGTGATTTAGAGTCAAAGGAGGGAGTAAGGAGGACAGAGAGCCCCTCACCACCTCACCAAAACGCAGAGGAGACCCTGATGCAACGACGATTTTTTCTTCTTCCTTTTTTTTTCTTCTGTTCAAGACAAAAAAACGAAGTTGTTTTGAATTTTTGGTAAATTACATTCGGCACCCCTGCGGTTTGCCCTAAACTACACACGGCTACCCATAACTTTTTTTATTACACTAAACTAAACTTTTTTATTTTTCCATCCAAAGAATTAACAGAAGTAAGAAAATAACGGTAATACCCTGATAAACAAGTTAATTTATGCCCCCCTTCTCTCTCTCTCTCTCTCATTCTCATGAAGCCAAGGTAAGCAAACGACGGGATATCACCGTCGCTACAACGGGCCTTCGACCCTTCGACGTCCAACCGTCGTCACCAAACGACGGGCTACCACAACAACAGTAAACGGCCCATCGCCGTGGGCCTTCATCTACAGGGACTGCAGCCAAGCACACGCGCCACCGCCTCTACCCCGCGACAGCCTACACCGTCATAGCCACCAGAGGCGCAACCTTCGGCGTCCTTGGAGAGGACCTGATTAGATCTGATGACGCATCACCACGCGCTTCGTGTCTACTCATACGCCCAGCAATGCCAAATCTGGACTTTTTTTCTTTTTTCAGATCTGCTGTTCTAGAGATAATCAGAGCATCATGGTAAGTGTTGATCTGAGGGAAGGAGGCGGATATCAGGGTTCGCGTTCGACTAGAAATGCGCCTGGGATAACGGTTCGTGGTGTTTAAGTTCGGGCTGAGCGGGCTGTTCGTGAAGGAGGCGTTACAGCTCCCGTTTTGGCAAGGTTGCCCGAGATTTAGGCACCGGCAGGGCTGTTTGCGGTATTCGGTGTTTGTTCGATACTCTTTCCGGCGACTTAACTGTTGTCGTCCTTCGCCGGCAGCTGCTCCGGCCATTTCAAGCTCTCCCCGCAAATTTCGTGGCCGCCGTTTCTGGGTTGAGGTTGCGGTTTGCGCCGCCTGCTGCCAGTTTCCCGGGGCCGGGTAGCTCCTCCCCGCTCCTTCTTCTTCCTCCCTTCCTCCTCATCCCTTCCCCCTTCCTCTTTCCCCCATTTTCCTCCTGCCCCTCCCCTGCTTCCCTTTGTTCGTGCCGGCCCTAATTAAGGTTTGCGCTGGCAATGGCTGGGCTTTTTTNGGGCAAGAAAGAGGAGGAAGACGAAAGACTTAAGGGTATTTTTGGTATATCGAAATAAATTTGTATTGCCTTAATTTTTTTTTTTACAGTTCTCTAACGAAAGTGAGTTTTGTGTAATACGATGACAAATCACAGGGGGCAAGGAGTAATAAAAAAAGTTAGGGGTGTGTAGTTTAGGGCAAACCTCAGGGGTGCCGTGTGTAATTTACCCTAGAATTTTTGGAGGCTATGCTGACGTAGATCTCTTATTGCCCTTAGATTTCTTTCAACGAACCAGATTTACCTAACAGCACCTCTGCTGTAACCCAGGTTACAGTAGAGGATCTGTGTCCTATATCTTTAGGAAGTGAGTTTGGTAAAAGAAATTGTGTTCAAACCTGCATCCATCGTTCTACATTTCTATATTGAATAAAATACAATAAATAATTTTACATTTAAGCTCTGTATTGCTCTCGTATGTAATCGATTCTGAATTTAATGTTTTATAATATTTCACATGATATCAGAGAAAATCAATATAGGTCTAGTAGACAATTAAATTTAAATTCTTCTGCCACTCTATTTCAATCATCACGTCATAGGTCCACTGAAAAAGAAGTCCGATCACGAAAAAGATCGTATTGAGATACAATTTCACATTGAAAAAAAGTACACTTAAAATTCACAATATTTTGCTGTTTCTCATATTTTACCATTTTGGACGTATGGATGTTGTCCAGAAGCATTTGGGTGGCTAGGTTTATGTTGACGGTGGTCCTTGTCCTAATCTATCTGTTTGTTTTTTTGCTTTCGACACTGATCTTGCCAAAACTTATAAAATTATTAGAGGAGCTCTCAGTTTGAATGGAAATTGCATTTGCCCTTCAAGAAAAGGATACTTGTTGTTCTTTTTCCCTTGGCCATAGGTGTTGACTCAAGCAATATGCTCTCATTGATGAGGCTCCATTATTGACTAGGAACGGTGGTGGTGTATATATGTGTCTACTTTTAGCTGATCTCATTACGAAGCTTTGCCTTAGGGCCGGCCGAACGGGTCCTAAAGTTTTAACTTCATCAATTATAAGAACAACGGAATCGCTTTTTNATGGGTTAATTACTCTCGGCACCCCTGAGGTTTATCCTAAATTACACTTGGACCCCCATACATTTTGAAAATTACACTCCACTACCCTGAGGTTTGTACCCGCATTTCACGGAGCCCCAAAAAATTGACGGAGACCCTAACTCCGTCGAAAGATGGTCTGACACTTTACTTTTTGGATTTTTCATCCCTAAAATGCCCTCCCTTTCTTGAATAAAACCCCTCTTGCCCTTAGAGTTTTTATTCTTCTTCTTCTTCATTCTCTTTCTCTTCAGACCCATTTCTCCAAAGTGACAGATAATTGCCTTTTATTTCCATTCTTTTTTATTTTTCCTTCAATGTAAATATTCAACAAACGAAATCCCAAGACCAAAAAAATCAGAAATAAAAGCCCATAATTTAAGCGGGTCAACCCATCAAGGTCATGAATCTGAGCCTCTCCTGAAGCCGAAACTCCTAAAAACGGCGAACCCGACTGCATGACCCGCAACAGCCACCAAGAACACACCGGCATTGTAAGACATGACGGCCAGCATCACCATGTAAGCCAGTCCGGCCCGGACCGCAAAGATCCCAGTCTGGAAGAAACCTCCGGCGACCCGGTTCGAACCGGGTTTGACGACGGTACAGTGAGAAAGGCCCTCCACCAGCACTGCCAAAGTGAACACGAAAACCAGGGCCAAGGCATACATACCCGGGCTCTTTCCGGGCCAACCCGGGAACATGATTTCGGCTTCTGTGCCCCAGTAGAACGCCGTGTGCAATATCTTGTGGTGCGGGTGGGTGCCATCGCCTGTGTTACTGTAGTTGTGGCGTATCGCCACCGCAATAGGGCTCATATCGTGTTTTTTGTGAACTGGGTGGGTGACTACATGGATGGTACTTGTAGGGTTTCAACACGAAAATGGAGATTCTCTCTGCTCTTCCGGGTATTCGTGGATTAGGGCTTGGATGGATCCTCTGACGGATCTTCTGCGGTCGGAGTGGGAAGCGGTTGGGTGGTTCTTGTGATTGTTGGAGTCTTTGGTGAAGCCTTGAAAGTGGCCATCTCCCCAAGATAAGGAGAGGCAGCCATTGTCGTCGCTTGATGTTTGCTAGAAGATGGCGTAAGACCAGAGGTCTGGCTGGCTTTGGACTATGAATTGCAGCTTTTGTTGAAGGGTGGTTGGTGGGTGTTCTTGAGACAGGGAGACTATTGAAGATGATGAAGATGCGGAGACATTCAACTCATCCATGGCTTTGCTTTGCTTTTGAGAGAGAGAGTGCGTGTGGCCGTGTGGGAGTGTGAAAGTGTGTGGAGTGAAATAGAAAAGTGAGGGTGGTGTCATAAAAGGACAGAAAGGTCTTTTTATGACCAGCCGTTAACCCCGTCAAAGAAATTTAAATTTTTGGGGCTGAGTGTAATTTTCAAAGATAGTGGGGTCCGTGTGTAATTTAGAGTAAACCTCAGGGGTGCCGAGAGTAATTAACCCCTTTTTTTTTACCACAATCGCTATTTTAGGGACCACAATGTCAATTCATAAGAAATCGCAAACGCCCGGTCACTCCCCAAAATTTCCGTGCTGTTTATGTTAGTATTGCTTAATATCTTTAACTCGGACCTGACTTCACTTATAAGAAAAAAAAATGCTTCAATTTTTAGAAAAATAATTCCTTATATAGCCTTGCCAAAAACTTTTTCTTACACGATGCTCGGTCGTATTAAGTACACCATCTGTAAGTATCTAAAATCTTTATCACAGTAGATGTATATTAGGGGTGACAAAATCAATAATGGTTTAAGTTTAGGTGTTAATTAATTGAGTTGGATCTAAAGGGGTCACTGACCCATTTTAACCCATTTAGTTATGGATTAAATGGGCAGTATCACCCATTTACCCGATAATAAACCACGTACATTGAAAAATCAGCTCTCTCCTACTCTCCTTCACTGCACCCGAGCCGCCGCCAAGCAGCTCTACCTCTACCACTGCCGTCATGCCCATAAACACCTCTACTGCTGCCTCCGCCACCATGCCCATAAACGCCTCTACCGCTCCCACCGCCGTCCGTACCCAGTTACTCACAACTACGGCCATGCCACACAACCACACCCCCAACAACCACATCTACTACCAGTCCCCCGTCATCAAATCCAATAACACCATCGCCGCTGCAAAACCCGACATCATACCCACAACAACCACCACAAATCCACCACCGCAACCACCTCCAGTCTATCACCACAAATCACAACCCCAGATCCATATCTGAGGATTTAGAACGCCATTTTTATACAAGAGTTTTTACACCAACGGTAGGTGGGGACGGCGGTGGAAAGTCGGGACGGCGGTGGCAGGTTGAGAGGACGACACAGCGATGACACAGTTAGGGATATGGCGGAAGATGAAAGGGACGGTCCCTGTCTGCTGAGAAATGGAATTGAAATAGTTGACTCATTATTAGTGCGTTGGATTAGATATTAGTTAAAAAAATAATGACCCATTAAGGCCAAATTAGCTAATGGTTGATTTTGGGTAACTTTTAAATGGATGAATTTGCACGGGGAAATGACTTTGGGTTATCATTGCCACTAAGGGTGTCGATCATGACCCAAACTCATTTGCCCACCCAAATCCGTCCATTTAAAAGTCACCCAAATTCACCCATTAAATAATTGGGTCTAAATGGGTAAATATCTACAAAACCCACTTATACATGGGTTTAAATGGTTTTTAAATGGGTGCACATCTAACCCATTAGTAACCTAAAATTTTCCTCAGCTAATTTCCTCATATGGCACACACCCGACAGCTCGCGACCACCTACCGTCGCCGTCGCCATTGCCTCCACCACCACTTGCCATCGCCGTCACCAGCCTTTCATCATCGTCGCCACTGCGAGAGCCACCAACCAACCCACGGCCAAGCACCACCAGCACTCCCTAAGCTCGAGTGACCGCGCGGCAATGACTGAGCTTCCCCTCTTATGTCCAAATCTTCTCGACTGAATAGGTGATTCTCGAATCTTCTCGGCTAATCGTTGACTGACTAGCCTTGTTTATTGATTTGGTAGGTAAATCCAAGCAGGAGGGCGGATGACGGTGCGCGATGGTGGAGCCAATGGCGTTCTTGATCCTCCAGATATGTGGTTGTCGTTGGTCTTTGTGGTGGTAGATCCGTGGTTCTCAATCCTCATATCTGGAACAGATCTGTGCGATGGTGGCGGCGGTGGCAATTGTAATTTTGCGGCGGCGATGGTGGTTATGGATTTGGTGACAGGGAACTTGTAGTGCAAGTGGTTGTTGATTTTGTTGTGGGTGTGGTGGTAATTGTGACATGGTGGTGGTAGCTGTGGGTATTGAGGTGGGTACAGATGTGGCGGTCGCGAAGGTGGGTATGGGCGGCGACGACGGTAGAGGTGGATATGGCTGTGGTGGCAGCGTGCAGTGGTGGCGATGGTTTCACTCTTTGACGATGAAGAGAGCTGAAAATGGTTTATGATTGTTTAAATGTAAATGATTTGTTATTGGGTAAATGGGTGAAACCAACCCATTTAAGAGATAATCCATTTAACCCATAATAAAATGGATCAAAATGGGTTGGTGATCCATTTGTACCCAACCCAATTATTTAACACCCAAACCCAACCCACCCACCCATTTTGCCACCCATAATTGCCACCCTCAGTGTATACATTCTCATTTTCTTCTTGAATTTAATATACATGACTTTCACGGTCTAGTTGCCATGGGAGCCATTTAAAAAGTCAAGAGAACCAGCATTTTATCGCTAAAGAGAAAGGCTACATATTTATCTCTACTTTTTTATCTATATTTATCTATACTATATATAAAAAGAAAACTTCTTTTGGTATAACACCTCTTTAGTGTTACCAACTGCCTATTTATAATGGTGACAAGTGGTATTTTAAGAATTTTTTTTAAAAAAATGTTAGAAAATGTATGGTAAATAACTACCTATAAAGATATTTTTTATTTTCATAATTTAAATTTCATTAAGAAAATATAGTTATAATAAATTATAAAGCTCAAACTTGATAATGACAGATATATCAAATTGCTAATTTTATCTTTACACATGTTTTGGTTTTAACGTTTTCAAATTCATTAAAGAACTGTAGTTAAAATTAAATCTAATTAAGTTTGATATGATGATAATATTTTGTTAACTTATTTTGCCACACACACTACTAACTTATTTTTCTGCAATTTAAGATTTATGTTACCGAACGCGAGAATACATATTTATACGTGATGTTTGATTTTTTTTTAACGAAATTGATATTGTCAACGTTATTTTTGCAAACGCATCACTTGTGTCACGGTGACTTATACTATATATAAATGGAATACCTTTTTTAGTGTAACACCACTTTTGAGGATCCAAATCCCCTCTTGTAGGAGGAGAGAGAGACTCTATATCTTCCCTCTCTCTCTCTCCTTCCTTTTCTCTCAGCAATATTGACACCACCCCTGCTGTAACCCATGGTTGGATCCAAATCCCCACTTTTGGTGTTATAGAACCACCCACTTAGAATGTTGACACTTGTCGTCATAAGAAAACTTTTAACTAACACAAAACATAATATTTGAATATCAAATAACTACCTAAGAGGACATGTTTGTTTCTTAAAATTTGAATATTATTCTAAAAAATTAGTCAAAATACATCAAAAAGACTATGCTTGATATTATGAAAATTATTTCATTTTCACACACGAAACACATATGCCATGTTAAATGGCAAAAAATAAAAGGTTAAATATGGCTCTCTGGCTGCTCTAGAAAGCTGACAACCCAAAACAGTCACACCGCCGAATGGTGGGCTCTTCGAGATGGTCTCAATCTCGCGTGGCAAAACAATCATCGACAGGTTATTTTGAAGATCGATGGCATAAGTGTTGTCCAATTTTTGCTACATGATAAACCCCCCGCCCCGTTATTTGACACTTTTATTCTTGATTGCAGGGCTCTACTTAAACCTCCTTGGCAGGTTCTTGTTTCTCACGCCTATCGAGAAATAAACTTTTGCGCAGATCAAATGGCTAAGCAAGCAGGTGATCAGCAGCATGCATACCATATATGGCAGCATGAGCCATCTTTTTGTTAAGGAAAAGATTTGGCTGCTACCCCGGTTGGAGGAATCTTCCTCCTACCCCCTATATAGTGGCAATGTCTCTAGTGACATTTATTTAGTGACGCTAAAAAAGTGCTGTTAATAATTGTCGCTAAAAGTATTATAAGAAAAGCCACTAGAAATATTTAGTGACTATTAATTGTCACTATACACGGGGTTGGAGGAAGATTCCTACAACCGGGGTATGAGCCAAAATTTGTTCTTTTGTTAAACCTATTGCAAAATGATATTAGTGGGAGAGTCACCCCACGCTGTGTGACTCAAGCTTTATCTTAATGAAATAAAATCATCCTTTTCTCAACCAAAAAAAAAAAAAAACTTATAGTGATATGTTTGATTTTTACAATTTAAAATTTATTTCACCCAAAATGTGATAATAAACACTTATATGTGATACTTAATTTTTCAACAAAATTCATACTACTAATTCAATTTTTGCACACACACACGGTGACCCGTAGTTAATAGAAGCAATCCTCAGTAAGTGCTTCACAATTGTGAAAGGGAGTAGGAGAACTAGCTGATGAGTGCATTATATTTTCCAAACCCGATTTTTAGTTTTGTCAGCGCATGCCATATGTTTAGAACCTCAAATCTTGATTTGGGGAGGTGAAAAGTGTTGGATAAGTGGGATGCTGCAATGGCAAAAATTAAACACCATTAAATTTATTGTTATATTACATATTTCGTGAATCAAAAGAGCATGTGCAGGGTGGGTTCGGGGGTTGGGGGGGGGGGGGGGGGGGGTTGTGGTTCTATTGCTTAGCTATTGAGTGCATCATTCTCATCCGCAATTGATTTAAACCTGTAAAGGCATGACATACATTGTTGGTCTCATTTTTACAAAAGATTAAACTTTTAGAATAATCGATAACTTAATCAATATGGTATAGGAGGAGAAGAAAATACCGTTTTGAGAGTCATTTTAAGCTTTCCATAATTCCGGCGGCAGCCTTATGCTGCTTGTCCAACAAAGTTTGTTTCATGTTTACAATTCTTATCCACCAAACGCAGTCCGATTTCTTTTTTCCGAGTTTGTGCAGATTCGCCCGCACCTATTTCCGATATGTTTGTACCCATTACAGTTTTGTTTGCACCTGCAACAATTTTGTCTTCACCTACTACAAATTTGTCAGAATCCTTATAACACGTGTTATATTTTGATCTTCTTTTTATTAGATTCATGAACATGGACATACCACTTTTCCCTTAGTCATAATTTGCGTCTAGTCTAAAATCTTAGATGCCATTTTTTTCTAGTTCCACGACAAATTTGTGAGTTTTGACACATCAATGTGGACCCACTTTTTTATATCCGACTTATGAATGTGATGCACATCTTCTCTTGTTTTATGTCAAATCAATGAATTGTTCCACATCAGTCATTTTTTTTTTTTGTTTATGTCCAGTGAAGGCGAACCCTCTTTCTCATATGCATCTAGAATGTGACTTTATAATATCTATTCTCGTTTATGTCTAATATGTAAATTCGGACACATCAATAGATCTTATGTTTGTTCAGTCTGTGGTAGGGATGGCAATGGGGCGGGTCGGATGCGGGTCTTATAAGATCCGTACCCGCCCCGGTACTACTTATACCCTGCCCCGCCCCGCCCCGCCCCGCCATCGGGTCAGGGGATGGGAATACCATCCCCGATCCGGCGGACATTTTAAAAACCCGCCCCCGCCCCGCCCCGCTCCGCTCATACGTAGCTATATTACAAAACAGTTTGATCTCCAAAATAATCAACGATTGCCATGTTACATAGCAGCAACACAAAAAATCTAATAGTTAAATCTAACAAATTTTACAAATTGACTGATTCTGTCAACGGCATCCAAAAACATAAATTGCAAATTTCTAAATCCCCAAATGACAAAACCTAAATCCATGAATTTCCTGAATCTGTCAATGGCATCCAAAAATAAACTATGTATGTAAGAGATGGACAGAGGTCGAGCCGTCGAGAGCACAAATCAAAGATGAAGACATTCTCTTCGGTTGGAAACGATCGCAAGCTGCGATTCCTGTTGGAAATGATTGCATGCGATTGTGAATCCAAGCTGGAGACCACCTTTCTAGCGGGAAATGATCTTACCTTTTCTCCGGTGGATATGGTGGTGATGGTGTTAGGTGGAGATGGCGGACTGTTAGGTGGAGATGGCGGACTGCCGGACTGTTAGGTGGTGGTTAAAGTTTTGGGTGGACGGTAAGGTGGTAGTGAGGTGGAGGTGGTCCGTCGCCGTGGTGGTGGGTGGTCGTCGGTTAGGTGGTCGTGATGTTTTCGGGGGAGAGAGAAAGAAGATCAGAAGAAGGGAGGCAGGGAGGTCGACTAGAGAGAGAGAAGACAAAACAATTTAGGGTTTTGGTTGAAAGATATATATATGCATGGATGAACGGTTGAGATTTATTGATGCTTAGGGTTAGCATACCGGGGCGGGTGCGGGTCGGATACCGGGGCGGGTTGGGCAGAATACCATACCCGATCCTAACCCGCTACGGATTTTAAAAAAAATTACCATACCCGCCCCGCAACCCGGTCAAAGTCAAAATAACCCGCTCCTAACGGGGCGGGGCGGGGCGGATATCCGCCGGGTCGAATTTAAATTGCCATCCCTAGTCTGTGGATTATTGGATTAGGCCCCTTCTTCTCATCTAGTCTGTGAACCTAATCATCACTATTCTCGCTTTCATGTTTGATCTCTAATCTCAACATGCCACATTATTCTCTTAAGATTTAACAAGCTCGAGTGACCTCAATAACACACTACTCACAAGATTTTCTGCAAATGACGATGAAAAAACTAGCAGTTTTATATAAACTAAGACTTGCAAGAAGTTTTGGTTTCAAGATCAAATGTGAATAATACTTGGTAAAAAAGAAAATGCAATAACATTAGCCAGTATTATTGAAGGAACACTAATTGTGCCCTATCTTTTATTAACCTGAGTACAATGGGTAAAAAAAACAAATATTATGACATTAGCCAGTACTATTGAAGGAACATTAACCGCGCCCTATTTTTTTTTTTCTCTTTTGTACAATAGCAATACCCATAAATCTACTTGGAAAGAAGAGGAAAAAAAAATCAAACAGCACTCATAGTTCCGAAAGAACCCTAATCATTTGCTCACGTGCTCTACACATAGCTTCTAATGGCAAAGCTTTGGGCATAGTGAGTCCTACACCTTCAGACATGTCCACCAGCTCTTCACTAACCCTCTCCCAGTCAAAGCACTGAATCATGGCTGCCAAAGCTAAGGCCACCACGCGGTTGGCCAACCCAGCCCCAGGGCACTGCCTCCTTCCCATTCCGAATGGTACAAAGTTATGTCCTCCATTTTCCCTGCCTTCGAACCTCTCCGGTTTGAAAGTTGTGGGGTCATCCCATACCGCAGGGTCCCTGTGCATGGCCCATGCATTGACCAGTAACATTGTTCCACGTGGCACATCAAACCCTCCAACTGTGGAGTCGTCTGATGACTCGTGTGGCACCAGAAGGGGTGCTGCTGGAAATAACCGAAGTGTCTCATTGATGATACTTTGGAGATAGTGCAGCTTGGGAAGATCTGGTTCATCAACCAAACGGTCTTGGCCAACATAACTGTCGAGCTCGGCTCTGGCCTTCTCTAAAACCTTAGGATGGTTGACTAAAAGCGACAATGCCCACTCCATTGTAACTGCTGAAGTATCTGTGCCAGCTAGGAGCATTGTCTGCGCAAGTTAAAAAATACAATGAGGTTAGAATGGAAGCCGAATATGAGTCTTGATTTATAACTTTAGAGAGAACGATTTGTTTTAAATTTTTTCTGAAAATAAACACATAGAAAGGTGCTCAGATGCATTCATTTTAACAGGTTATATGTACAGCTAAAGTATATTCTCAAACAATTCCTAGTGGGTAGTGTACATTACAGCATAACAAGTTAGGTAGGTTACTTCAGTTCTCCAGTATTCAATCAATTAAGGCTCTTGAGAACACTAAACAGAATTTAAATCAAGCAAAAACCAAAAATCTATAATGCACACTGCCACCTCTAGTGTAAATTTCGCAGGTTAAAATGATTTACTATGAGTGCACATTACATAAGGTTCACACCATGTTTTACAGTTTACAACGCTTTACAGAATTATATCACCTAATCTGGATTCGGCAAAAAGTGGAATATGAATTCTAAAAAAAGAATTATATCGCCTACAATGAATTCGGCAAATTGAAAAGTGGAATATGAATTGTAAAAAAATTGTTTCTTTCTAGATCATTGTTTTATGTGAACGTACCGATATATTGCCTTTGATAATATTGTCGGAGTAGTTTTCAGGTTCTGTATCTTGCAAAGCTAGCATGGCATCAATCATTGTCTTGGTCTTTCCCTCTTTGTTGTTTCTGCGCTCATCTATCAAACCTTGAAATAACTTGTCACACTTTTCCTGCAATCTTATACAACTCTTCTCCAAACCCTGAAAATCAATCCACTGCAAAGGAGGCAAAAAGTCCCCAGGGTTTGATGCCCCACTTAATGCAAAAATCTCCCTTATAACTCCGCGGAATACCCTAGCCTCCTCATTATCCTCCACTTCAGCTCCAAAGTATCGCTTGCCCGCAACTATTCTCATAATAATGTTAAATGACAGCTCAGATATCCTGGACTTCATTTCCACCTTGGCAAAGCTTTGTTGCGAATCGTAGAACAAGTTTTTCACTAGTGATCTGGTTTCTTCTTGTCGAATGCTCAGAAATGTGTTGAGCTTAGTGGTTGAGAAGATTTCTAGTGTACTAAAGCGACGGAGGTTACGCCAGTGTGGTCCGTAAGGTGCAGACCCAATTGTGGTGTAGTTGTAGTTAAGATGCTTGCCAATATGAAGGCGAGGCCTATTCGCGAAAATGATATCATATTTGGTAAAGCACTCTTCAACGGCCGTTGGAGAGGATATGACCAGAACGGGGCGGGCACCAAATCGGAGGGCGAATATCGGACCATATTTGTGAGAAAGTTGCTGTAACACTTGGTGGACAGGTTCTTTTAGAAGGTGGAGATGGCCTATTATTGGATACGACGGTGGGCTTGGGGGGAGGTTTTTGTGTGGCCTCGTCTTACGCAGAATGAACTTTGAAAGGAGGAGAAGAAGAAGGAGACATGAAGCTACAAAAACTAAGTGAGACCAGTTTTGCTCCATGGAACTTGTTCCAATGTATGCTTGGAATGCATGAGCCTAGATTTCTCAGCTTATGTAGGCATCACAGATAAGGGCCAAGGATGAGAGAGATCTTACTTTTCCTGATAGGTATCGTTTTCAGCAAGAAATCAATAGTGTGTGGGTGGCTATAGATAGAGGAATGGAAAACAATAGTGTGTGGGTGGCTATAGAGGAATGGCAAACAATAGTTTGGCTTTTGACTTTTGACTTTGACCGTCAAATATCCTTGCTGAACACGAATACTTTCTTTTTGTCACTTCCACACAGGTGAAGTTAATTGCCAATTTATCCTCTAACATAGCTACACGTTGGCGAAACTAACCCCCAAAATCTATATCATAAGGATCACACCATCTTTGAAGGGGACTCGGAATCGATTACCAATATGATCACAGCTGGTGATACACCCTTCTGGAACATCAGAAACTACATTGAAGACTCCAAGTACCTTCTAAAAAATATACCCTGTTGGGATTTTGTCTACTCTCGTAGAAATTCTAATAGAGCAGTGCACAACTTGGCTGCTACTGCCTTCTTTCATGGTCATTTTGGCTTTGTTCCTCCTTCTTCCAAACTTTTGTCTAATTTGGAAGAGGCTAGGAACTTTGATGTAATCTCTGTTTCATTTTAATGCATTGTCCCTTTCACCAAAAAAAAAAAAAAACCCCAAAATCTATATCTATATAATATATATATAATAAGCGAAGCGAGAGTTTCTTCGTGCGACACATCATCACAGAGATATGATTTCTTTACTTGACAATTCATCACATTATGTTTTTAATGTGAATTATAATTATAAGTGTCATTAAATGTTTAAAATATTATCTCGGATGTGATTCTTATTTCATGGTGAGTTAATTTCTATATTACTAAGCCTTATATAATTGAAAGACTAATTCTAAACGTTCTAAAATTCTAACTGATTCATGAACTAATTACTCTTTAGGATTTCATTTTGACTATTATATCTTTAAAGTCACTCTCTAACATGAATATAAAAGTTTATATATCTTAGAAACGAAAATAACATACTAGATTTAGAGGAAAGAAAAAAAAGATACTACAATTGAGAATATTATCTTGGATGGAATTCTTATTTCTTGATAAATTAATTTTCAAGTTACTAAGCCTAATGTAATTGAAAAACAAATTCTAAAGGTTCTAAAACTCTAACTGTTTGATGAACTAACTGATTATGACTTAATTTTGACAATTGTATCATTCACATTACTCTCTAATATGAATATAAAATTCATATATCTTAAAAACGAAAATAACAAACTAAATTTATAAGAGAAAAAAAAACGACGCTACAATTGAAAAAATGATCTTGCATGGAGTTCTTATTTCTTGATAAGTTAATTTTCATATTACTAAGCATTATATAATTGTAAAACTAACACTAAACGCTCTAAAACTCTAACTGATTCATGAACTAACACATTAAGACTTAATTAACTCTCTACTATAAATATAAAAATTCATATACTAGATTTAAAAGATTAAAAAAAAGATATTACTATTGAGAATATTATCTTGGATTCGGTTCTTATATCTTGATAAGTTAATTTCCTTATTGGTAAGCCTTATATAATTGAAAAACAAATTCTAAACGTTCTAAAACTCTAACTGATTCATAAACTAACTTATTAGGACCTGTTATGTTTTCAATGTGAAATAGAATTATAAGTGTCATTAAATGTTTAAAATATTATCTCGGATGTGATTCTTATTTCATGGTGAGTTAATTTCTATATTACTAAGCCTTATATAATTGAAAGACTAATTCTAAACGTTCTAAAATTCTAACTGATTCATGAACTAATTACTCTTTAGGATTTCATTTTGACTATTATATCTTTAAAATCACTCTCTAATATGACTATAAAAGTTCATGTATCTAAAAAACGAAAATAAAATACAAGATTTAGAAGAGAAAAAAAAACGATACTACAATTGAGAATATTATCTTGGATGGAATTCTTATTTCTTGATAAATTAATTTTCAAGTTACTAAGCCTAATGTAATTGAAAAACAAATTCTAAATGTTCTAAAACTCTAACTGTTTGATGAACTAACTGATTATGACTTAATTTTGACAATTGTATCCTTAAAATCACTCTCTAATATGAATATAAAATTCATATATCTAAAAAACGAAAATAACAAACTAAATTTAGAAGAGAAAAAAAAAACGCTGCTACAATTGAAAAAATTATCTTGCATGAGGTTCTTATTTCTCGATAAGTTAATTTTCATATTACTAAGCCTTATATAATTGAAAAATTAACTCTAAATGTTCTAAAACTCTAATTGATTCATGAACTAACACCTTAGGACTTAATTAACTCTCTACTATAAATATAAAAATTCATATACTAGATTTAAAAGTTAAAAAAAGATATTACTATTGAGAATATTATCTTGGATGGGGTTCTTATATCTTGATAAGTTAATTTCCATATTGGTAAGCCTTATATAATTGAAAAATAAATTGATAAAATTCTAAAACTGTAATTGATTTATAAACTAACTTATTAGGATTTATTATGTTTTCAATGTGAAATAGAATTATAAGTGTCATTAAAGGTTTGAAATATTATCTCGGATGGGATTCTTATTTCATGATAAGTTAATTTCTATATTGTTAAGCCTTATATAATTGAAAAACAAATTCTAAACGTTCTAAAACTCTAACTGATTAGGATTTAATTTTGACTATTTTATCTTTAAAGTCACTCTCTAATATGGATATAAAAGTTCATATATCTTAAAAACGAAAATAACATCTAGATTTAGAAGAGAAAAAAAATGATACTACAATTGAGAATATTATCTTGGATGTAATTCTTATTTCTTGATAAATTAATTTTCAAGTTACTAAGCCTAATGTAATTGAAAAGCAAATTCTAAACGTTCTAAAACTCTAACTATTTGATGAACTATTTTGTGGGTACAACATATCTGTTGTACAGCAGAGGATCTTGATCCGTATATAAATGAGTGAGTGGAACAAAAGAAATAAGGGGAAGAAGATCCACTGCCATGTGGGAGGGGTGAGAGGTGTTGTGTATTGTGTGTATATATGTGTGTGGGTGCGTGGTGCGTGGGTGTGTGTGTGTTTAAAAAAAGAAAAAAACAGAGAAGAGAATATCGACTGCCGTAAGGCAGTGGGTGTGCGGAGATATGAGATGTGTTGTAGCCAATTGTGTGTGTATGTGAGAGGGTGAAGTGTGTGTTTGTGTGGGGGTTATGGTGAGTTTTTAGTGTGTATTTTATGAATAAGTGTGGGTGCACATGGCATGACTAAAATACACATGTGTGTATTGGGTTTAGTATGAGGGTAGTAGGGTACCTTAGGCGATATTAGAATTCCTGGCAAAATTTTATGATTTTCTGAAATTGTTTTTATTTTTTATATTTTCTATAATCCCAGATTTGTAAAATTCGTTTGGAGTTTTTATAATTTGTGATAAATTCTGAAAAAATTACAGTAAAGTTTTATGTTATAAATAAGTCCCAGTATAAGTTTTATGATTTTTAGAATTGATTTGGTACCATTACTGTATCGCAATGGATTTGGCAAACGAATCATTTAAATACAGTTTTAAATCCTTTTAAATTCTATTTCAATTTCTATAATTTTTATATATTTTTTAAAGTTATCAAAAAAAATCATGGGACTTTATTTTCAGCTAAAAACAGTTATGGCTATTTATGGATTTTTATTGCATTTAAATAAATTATTTTAATTCGAAAATATTCAAAAATTCAGAAAATACATATTTTGACTTTTTATAATGTTTTAAGCTATAAAAGTATTTTATTATAATTTATTATGAATTTGGGATATCGTTATGCATGAAGGAGTGTACAGGATTTCGGTTAAGTTGGCCGTTTGTGGGACCCCCTTTAGGTTGCGTCATTTTGGGTTGTGCGTAGTTGATATTAGATTTATAGTACAATAGCATAGATTTTATTCTAACAAATAATTTGTCAATTTAGGTTAATTGAAAGGATTGTTAATCGAGGTTGTTTCGCTTCGTTTGCTCGAATCCAGGTAAGGAATTATGAGACTTTATTTTTAGCTAGAAGCAATCGTTGCTATTTAAGGATTTTTATTGCATTTAAAAAAATTATTTTAATTTGAAAATATTTAAAAATTCAAAAAATTCATATTTGACTTTATATAACGTTTTAAGCTATAAATGTATTTTATTATAATTTATTATAAATTTGGGGTATCGTTATGCATTAAGGAGTGTACCGAATTTTCGGTTAGGTTGGCTGTGTGTGAGCTTTGAGTTGCTTGATTCCAGGGTTAGAAGTGAGCATGTTGTGGATAGTTGATATGTTTATAGTGTAATATTGTAGATTGCTTTCTAATCAATAAATTGCCAATCTATGTTGGTTCAGAGAACTTGGATCGAGATTGTGTAGCATCACTTAACTTGGATCGAGGTAAGAAATTACATCCGAACCCTACTTCATCGCTCTGATTTCAAATGTTTTATTATAATAGTTTTACAAACTACATTGAACTTCGATATTATGATTAATATAAAAATACTTTGAACTGCCGATGAAACCTTAACTTGAACCTTAAAGTGATCGTTTAAAATTCTTTGTTCATCCTTATTTGTTTTATTAATTTGATCATCGTAAAATGTTTTGAATTCTATTTCTTTTTTCTCAATATTGACATGAGTTCGTAAATATGAAAGTTATAGGGATTGGGCGTATTGTTGGCGTTATAAAAATGATTTGTTGCTTGGGTTAAACTAGTACCTAAATTGACTAGTTAGTGTACATATGCATATGTAAAGTGTATCGAACATTGTCAGAGTGGCTTTGCTATAGTGTACTGCTCATGTTCAATGTTATCTTTTTTTTTTGTCATATTGTACCTAATATGTTTTGAAATGACTATTGAGTTGAGGGATTGAGTCGATACTCGTCTCTATGTCTATATCGCAATGTTATGGTTTCGTTTAAAAATCCTTTTAAAAAATTATTATTTTACTTAAGGCCTAATCCCAAAACTTTACCCTCAAATTTACTCCAAGTACAACTTTAGTACTCAAGTATGAAGGTGTGCCAAAGAAGTACCCAACTTTTAAAAAACGTACGAAATCAGTACCTAAGCTGATGGAGCACAGATGCCGTTAAAAAGTCAGAGGGGTAAGACTGTCATAATTAAAAAAAATGACATAAAGTCTATCATATGGCCACGTGGCAGTCCTTTTTTATATTTTCGATACAAATTGATTTTTTTCTTCTTCTCTCTCTCTTCTTCTTATTTTTCTTTCTTTCTCTCTCTCATATGTAGACCCATCACCCACGTTTCTCTCTCTTCTTCTGAATTTGAATAATGTTAAATCAGATTGTAGGAATGGCCTTGAACTGTTCATCCTCTCAAGGGAGCAAGGTCATGCAAAACCCTAAGCCATGCAAGGTCCGATTTACTTCATCCCAACACCAATTCGATAAGGGAAAAATTGGGGTTTGATACCGCTACAATGGACAACCACCCAGTTACAATTATACTTGTAGCCGCTGCAGAGTTGGCCATGAAATGGCCTGAAACCTCCACAAATGGTGACCAATAAAACTATACCTGGCAAAAAGGGAACCGTACCCGTTACCCGACCCGTACCCGGTCCAAAATCCCGGGTACGGGTAGCCATTTTTACTACCCGCTGAAATTGGACCCGGACCCGAACCGACCCGTAAAATCCGGGTCGGTTCGGATTTCGGGTAACCCGAATTTACCCGGTTTTTTGAACTATAAATTGGAAAATTGGAATGTGCCCTAATTTCACTACATTCGTTTCTCATTTCTCTCACTCTCACATAGACGATAGACCCACTTCTCACTTCTCACGCCGTCGCAAGCCAAGACGGCAACAATCTGCCGGCGACGGAGCCCTCCGGCGACATAGCACTCCTGCGACGGAGCCCTCCGGCGACATAGCACTCCTGCGAGTCTGCGACGGAGCCCTCCGGCGACATAGCACTCCTGCGAGTCTGCGACGGAGCCCTCCGGCGACATAGCACTCCGGCGACATAGCACTCCAGCGACAGAGCCCTCAGATCTTCAACCTTTCAAGTTTCAAGGGAATTTCGGCTGGGATTGTTTGGGTGGCTTGACTGACCTCCATTAGTTATAACTTATAAGTTATAGTTATAATCGCATGTCTTGGGATTTGATTGGCCTGGATTGGTTGGCCGTGGCTTGACTGAACTCCACCTGCTGGAAGGTTGGCCTGGATGAGGAAAATCTGTTTTGAATTAAAAAAAAAAAATTTGTCAAGACCCGCGGGTAATACCCTACCCGCCAGGGTAGGGTACGGATCTCATATATTCGTACCCGGGAAAACCCGGGTATAAATTACCCGACCTGGTTTTACCCGGATCTGGCCGGGTATTACCCGTACCCGCACGGGTAGACCCGTTTGCCAGGTCTAAATAAAACCACCTGAAAAGCTTGAATTTTCACGATCAACCCGCAATTAATGAGTACAATCTACACCCAATAGGCCAACCATCCATGTAACCCTGATAGTCTCGTTGCATCTCCGGCTAAAGATCTTGGAAAATGAACTTTGATTATAGATTATTGGAAAAGTGGTGGAACTTGAGAGAACATATATGCCGTAATGGGTCTCGAATTACCAAGGGCAAGATCGTCACATGGCTCGTCCGCCAGACTCTGGCAGACAGACTTAATGCGGCATCACAAAATTAAGAACTGGGCCATCTCCACAACGGGAATGGATGGCCAGATTATCTCTGGTAATCTAGGTAACATGTCGGCGTTATCAATGCATGCATGTGCAACCACACCGGCGGCGGAATCTCCACCGTCTTAGTCCATCACATTACTGCCTAGCCTCAGTGGACACCAACTACAATCAAATTTCCTCTCACAACCAGCTAAAGCAGTTCACCCTCACCATAGACCACATAGGACCACCATCAGCCACCGACGACATCCACCTCAGCCCCATCAACTGCCATGCCTAAATCTAACTACTTACAAAGGATGCAGAAACACCATCGCCTCCAATAAAAAACTGACAGTACATTTCTAGAACATGTGGTATAACATCCCGAAATTACCGGAATGTTAATACTCCCTCAATCATACACGCTAAGACAATAACATCCTTAATACTTAACCAAATAATCCCATCAATCCGTCAGAGCAACTAACCATCAATTAATGTATTATCCAGAGTGCGCAATCATGATTGATAAACTAAAATTAAATCTGATAATGAACTACAGAGGTTCACCCATGCAGGGGTTCTAAAGAGAAACACTACTTAAGTTCACTAGCTCGCTTGCCTCTAGTCCAATTTCAAGTAGTCTAACGCTGGTTACTACCTGCAGAAAGGAAGTCAAGGGGGAGTGAGCTTTTGAGAGCTCAGTAAGGTCGCTCAAACGAAGAAATTTTGAAATAATTTACAAATTCAAAACAATGATGGTTTTGTTCAAAGAAACAATTTGAAGATGATTTTCAGAATTTTCACAACGAATACAACTAACTCGATCAGATATCAATATGACTTTCGGATACGAAGCAAGCAATCAAAAATGCTATTGAACATGAGCAATTCTAAAGCCGCATAGGCAGTGCAGGGTAATCACTTAGCAAAGCCACAAAGGCGATGCTCACCAACACTTTCCACCGGCTAGTCCATCAAGGCACTAGCCCACACCAATACACTGGCTAGTCCGTCAAGGTACTAGCCCACACACCAATACACCGGCTAATCCGTCAAGGTACTAGCCCACACCAAACACCAAATCCTCCAATACCCACCAACTCCACCCAAACACACAAATGCAGAATCTCATGTCACTATGCAGGATGACAACATTTCGATAATGCAACATGTTATTCAATGCTCGATGGAAAATAATTAATGAGCACCGATAAGAGTTTCAATAAACGTCTTAAGGCTCAATGAAAGGTTTATATGGCAAATAATGCGACTTTATCAAAATAGCAGAATTCAAAAAAACAGCAATAACAAATCAGAAGAACATATGAAACAATAATGAGGAGTTTGGTTCGGATGAAAATCCCTTACCTTAGTCCGAAGCTAGCTAATCACTCGACCAACCAAAAATCATAAGTCGTCTGAGTAACCTAAGTTGGGGCAACACAGATATGAGAATGTCGTCTTAACTACATTACTGTACGATCAATACTAACTACCTGCACGGTTCTCATTCCTATTCTCAGAATAATCCAATCCATAACGATTCACATAGACAGCCAAAACTAGTCAGAAACCCTAACACAACCCCAACACTTAACCACACCTCAAAATTCCCAATAAAATTTCGTAAATAACTTTTATAACTTAAAACAGTATATAAGACCAAAATATCTGAATTTTTGAATATTTTCTCTTTAAAACTAATATGCTTAAATCCTAGAAAAGCCCAAAAATAGCTATTAATGTTTCTAGGTCAAACTGAAATCCCATAATTTTGGCAATAACTTAGAAATATGTAATAAAAATATGAAAACTGAAATTGGGTCAAGAAAATCATTAAAACTAGGACTAATTACACATATGTTACTGAGGTTAGGGGGTAATTACAGTTAAGGACACAAAGTTTCAAAATGTAACATTCCGTGACCAAAAATATTTCAAATGTATCACATGTGTCCATCCGTAAGGGTTTCATCCAAAAAATATATTGTTCATCATTACGTATTTTAAAAATGGCAATACTGCCCTTGTACAGTATATCCTAAATAATTTTTATAATTTTCAAATTAAACCTTAATTTTTTAAAATTAGGATTTGCAACTAATTTGCAAATTAAGCTTTTGAAATCCTAAAATTAGGAGGATTTGAAACCCTGATTTAAAAATTAGGGTTTTGAAACCTTAAAATTAGGGTTTCAAAACCCTAATTTTTAGGGTTTTGAAACCCTAATTTGAAAATTAGGGTTTCTCTTCTCCTTCTCCAGATCTGATTTAAACATTAGGGTCAATCTGTCATTTCTCAAAGGTCTCAATCTGTCAATTAAGGTTTCAAACCATTAATTTGCAAATTAGGGCTTCAAAACCCTAATTTGCAAATTAGGGCTTCAAAATCGGAGGCGTGGTGCGATGGAGCTACTAGCGGCGTGGGGCGATGGAGCTGCTGGCATGGAATGAGGGAGTGGGTTGCTGTGGGGGAGGAGAGAAGAGATGAAGGGGAAGAGTGACGTCGCCGGCGATAGGTTTCGACGCCGGCAGGAGATTACACGCGGTGGCTTGGGGTGGGCGGTGACGAGAAAGGGGAGGTAGACGGGGTGGGCGGTGACGGAGGAGGCATGCGGGGTGCGGCGCCGGGGAAGGGGAGGCAGGCGGGGTGCGGGGCCGGGGAAGGGGAGCAGGCGGGGTGCGGCGTCGGGGAAGGGAAGCAGGCGGGGTGGGTGGGTGACGGGGAAGGGCGAGGGGGATGCAGATGGGGTGGGGTGGGGTGGTTAGAATTAGGATTTTTCTTTTCTGATTTTCTTTTCTAAAAAGAGACAATGGCATTTAAAAAAATAGCTTTCTAACATAAGGGCAATAAAGTCATTTTGTTAAAACCGTTAGGATTTTTAGGGTTCCGTTTGTCAATGGACATAAGTGTTACATTTTGAAACTTTGTGTCCTCGCGTGTAATTACCCCTATACCTCAGGGACATAGGTGTAATTAGCCCTTAAAACTATTATTAAACAATTCATTTTGGCCAAACAAAGGCAATACTGAAATCAAATTACCTCTAAAAATTCTGAAATTCAAACTGTAGATCTTAGAATCATATTAAATGTACACAAAAATTTTCAGAATTTAATAGTAATTTTAAGTAGTTCAAATATATTTTAGAAATTTCAACTTGTGCAAAATATAAACAATACCAAACGATATCAAAAAATTCTGAAACTTTTTCAGAAATTCTAAAATTGAAATAAATTTAAGACTGAAAAACAAATTGGCTGGAAAAGTGGCCGGAGGTACGCAGTGCACAGTTACTGTTCATCGTCTTCCTCGCGTGAACAGTACCGTAAAAAACAGCAATGCTAATTTTCGATTTCCTCCATTTTTTATTCGTTTTTTTCTCTTTTTTCTTGCTCTAATTTGTTCCTCTAAAACCCTAATACATTCTATAATAATAATACATGATCCACAATCGAATTTGCGGAGTTTTATGTAAAGAAAACGTATAAATATATGTATATATACGTGTGTGTATATATATACATATATACACCTAAATAAAATGAATTTTAGAGCTGATTACCATACGAAATTCTCCTCTGAACCACGATATTCAATTCCCCAACTCTTACTTTGATCCAATCTCTCTCTTCTCTCCCTTTCTTCCACTTTCTCTCTCTCTCTCTCTCTCTCTTTCTCTACACTCTATCTTCTCTTTGCCGATTTTTAGAAGTATATGGGAAAATAATTAGGGTCAGCTCCTCTTCAATAGCCATATTATATATTAGAACCTTAAGTTGGCAATTTACCAAAACCACCCCTAGACTTTAGGCTATTTCCAAAATTCACCCAAAATTTTCTTTTATTACGAAGATGCCCAAAGTAACTATTTACGATAGAATAATGAAATTGAAAACTTTAACGGGTATTACATAATCCCGCTACGCTAATCGCCGCTAAAAATTACTAATAATTGCATTGATGCTATTTTAAAATATTCGTCGCTAATTTTTTTTTAATTTAAAGTGTAAAAATATATTAGGATTCGGGGTGTTACATGTTTGTGTGTGTGGGGGGGGGGGTGGGGGGTTTAACTAGGGCAGAATGGAAATAAACCCTAGAAGAAAACCCTTGAATTAGACTCTCCATTCCTTCTCCAACCGATGGCAGCACTGCACACACAACCTAATCTTCGAGCACCCAAAGGACCCCAGACAGCTTAACTCCGCCTTAAACTCAAACCAAGCTCCGGTGTCAAACACATGCATAAACACACCGGTTAGATTGAGATCTGTTGTTACAATCGTCGGCCGTCCACCTTTTTGTAACCATCTAGATCCCAAAAGAAACAACCTAAACACGCATATAAACCTCCCTGACTAACAGGAGTTTACTCTACCACGTCACCACCCACCGGAGAAAATCAACGGTGATGACGGAGGCTGAATTTTGAGAGAGGGTTTTTTCCACTACTCAACCATCCTAAGGTGTTAAGAAAGGCCACAATTGAGATCGACAATTACTTTGGCCATAACTGCTTGGTAGATGAACCAAATCTTTCCAAGTTGCACCATCTCCAAAGCATTGTCAACACTTTAAGAGGGTTTGATATAGCACGTGGCACGATATTATCTGTTAACACATGGGTTATACACAGCCCCAAGATATGTTAGACCCCATAGCTTTAAGATCAGAGAGGCTTGTTATCGTGGAAGTAATGCTTTTGATTATGAGGTCGTTAAAATGAACGCCGCAGGGTAAATTATTTAGATAGATGTTACTCCTCATCACAGAGAGCTCCTAAACAACCGCATGAGGTTAAGTTATATATTCTATGTTTTTCAAACGGGGAACAAGTGACATACAAATATAGGCAAGAAGTTGACAAAATATAGGCTGGAAAACCCAAGAGGTGTATCAAGCCCTATACTAGTTTGTGCTTTCTCTTTCTTTGCGTCGTTGGCCCCCTTAACTAAAATAAAGGAGACATATTGTGTGAAATGTAGCTTCTTTCTAACATGTGAAATTCTTCCACTATTGATAATTGAAGCATGGATGTGCACAACTCTTAAATGGATTTCTATTGTTGCCGATATAACTACACAAATGTCAACGGTTGTTAAAAGAATCTAGTGACCAAAGACTGCAAAAAATTATCACTTGATGTCCATCGCACTGAAGAACGATAGTGAATAGTTTTGTCAATGCCAAAATAAAAATTCTTGAATAGACTATCTTGCATTGTTTAGAAGGCATAAAATTCATATTCTAGTTACTTTTTTTGTTTATATATCGTGTTACCTTTAATTTCAAAAGTAGTGTTGCCGTAAGCTCATTAGTATATGCGAACAAGCATTTTGACTTTAGAAGAAAATGTTTGTGCCCCTAACCTCATCGAATTTCAGTCTCAACCATCTCGCTGACTCGATCGTCGCAAATAATCACTCCCACGCATATCTTATGCACAACAACCAAAATTTTCAAATAGCACTGAAATAACTCATCGACGCGAAGTTTAACACACCGACAGAATGTAAGCTCATGTCTTGATTCCTCAGTAAATAAGTGGCAGGGAGGTAAAATAAAAGGGTGGGGAGGTTCGATTAGGAGAGAAATGGCAACGAATGGTGGTTTAGCAGCAGAAGGTTTCGGGTTCCGATTTGCATGTGTGAGAGAAAGTTAGGAAAAGAGAAATTTTCATCAGAAAAATGGTGGGGTAACGGAAAGAAGTATATGGTTCCCTTTGCACAAAACATTACATACTTTCTTTCTAACATGATCCGCACGAAGTTAAGAGCAATCTCACGATTAAACCAAAAAAAAAACCTCACGATTCTCCGGTCCGTTTGCATGTGCAAGCGAGGCTTTACTAACATTAACTTTATTTCAATGAAATTCTTAAATGTGAACCGGGGGAGAAACTTTACTTTGAGAAAAAAGAAAACCTTAAACGTAACGCCCCACGGTCCTGCGTCAGTTTCAATCGATGGTGCACCGTCGCTTTAGATCACCAGAAATGGGCCACAATGTTGCCCATCCCCTTAAATAGCACCCCCATCACGCCGGTGTTCGCCATTTTTCTTTTTATAATAACTTTATCCCTCTCTGCGCAAAGCCTCTTAATTACTCCCATTAAACTACTCCAGCAAAATGGCCGACAACGTTGAAGAAGAAACAAACGTACAGCAACAAGAGCAGCTGGAGGAAGAGCCCAAACCTGTGGCCAAACTGGAAGAGAGCCCACCACAACCACAAGATCCAAACACCCCAACCTCCATGGCCGCCGAAGCCGAAACCCTCACCCTGGACTCCCAGCCGCCGCAAAGCCAGCCGGAGAAGGTCAGCGTCTCCTTCAGCATCTGGCCGCCCACCCAGCGCACCCGCGACGCCGTCCTCGGCCGCCTGATCGAGACCCTCTCCGCCCCCTCCGTGCTCTCCAAGCGCTACGGAGCGGTTCCGGCCGACGAGGCGGCCGCCGTCGCCCGCCGCGTCGAGGAGGAGGCGTTCGGCGTCGCCGCCGGGTTGGTCTCGACCGAGGATGACGGTATCGAGATCCTCCAGGTGTACTCCAAGGAGATCAGCCGCCGCATGCTCGACGCCGTCAAGTTCAGATCCGCCGCCGGTGACGGTGCCGCGGCTCCGGAATCGGCCGCCGAGGCTGCTCCCAGTGAGGACATCTCATCCGTTGAAACTGAATCTTGAGCTTTTAATTCTAGATTTGGTGTCTAATTGCTAGGGTTTCGGGGTCTATGAAGTATGAACTGTTTATCTCGTCATTTCTGGGATCTGATTGTCGTGGTTATGAATTTCGGATGTCATCGTGGCTTATGCCACTAATATTAGTATGACATATGAGTATCTAGGGCTTTGAGTCATTTCCTGTCATAATGTGCTTTAGCGTTTAAGGAAAGTTCACCGTTTTATGCCTAATGAGCTTGTATTAGCTAGAATTTAGATAGTTTATAGAACATGTCTGGCACTCGATGTTAAGAAAATTCTGGCCTTAATGGGGACGTGGTGTATATAACCACTTGCAGGTCTAGTGTCACTGGATTTTGAAAGCACGGAGTTAGAATCTGCCAAGTTATCTTGAGTAGAGGCTATGGGGCAAGATGAAAGTTGTCTTTTTAAATTGGAACCATGTCTTAGATTCAATTCTAGTAGGACCTTGACTGGTATACAAGGACGTTTAAAGAGACCCTAGGAAAGTTTTGAAGGAATATACTGGCATCGTCTATGCACTATTATCATCTGAAACGGACTGGACTGGTTGACTGGGCTTATAGATAAGAATAGATGCATGTTTGAGCTAGACTCAAAATCATAAAATAGTCAAGCCAAGCCGTGCTTAGTTGATATACTGAACGAGCTTAATCAGGCTTAAGCTAGGCTAGATGAGCTGAACCAAGCTAACAAACCATTTTGGGTTGTTTACATAGCTTTTAATGACACTCCTTTTTCCTGCGTAATTACGATTTTTTCCCACCCTAAAACTTGTCCAGAATGGAGTTCTTTTCAATCTCCTCCATTCAGATGGCATGCCATGACAAACCCCAACTGTTTTTGAGTTGTAGTAGGTGCATTAATAGTGTCAGCAAGTTCTTTAATTCAGTCTTGAGGTATATTTTTGCTGAAAACTGTGGGATACTTGCTCAAATTGATCTAGGTACAGAATGATATTATTGACGACATCCACACACTTATTAGGTCAAAGATCACATGAAAGTTTGCACCTGATTGCCATCCAACCATAATGGCAATGCAGCATTTTATAAATTTAAGACTACATCCTTGTTGATGAGCATATAGAAGTCCCAGAGAACATGATATAAAGACAAAATGTATTAATGATTCCTTTTCCCACTCTCCACCTTTGAGAACTTACAATTGTTGGCCAAAAGCCATAACCTAGAAGGGCCTTCTTAAAGGAATCCCACATTTTAGCGTCCCACCAAACACAATCCCTCTAAGGTTGAGAATATCCAATTGAGCAACAATGGTGTTTTGAATTGCTCGTCAAGATAGAAAGGCACTTTATTCAGGGCAACTTTACGAGAGCACTGGTTTCATTTGACTCTGGTATTTTGGGGAGGCCCAACAAAGGTCTCGTTGAGCTTAGGAAAAAGGTTCTAAGTGGCTTCAAGGACATTTTTCTTATGCCCTTCCAGATTGTCGGTAGAAAAGGTCAGGGAGGACCACAGCTGTACAACTCCAAGATCAAACACAGCTGTTTGAAACTCCATCAAGTCCGTGGTTCTAGTTGGGCAATTACTTATCCAGGGGTGAGCGGTTTCTGCAGGTTATTGGAACCTTCCGAGGAGAATCTGTTCCGTTTGCTAGCTTCATCTTTAAGCAGGCATTCTCTCTTTTTGTGCCTTAACCTTTATCTCATTTCCCAATACTTATCTTCCTTCAGTTTTTCTCAATTCTGCCTGTTGCAATTTTTGTTTATGCTTGAGAGTAATTTCAATGCTACATTCTACAAGTCCATCAGTTTGCTATCTGATCTTGCATTACTTGCTTGCATTAGGTTTAGCAGCTTGCTCACCCTAGCTTGCAGAGATTTTCAGTCGCGTGCGTTCCTCTTTACCAGTTAGGGACTTGGGGGATCCGTGTCCTCTTTAGAACAAGGCGTGTGTTAGATCACCTACATAATGAGGATCTACTCCTCTGGAATAGGGCTGTCATTAATTCAGCATAACAAAATGGCAATCTTACAAACTTGCAGAACTTTTTAGTATTCAGTGGTGACTTCATAGAGATGGTATCTACCGGATTGTATCTTCAGTTGTGTGTTCCACTACCAGTTAGGGACTTGGGGGGATGTGTCCTCTAGAATAGAGTTGTTATTAGGGCCTAATAGCGGGTAAACCCTTTTTCTTTTTAAATAAGAGGTAAATTTTACTTCTCCCTGCTCAAAGGAACACAATGCAGCATTACTGTGAAAGCCTTACTAAGAAACGCAAAACCAGAACATTAAGGCAAAATTAAACAGGGGAAGAACTAAGTAACAACTAATTAATGCAGTATGATTGTAGGGATCCCTGCTCAAGCAAGGTTCTGGTGGTCTTGTGTTCGTACGAACGTCCAGGTCATAGCCTTTGTGGCAATCATACTTTTAATCTGTTTGAACACTTGATCTGGCTGCTGGAATTGATGTTTAAAAAATCTTTGCATTGCGTTCCCTCCATAAATAATAGGCCGAGACTGCAATAGTGAGTCTATGCACCTTTGCTAGGAACTGGCCTGATAGCAAGAATTCAGTCTATGATAGGGGTAAAAGGTTGCGCTAAAGACCTTCTTTCAAATAGCAAAAGAGAAGGAGCACTCAAATGTGCGAGTGGTTGTGTTTTTATGAGTGTTGGTTGGACGGAGCATACTTGTCATCAGTTTCAACACCCCAAGGCTTGAGTTTATCCTTGGTGATAAACTTCGTATGACACGCAAGCCTAATTATAAAGCAGTCTTAGGTATGGTGTCTTACCCGACTGTCTTGCACCGTGGAAGCTTAGCTTTTTGGTGTCTTATAGCCTCCCTTACTGATTGTACTGTTAAAACACCAGAATTTGTAATAGTCCATGTAGCGTAATCTTTCTGATGTTGGACAGGAACTAGCCCCATATGAATGTGAACTACAACATGACAGAGAGCTTGGGATTGGTCATGAGGCCACTTCCACTGATGATGAGCGAGAACTGTTTTCAAATACAGCACGTACATGTCTGTTGGCATCATAATTCATATACCACTCGGAGTTCATACTTCGGGAGTGAAGGACCAAATGGATGCCAATTATCACCCCAGAGAAAGATATCATGGCCATTCCCAGTGCAGTACTAGATATATGGCCTGGCCAAAGGTCTTGAGCTTGAGTACCTCCTTCTGCAGGTAAACCTAGCAGGAGGAGGTATTGCGTCCTCTAGCATAGGGTTGTGATTAGACCTCATAGCAGGTAAATATGGCATAAGGAAATGGCAGTCTTCATAGGGCAAGGACTATTGACAAAGCAGTTTGATCAAAGCCATGTACAGCAGTATGAAGCAGGGGTACGACCACCCAGAAGATAATTGCTTTCTCGAAAGCTATTACTGCCTTGGCATTAGGGTGCACCTCTCCAAAAGGTAGCCAACTTACAATATTCTGTTATTAATTTAACTGAGGTGGTGTCTTCACTATGAAGGGTACACACGCCTTGAGTATCTGGCTATTTGGGTCGAAATTTCTACTTTCCCTTCTAGCTGTTACTATAAAAATGAAAGGGTAAAATTTGCGTTTGCAAGACACTTTAGGTTGCTATTATTTCCAATTCATAAAAAAAAATTGCTGCTATCGTTTCTCAGTTCTTCTCCTTTCCATCTTTCTCAGCTTGAGAAGTGGTATTGTTAAAATGCCCAATACAGGTCTGAGTTGCTGAGCTTCACGCTTTCTAGCTTCATTGCACACAAAGAAGAATGAAATATTTTAATTTTAGTTATGTTGACACTAGCAAGTTTATCCTTGTAGCCCTTCTAGTTCCACAGTAGCACTATCGAAGTTGAGATCATTTTGCAGTGTTTGACCTTGGTTTCCAGTTTGAATGCTATCTTGAGCTTGTTAGGAACACAGCTATTTTAGGCTTGAAATTCTTGAGGAGATGCCTATACCTTGACAGAGTTCCCAGGCAAAATCCTCCTATTTCTTGACCGAGTTCCGGGGCAAAATCCTCAAAACAGCCTTTCAGGCTCACCGTTCTTGCTGTGACACTACACTGAAATACAATAATCGTTATTTGTTGATACCAAAAGCTTTAACGTTTCTACAAATATAAAACTTCTTCGGGCTAGGTGTCTAGGAAAACCGAGAGAAAACTGGTCAGTATTATTACGAAATGTCGGTAGGGCGGTCGCCGCAATTTTAATTTTTCAATCTTATCTAAGTTAGCTGTTTTCGGTATTAGTCTCGTTAACATTTATAAATTTCTAAAATTTCAGTATTTGGGATCTGTGAACTTTCGGATCCCGGATACCAAGTTCTATGAAATACTATGTTAAATGAAGTTTTCTACTGTGGTGTTAAGTAGGTTACCTAAAGTCATAGAAATGAGATGCGGATGACAAAGTTTAGCATCCAAATTCTGCCACAATTCCCAAGCCACAATTCTTACAAATGTAGTATCACACTAATAGCTTTGGGATTTTTCAATTAGGGTTTCTTACGTAGTGTTTCAAATTAACTGGACTCCACACAAAGTCCGAAACTGTGACCCTAATACAGAAAAGGAGGAAGAAATAGTACTTAGTGTATCGGTATACGATAAAAGGTAAATACCAAAAACACAGCATTGGTACTTTTGGTATTGGGCTAATACATGAATGATACTGGTACCATGGTACATACCGATTACCGAATACTAGTATTGGTATTTTGGGTATTGGGGTAAAACGAGACCGTTATCGGTACCATGGTATATACCGAAAAATACTAGTATCGGTATTTTCGATATTGAGCTTATACAAGACCAATATTGATCTTGAATTTTTTTGGGATGGGTACTCTAGAGTTCAGCCAGATTTTGTGGCGTGTTTTGACGGGAACGTTGAACGTGGCCACGCCATTCCAGTTCTTTGGACCCTCTACCCAATGCATGCCTTAAACTTGAACCGTAACTTTGCATGCTTTTTCCTAGTGTTACCTTGAAAGACACATACTTAATCGAGGGGCATACCGCATAATTAGATTCTGGTAAAGGTCTCACCTGTCCATTTCTGAAGTTTGTCATCTATCAGAATTCTTTACACCCCATGAGATGGAGTAGTTTCATTTAAATGACACACTTTTGGACCGACTCTGGAGAAGGAACTACAAGAACTCAACATGTTCCAACAACTGATTATTAAAGGCCATTTCTTGAATCCACCCATGTCAGCAAAATCAGTAGGTTCTGGTTTTATAGTTCGCCGATGCATTGCCTGGAAAGAAATTATTAAAAAAACCAAATTTGTTCAGTCCGTATCAATAATGACTTTGGTTTATTTAAATTGACATGGAGGGAATAGGTTAGTTGGTTTTAGGCTAATGTAACATGTTGGATCCTGCAGGTCTAGCACGTTGATTTCTGCAAAAGATACTGCACTTAGCCAATCTAATGTAGTATGCTGGAACCTGCAAGAGACTCCATCTGGCGTCTGCAGATTTAGAATGTTTAATCCTACAAGCGACACTGCATCTAGACAATCTGTCAAGCAGGCCTTCCTAGATTTCCATCACAGTTTAGCGTCAATGCTAGGTGAAATCTACGCAGCACAACTGCAAAATGTTCTACTGCAACCGATACTACTAATTTATTGTGTACTCATCGACCTGTTATGCTTCTATGAAGTGAGCACTCATCCAAGATAAGTTTAAAACTTTCATAGCTAGCTTGAAACAGATTCCGATGGCAAAGATCTGGTTTTACTTTGTTTATGTATCTTCCCTTCTCATTATCCTCATCCTTTCAAAGCTCTTTCTCCTTAAAGGGACAAGACAGAAAAATTTCCCACCAAGCCCACCTTCAATCCTAGTAATTGGCCATCACCATCTAATCAAAGATCCTGTGCACCGAGTGTTGCAGAATCTTTCTTACAAATATGGTCCAATTTTCAGCCTGCGTTTTGGATCCCGGTCCGTGACTCCATCAGCTGTGGAAGAGTGTCTCAGCAAAAATGAATTCATCTTTGCAAATAGGGTTCAACTTCTTGTTAGCAAGCTCCTCAACTACAACTCCACAACGATGGTGGCTTGCTCTTACGGTTGGCACTGGCGTAACCTTCGCCGTGTTGCTGCACTTGAATTCTTCTCAACAACCCGACTCAACGCCTATGTGGGCATTCGACAAGACGAAATCAGGGCAGTAGTTAAAACTCTGTTTCGAGAGTCAGGTCGGAGTTTCACGAAAGTGGAAATGAGGTCAAGGTTTTTGGAGCTGATTTTTAGCATCATTATCAGGATGCTTGTAGGCAAGCGATATTTTGGAGCTGATATGGAGGATCTTGTGGAAGGCAGGGGCTTCCTTGATATTATAAGGGAGAAGATTGATCTAAGTCAGACATCAAACCCGGGGGATTTCTTGCCTTTTCTATCCTGGTTTGGTTTTCACAGCCTGGAGAAGAGGATGCTAAAATTACAGAGTGAAAATGATGCTGTGTTAGACGAATTGATAGGTGAGCGTAGAAAGAAACTTGGAGCTTATCAACATGGAGGAGGAAGGGCCAACTCTATGGTGGATGCTATGATTTTGTTGCAAGCCTCCGAACCTGAACATTACTCTGACGAAATCATCAAAGGCATCATAATGGTTAGTATGTCAACATATAAGCAGTAACATGTCTGCATATTTCGATTGGCAATTACAAACCAGCGCACTCGCTTTTCTTTATGTCAGCTAAATAATTAAGTCATAATGTTAGGACCGAAAAGTGAGCTAATTTGACAGCAGAAGAAATGTCACGACTTCATATATGCCGGAAAAAGCTTAACCTTGTCACACAAATAATAGAGTCAAGTGGTGGACTCACTTTGGCCTACTTCCACAAATTTCCTCCGACTTCTGTGTCATTACATTGGAGTCCTCATGTAGCACAATTTGATGAGCTTGTTTGAAGTATCATTCCCCACGATTAGCATGAATTAGATAGAGAACAATAATTTGTTTGTTGTTAATTTGCATTAGGACGAAGAGTTAATCTAACAACACTAGTTTCTGCAATGTATATAGACTATATTGACTGCCGGCACAGACACTTTGTCGCTGACAATAGAGTGGGCGATGTCGCTTCTGCTCAACCATCCTGAGGTGTTAGAGAAGGCTAAAGCCGAGCTTGACAGTCACATTGGCCACGAGCGTCTGGCAGACGAATCGGACCTTCCCAAGCTGCATTATCTCCAGAGCATCGTGAAAGAGACGCTACGATTGTATCCAGTAGCACCACTTCTAGTGCCACATGAGTCATCTGCTGACTGCACCATTGGAGGGTTTGACATACCCCGTGGCAACATGCTGTTGGTCAATGCGTGGGCCATTCACAGGGACCCCAAGGTGTGGGACGATCCTGCTAGTTTCAAGCCGGAGAGGTTTGAAGGTGGGGGTGGTGATCAAGCATATAAACTGATACCTTTTGGGCTGGGGAGGCGGCAGTGCCCCGCCGCTGGCCTTACCACCCGAGTGGTTGGGGGAGTTGGCTTTGCCAACCGAGTGGCAGGACTGACTTTGGCTGCATTAATTCAGTGCTTTGAGTGGGGGAGGATGACTGAAGAGTTAGAGGACATGTCTGAAGGGATAGGAATCACCATGCCTAAAGGTAAGCCGTTAGAGGCCATGTGCAGAGCGCGCAAAGAAATGATCAATGTCATGTCAGAGACATAAGCTTTGTGCCGTTTCTTTGTTGTTTCTGCTACCTTTCCCAATTGCTAGGATTGTTCTCTCTTATTTCATGTTCGGATTCTGGGAATATGCTAACGCCTCCAGCATGATTTGAACATTCGTATCAGCACCGGAAATCCTTCAGTAATTTTGATAGCACATTTTGTTCAATCTACCTACTGACATCCAAGTGAATATGTTTGATTACTCAGAGATGCTGCTGTACATCCTACTCTGTTCTGTTAGGCATATGCCTTACCTTATATTAAATGTAAAGCATGATTAGGACAAATTTCTGACTTGATTCACCATTATGCTCATAGAGGTTTTGTTTCTGAGCATTCCGCTGCTCGGTTCAAAGTTCAAACCTACCTCGAAGTGTATGACGTTAAAAAATTGGGACCAGAACTGCTCAAGAACTAGGTCGGATGAAAAATTGCGGTTTGTAGTATTTGACAATCACACTCATGCCAGCATCGAGCAATATATACTGTACAGCTTGTGCACATCCTGCGGGTCCTTCTAGCCCCTTAACCGGCCGGCCAGCCCAACAGAAACAACAAGAAACCATTCTCTTCCCGTACCACTGTTTGTAACTGCACGAATGCAAGGACTGCAAATCTTTCCATGGGGATACACTACGATAAAGAAGGCAAAATCTTTGGCCTTCATTGCCTTCTCGTCTTGATGAACAAATCCAATGACAATTATACAGATCAGTTTGGAGGCGTTTTTCCTTCCAACAGCATACAAACAGCCTTAGCAAAAGGACTGCTTATAGGAATTCTTTTAACGAACACGTAATTATTTACAATGATAACTATTTTCTCGTATCTCTTATTGGGAGGACTAGTACCAGAGACCGGAAGAACGCTGGAGTCTTGTGCGATATTTATTTTGGATTTCAGCAGTTTCATAGTCTTCATGTACGCCACATGAATATCGGCAGCATCAAGAAAGCAACGTCAAGGGCGCGACATATTAGCACATCAGATCACCGGACTTAATTTTTTTTGTACACCACTCAGCATATTTTGTTGTAAATTACCCCCCTCCCCTATGGCCCGGTATTTGTTTAGTATATGGTTGTCAACTTACCTAACTTCTTTGGTTTCCGCAAATGAGGTCAGGACACATAGTTTAAGAACATTTTTCATTGCTCTCCTAGAATGCACCAAAATATGGATACATATATGTATGTATAATTTTAGAAGCTTTAGAATACAGGGGAAATTGGTGAATGGGTTACTGGGCATTTCTTGAAATAACGGAAGATGGTGCAACACTCGCAACTTAAGCTTCCCTAAAAGCTCAAAAAGTATGCACTTTAAGGCATGACATTCACTACTACTCTTCACAGAAGGAATCAAAAGATCCGTGCAATTATAAATTGACTCACGCCGTGCAAACACGATCGCCTTTCGATTTACCACCATGTTAAAGAAATTGGAAATTATTGTCCTCTCTCAGAAATTCCATAAGAACAATACTTTGATTTTCGGAGACAGTTTGATAATTCCACGGCATTCTTCATTAAAGGGCAACGTACTGATTCAGCTGTCTTTGAATGTCCTTGTCCCCTACTGCGTTGGCTTAGTCATGTTTGGTCCACGTTACTCCTAAGGTTAGGCTGAGCGACTGATTAGCCCGTCAACAACTGGATTCTACGAGTTACATATGATCTGCACCTACCCTTTCACGACTTCACGACTTCAAGCCTTGTTGGCTGCTTCCCCTTGAGTGTTACTTTTGGCAGTTGGGTCAATTGTTTGCTGCTCATAGACCGATATATCTCTCGTAAGCATTAGATTTTGAAGATTTTCTCATTCACATTGAGAGCAGTCAACTTCATTTGGTGTGTTAACCATGATAATATTACTGGGCTCATTATTTACATTTCGAGCTTTTAAAACAGATGGTCACTTAACAGATACCAAAGCTCGTTGCGCAAGATCTTGGGGTTGATTCGTCCTGCTCTCATTTTTAGTCCCCCTTTAAACCACTACATTCTGCACTCGTTTATTTGTACACATAGTTGTGGCGCACCTTACTTGGTTTCTACATTGGTTTGTCGATCTCTTCACATAAAATTGGGAGCTTGCACGTGAGCAGGGTGTTAAGTGTGACCATATTGTTAGCCTTATATTGTTTAAGATTTTAGAGCATATAATGACTGAATAGTATAATGAATTAGAACATCTTAGCATTCGAAAACTTAATGAGACGAGATCCATTGCTTTTTGCTGGATCAGATTCTTGTTCAATTTGTTATTCCACAAAGTAACCTTTGAACTTGTACTGCGAGCAATATATGAATGAAGAGAAAGGAGAACAAGGCCACAGATGCTAGATCAGAATACAGGGGTTGGAGAAAGTTGCTCCAGCAAATTTTTTTTTTTTTGTATATGCAAGTGAAACAGACGAGGCACAAACGTAAGTCGTAATTTCTGTTTGGTCACGAGCAATATTATCCTCAGTCTTTTAAGGCTTCGTGACATTTCATATTCTACTGCAGATGTTATCCTCTTGGACAAGGAAACTAAGTCAGTCAACTTTGGTAGGTTGAAATATGTTTCCTTCGTCCTCGTGATGTTGTTTTCGATTTAAATACACCAGGTGCTGACATTTCTAAATTTTGTTATACCCGCGGCCCACCAGTAGGTAAGAGCTTGTTGTTCATTGTGCAGTTCATCACAATTTCGGTTCTTGGTTCGCTTTGTTGCTTTGAATTTTGGTTTTTTGACGAATTCATAGAGGCTAGCCGATAAACATGCAGAAAGGAAAAGAGAAAGGAATATTCTCAAACATGACTGAGCTCAGCCATGATCACAGCCTCAACTCCATTTGTTCAAAGCTCTCGAGCTCGGCACCTTTGTTAAACGAGCTGATCACGACTTTCTAATAATCTTTAGAAAGAAAACTAAATAGGACATTACGAACAACGAGCCTGAACACCGTTCAAAGGAGCCGAATGTAGAGCCGTTCAAGTGAAATATAGCTGTGATAAACGTACGGATCCGGCAGCACATGCACGAAAAGAATACTTTCACAAAACAATAACAAGAAATCAAAGAATTGTGTAAATTAAAACTCGACGTGTTAGAACCTACATGTTTACATGTATGATATTCACCCTTTCATTAGGGAGAGAGAGAACCCCTAGAAAAACCAACAAATTGATTGGTGTATGAAAAAAGAGTAAACAAAAAGGCACGGGGTGATGAGTTCAATGACCAGGACCCTTTTTGCTTGGTCCAGAAGCCAGATTGAAAGACAAGCCCCTAATAACTGAAGCACGATCACTACTACTGGAGTCATTGGAAGCTGAAGCGGCCGCAAACCGAGTCACCCCCATCGACTCTTGAGCTCCTCCCACTTGCCCATCACACCCGGCGGTCGTCGTGTCCGGCGACGTAGACCGAAGTGCTCGGCAATGAACCGCACTAAACTGTGCACCCATCACCAAAACCACGACACCCAACACAAAGCAAAGGCTCTTCATTCTCATTGCCATTTCTAACGCGTATGTTTTCTGTAAGAAGGGCTAAAGGTTTGTGTATTGTTTGAGGTTGTTGATGAGGAAACAAGATGCGCAGATACTGGCTATATATACAGAGATTTGTGCGAGGACGGTGAGCTGGTGAAGCTCATTTTGGACTTGGGACCCTTTACTGGGAATTTGACTTGGCATTTTGGGCTAATATTTTTTTTGGGTGTGTGGACCAAGTTGATGAGGTTTGTAGACGAGACCTTTTACTTTGAGGATGTCTTTGCCTGTGGTTTGAATTTGACTTTCAAGCTATGATGTCAGCACATGTGCACGAAGCTTGCTACACAAGTACAGTGCAATTCCGTGCCGTTTATTACACTTCTACCCCACTAAATGTTCTGTAAATTACTTTCGCATCTCTCAACTTCTAATATAGTCAATATAGTCCCTTCACTTTTCGTTCATGTCGATTTGGTTAGCAATTTGGTTGAATAGCACATGCCTTTTAGGTTCTAGCTACCAAGTCTTTTGTTATGGCCGCTCGCTAGCACGCAAGTACAGCTCAGTCACCCTCTTGATGTGGTCACCGGTCTGTTTTGACTCAAGATAAGCTTTAACTAGAGTTAAGATAACACATATCTCCCCCGCCCCGCCCCAATCTCAATATATGGCAATTTCCCGTATGGGAATTGGGAATTGAGAAATAATTCTCAAGACAACGATAAATGATTTTGGTCAAGTTATTGAGGGATGAAATGGGACTTAACTCAGGGCAGAGAAATGAAATAAACCATAGGAGCTAACATACATTATACAAGTCCAAGTGTCCAGTGCTAAAAGGCAAGCATGATCATATGCTTTTTGTGAGCCGGTGGATTCACACGGATTCTGATCCAACGCGTGCGCTTCCATCTGTGAACGCGTTGATTTATTTCCTGTCATGTTCTCTATTTTTACAACCAGTCACAAGTCGACACGCACGATTTGGTGCACAAAGCTCTCCTTTATGTAGGTGTAGTATGTGACACTGTGTCTCCTCCGTCTTTTGAACTGTCTTCGTACAAGACGGTGCTTTGATTTTCAGCCTACTCATGCTAAGGTTCGGTTGCCTTCGGATCAATATCATTTGTTGCAAATTGTCTTTTAAATTATATAAAGGCTTTTAGCGCATCAAGCCCAAGTATCAAATTTTTTATCTTTTTACATATTGAAATTGCTTTTAAATTTTATCCGGATACTATTCATAGTTTAAAATTGATTTTGCTTAAAGTAGATGGCTTAGAATTGATTTTAGAAGTTGATTAAAATTTGATCTGAAATTTGCTTTCGAGAATCAATCTCAAACATGCTTTTAGAGTAAGTGAACTCTATTAATATGGTAAAAGAAGGGAGAGAGCTTCTTGCTGAAAATTGAATATGATCATTTTACCTTCTCAACCTAAGGTATAAAATGGTTCGAAAGGAAAAAAGGGTCAATAGGAATTCCTTTTTATTTTTGGCATTTTATATTTTTGGTTAAGGTCCAGTATATATCATTTCAAGCACAAAAAGATACATCATCCTATCCTGCGGATCATTGCCCAATAAAAGTAGTGCTGAAAGGAGTACATTCCTTGAGATTTGATCAATTTTTTTTGCATAAATAAATAAAAAACCATTACACATATTTAGCGATTATAATTTGGAGTTTTATGGAGAGATTGTCAACGCTTTATGGAGAGATTGTAGGCTCTTCTGACAATATGGGATGCAGCCAAATTTTTTTTCCTCTTGTCGGTACTAGATGCTACGTAAAACACGGGACCCCATGTTAGCAGTGTTGCATTTTATTAACAGCCACCGCAAGATATCCAGTTTCAGAGGGAAAGCTCAGCTGGAAATGGTGGCTGTTTCCCCTAAAGTTGAAACAAAGAAATTTCAAAGTAATCAGCCACTTCAAAAGGAGGCATGGTCGAGCTTTCAACGCTCCAACGCGAAAGTGATAGAGTGACCACTGTGGGTTTGCTAACTTTTACAAGTTTACAGACAAGATGGACTGGAAAAAGATGGTGTACATAGTAGTTAGGAATCTGGGACAAGTGTAGCTGTTGAAGTTGGAATTGACAAACTGGGAATTTTTCTTTTCAAAGCATGAGCCTAGTGGTTGTTATTCTAATAAGCCACGTTGTTTCGACTTTCATAGCAAGCCTTATTTTTCAAACAATCTTCAATTATTCTTACATACACGAGAAGAATTTTAGTAACACTTTAAGGTCAAACACGATGCAGAGAATTGTTACGGAGAATATTAGTGATTTTCTTTGACCTAACAAAATCTTGAAATACATGACTCTTAAGAGAAAATGACTTAGATGTTGTTAACATTAAAGGCTATTTATAGAAGGGTCTCTGTTCAAATTGGCTCGGTCTACCAAAATATCTGAAGTCGTCACCCTTCTTGCCGCCACCACACCGCCGTTTTCACTTCCATATGTCACTTTGCCAACACCACCATAACTTCGTAGGTAACCATCCAGCCCCACCTCCGCATCGCAACCACTATAGCACTCAACCATCCAAAACCATCGTCTGCCAAACTCAACATCTGTAACCATTGCCTAGCTACGACACTCAACATCCGTAACCATTGCCTAGCTACGACACCTCAACGTCCATGACGGCCCAAACCTGCCATCGTAACCACCTAAAACCACCTCAAATGTGCAGGTCTTACTCCATACCTAATCAGCAGCCGCCGCCACCATATATGTGTGTACGCGTGTGTGAAAAGTATAATTGCATGCGCTAAAAACATGACAAACAAGAAACTTTTAACTTCCAATCAAGAAAAGTCATAAACCGTATAACTGTTAAAAATACTGGTTAGAGTAACAATTCAGTAACTGCCCAGATGTGCACCCTAATTAACTTTAGCCAATGCTCGTTGATGAACGATATAGCAAAACTTTATTTTCCTCATATCATTTAATTTTTACATTATGTTTACCCAGTAGAAAAAGAGAGAAAAAGACTGCATTTTAAACACACATCATTAGTCATCCAGTGGTTAGAAAAAATCTCTTCACATTCTTTTCATGAATACGAATATCATGGCACAAAATTTGATCTCAACGTTGCTGCAATTGACTATTTCTGTGCAATATATAAAATTTTCTAGCTCAGATCCATTCTGATTACATGATGACAAACTTGCACGTACACACCAAACCACGTGAGCCATTTCCATTAGGTTGCTAGAAACTAGCTTGAAGAAATGCCACCAAGTTTTATCACGCACTGTCAACTCTTTGACATTGTGGAACACATGCCCGTCCGTGAAAATGGCTTTGCAGCCTTGAAAACTCCATATAACATTCTTCAACATTCTACATCAAACTTGCTAATCACATGATCTCTTGATACTTAGGCCCACAAACGCTATTTTCGTCTTCGATCACGGGCCGAAAGATGATGCTTATTTTTCAAGTTGGCAGTCATGGCAATCTCAAATATGGTGGAACTACTTGACCTGAAATCTTCAAGTTGATTGATTAGAACCTGAAGAGCATCTCAGTATTGTAACATGGAACTAGAAGAAGATGCAGTCCGGAGAGTTCGAACAAAATCTAAATCTAGTCTTGCCCGAAACTTAAAGAGCAGAAGATCATAAAAGATTGAATCCTTGCATTTCTATGTCTGTTGGGGCACTGATAAGCCACAAGATCATTGTATGTTAGTGACCGGATTCCGGCAGGATCTTAGCAAGAGGTTATAATAGCTGCGTACTGCTTACCTTTTTCCAACAAGTTAGCACAGTATTTGCTTTGTTTTTGGTGAAAGATATAAGCCAAAGAAGGGACAAAATTATCAGCCATGGAAAAGATATGTGCTACTTTTTCATAAATACCCCATGTTGAGGAACACTCTCTCACAAGTGCAACTTGTAAGTGCGGAGAGGAAGGACCCATTTACTTTTAGAATGAACTTTTGATTTTCGAAACTTTATAATTTTTGTTGTCAAATCTTAAGTTAAATGTTCTATCATCATGAATCAATGTAGTCCTATACTTGAACTTTAAATGTCTAACGACCATCCTCGTATCTTTTAATTTCAGATAAGAATTTACCACTTAATGAAATCCTAAAACGGAGATGATTATATAATCCTAGAGGGAGTTATGTGGGGGTGAGTACGGTTCAGTTTAGTCCGGTTTGAGGGTTAAACCGTAAACCGAACCATTGAATCTCGATTTACAAATTCTTAAACTAAACCGAAGCAAAACACCTCGGTTTGAACGATTCAAACGGTTCAAATTGAATGGTTCGAATCGGTTTGAGCGTAGTTTAAACATTATTATGTTTTTAAGAAAAAACAATAACCAATAACAATTTTTCTTAAGGTTAATTTATAACTTTTTCCGGTTACCGTACTTTTTGGGTACTCATGATTTATGGGAATACTTGCTCTCTTTCTTACATTGTTTGGACTTTCAACATAATTGCTACTGGATTAACATAGCACCAATTTCAGGACCTACTTCCTAACAGTTGAGCAGGAAACTAGACCTGGAGGGTGTGCATCACAATGGTAGTAAAAAAACACAGATAATTTCCTAAGTCTTAATATCTAACAAATCTGTACTACTCTAAAGTTTTTATTAGTTGATTTTCCTTCAAGTAGGCATGGCTTGTATTTTATCATTCTTGACTCTACTGCAATACTGAATATAATTAGCCTATTGACTCCATGTTAGCACTACAGGAGCCATAGTGTAAATGATGCAATATATATTGAGTAATGGCTTTGAAAGAGTAGAATTATAAGAGAAGGTTGATTTAGGGTGAACAAGTTTTATTCTACACTGGTTATTAGCTAATCAGAGTAAGGTGTTTATATATATATATATTTATAATAATATAACCCTCAGTTCGGTTCGGTTTAGTGTCGGTTTGAAAATCCTGAATCGTGAATCGAACCAAACCGGTCTCGGTTTGAAAATCTCAAACCAAACCATTCAAGCTCATCAACGGTTCGAATTCGATCGGTTCGGTTCCATCGGTTTGAATGGTTAGGATCGATTTTATCGATTTGTTGCTCACCCCTAGAGTTATGAAATTCATTGCCAAAAGCACAAATCAAGTATAAACTAATTGGACTATTTCGTGAAAATAATTTACTTGACAAACTTTTAAGTATATATATCTACTTATAACTGATCATACCATTTAGAAGTTTTAAGGTAGTACTAAAATCACTATATTAAGGGCCAGTTTGACAAAAAAAATTTGCTCTTTTTTTTTAGTTTTTAAAAACTGAAAAAAAAAGGAGCGTTTGGTAACCATTTTTATTTCAATTTTAAAAACCAGTTTTTAAACTGAAGAGTAAACAAAAAAACTCCAGAAACTGGTTTTTTTTTTCACTTTTGATTTTTTTTTCTTAGACAACCACCACCACCCTCCCACCGCTGGCAACCACCTCAGGCGACCACCGCCGGAGACTGCCGACAGCCACCTCCGGCCGCCGACGACCACTGCCGGAGACTACCGGCAGCCACCTCCGGTCGCCGGTGACCACCGCCGGAGACTGCCGGCCGCCGGCGACCACCAGCAGCCACCTCCAGCAACCACCGCCCACCACCACCACCACCACCGCCACCGCAAACCAACAAAAAAAAAAAAAACAAAACAAAAAGGGTTACCAAACACCAAAAAAAAAAAACTCAAAAAAAAAGGGGTTATCAAACACCCACTTGTTTTTATAAAAAAAAAAATTAAGCTGCTCTTTAAAAACTGAAAACCAAAAAAAAAAATTTGTCAAACGAACCCTAAGTGTCTTACGTCCAGTAATTCTATATCTCAATTCCGATGAATGTTCTTGGTTTCTTTTTATTTTTCACTTTTTCCAACTGAAAAAGTTTTCATTTTACTGAAAGATCGTGAAAGAAAACTTAACATTCTCCAAAGAGGACCAAAAGCACTAAATTAGATACAACGCTCCATTTAGCGACAATAATGATCGTTAAATATGGTTCGTGATATTTCAGCAACAAAATTTTACAATATTATTTTAATGGATCCATATCCCCTGCTGTAACCATGGGTTACAGCAAGGGTTCTGTCCCCATAACTGAGAGAGAGAGAGAGAGGGAAGAGAGAGAGTAACCATGATTTGGGGACAGCATGAATTACGGGGATCCAAATCCTATTTTAATATCACTAACAGTAACTAGTGCACAATTGTCAATGCCAAAAAATTTCCTTTAATCGAGGCTCCAACACATCCTTATTCAAGTTCACGGTAAAAAAAAAAAAAACAACAACAACGTCTAGAAAGAGCATAAAATAATAGGCTGGGGTCAACCAGAAGACCAGCCCACGGATTGTTGAGTCTGGGCTCAAATTTTGGCCCGACTAGAAATATGAGTCACGCTGGGTTGGGTTTACCATATGATGATTCCTGGACCCATCTTCTCATTCAGATTAGATTGGGCCAATCATTTTTTTTTTGGACCCAAACCCGAAAGAATTCATGATAGGAAATGCAACTCTAAAATAGGCTGGTCCTAACCATTGGCAAATAATTTTGTGAAGAAGTTAATTTAAGCAAAGAATTTGTAATACACAGAAATTCTGACCAAAAAGGATAGAGTATAACATGGGGAGTGTTTATTTTCATACCTTAAATGCTGTCCGAAATCCTCTTTTAATTGCTAAAAACTAACTTAATGACAAATAATAAATCTTTTAATAATAAATAAAAATATTATAAAGTATAACATGGTATGAAATAAACATTCTCAATGAAGCATTTGGTACTGAACAATTGGGCCAGAACACACAGACTGTAGGACAACGCTCCAAACACTTTTTAATACCAGAATAATCCATTGTTATTGAGTCATCAATCAATTAATAAAAAAGGACTTTTATACCAAACAATACTAATCTTGGTGGATAGATCGTTAATTAGGGAAGATGCCGAAAACTGTCATCTTCATAAACGATTCTCGAAATATTGGCGGGTGTCTTTCTAGTAGAACGATAGTATTTTGGATTGGCACAACTTATGTCTCTTTCTTGAAAGTCTCTTTTTCCTTATTTATGTCTTTAAGGTAATTATATTGCATTTTGTATTAAAAAAATGAAGACATGTGAAACATTCGAGATAAAATTTGACAACAAATCACGATGTGTCGTGTGTCAGGATATAAAATATGTAGACTTGCGTTATATTGATTTACATGTAAATGCAGCCAGTGAGATTACTTCAGTTAGTAATCTGTTAGCTCCATTTATATTCCTTAACGGGTAAAAAGGTACAAGGAGGACGCATGTAATATAAGATAAGGGTACCTGCTGCACTAATGGTCTGTCTTCCTCTCAAAGATGATGGAGCAAAGTTTAGATGAGTTCGTGTAAATAATATATTGCACAAAATGTCATTGTCTAGTGCGTCTTGGAAACGAGTCCAAGACTCCACAAGAATAGGTTGATGATCCCTTTCGTACTCTCAAGGGCTTCATGACACACGAATTCACTCCAGCTCTCAAAGAAAAATGTTACATTTTGCATCCAAGACATATAAAAGCTATCTAATCTAATCGCCATGGTAATGGCATGAAATGGAGAGTAGGTTATGCAATTTACCTGCAAGAGTGTCTCTACGTCCTGTCTTACCTCACAAGTGACCAAAATGAGGATCGGACTCCATGTCCTACTCGTAAATCTTGTTCCACAAGAGATCAGGGTGGTGACTTCGTGTAGCACTAAGGAAGGATTGTCTAGCATAGCTCTCCTAACATTAGCTGACTTCACCTGTTCAGCTGGTATCTATACAAGAAATACCGTTTATGTACTCGTGTCTACACACTCATACCCGTGCACGCGCACTAACAATCGTACTTACTAACGGCTCGTTTTCAATCATGTTACAATTCAACTCAAGCATCAAGTTTTCCGCCTTCTAGCATCCACCATTACTTCAAATTCAATCTAATCAGAGTTATTCCTTAACAGACCATAAGGTAGAAGAAGGATTCCGCATATGCTAATGTAGAGCAATACCACCAGTAGGACTAACACCACGGGAATTACTAATCGAAACCCAAAATAACCTTTCATATTCCAGAAGAAAAAAAAGCGTCCAATACACACGAGCAAATGGCATTATATCTACATCAAGCGCTATTCCGGAGCATATATAATAGTATTATCATGGTATCAAAGTCAGACTCGCTATCTTATAACTTCATCTGTCTGACCCTCATGCCGTAACCCCTTGTTCACGTAATCTAAGAGAAGTTCCCGATATCCTTGATGATCACCTAATTACGAGGACGAGGACGAGGACGAGGACGAGTGGTGGTAAAATATAAAGAATATTTCACATTGGCTAAGGGTAGGACTGCGTTTGCATCTTGTACTTGGTTTCCTATCACCTCCATGAGCGTGCCTTCTCTACCAGAAAGGCAGAAAGCAATGATGCTTCAGTCTTATTGCGGGTCTCACTTGCTTTTACTAGGCAATTGTTGTCGGCATCTCCTCTCAGCGGTTAAAATGCAAGTAATGAGTGACAAAGAGGTAAAGGTGACATGTACATATGGATCACGTCCCGTGTTCTTTCGGTCAACCTATAATTCTCAGGCGTAATTCTAACCAGAAATAAAAAAATTTAATTACTCATTGTTATCTGACCTTTTGTCTATAAGTTTGAATCCACAAAAGGTCAGCTCTACACAAACAAACAGAAAAAATACAGAAGAGTAATAAAGCATACATCAAAGGGACAAAGTCGTAAATCAAGAAGGAGCCGAAGAGCATTAATTTCAACTATTTGTCCTCTTCGAACGCGATCAAAAGCAGGTGGATGCCCATTAACCTCCTCGTCCCCCCTCCCCCTCGTTATTTCCCCTCCAAGACAAGAGTGAATCGCAGAGGGAGAGAATAGAGATCCTCCTTAAAACCCTCATAGAATACCTCTCCCTGGATAAACCGATCAGGGAATGAAGCGACCAATCGCCGCCGGCGAAGATCCGGCCACCCGAGAAGACGACAAGAAGAAGAAGAAGATCAAGGTGATGGATGATCAAGAAGAAGTACTGGCGGACGGCGCGAGCGCGGTGCTGCTGGACGAGAACTTGCTGTACGAGGTGCTGAGGCACGCCGACGCGCGCACGCTGGCGTCGGCGGCGTGCGTCAGCAGGCGGTGGCACGCGACGGCGCGGGACGAGCGGCTCTGGGAGCTGATCTGCACGAGGCAGTCGGCCAACATCGGCTGCGGCATCCAGCAGCTCCGCTCCGTGGTCCTCGCCCTTGGCGGCTTCCGTCGGCTCCACTCGCTCTACCTCTGGCCGCTCTTCAAGCCGCCGCCGCCGTCTTCCTCTTCCTCCTCCTCCTCCGCCGCTGTGCCGATCGGCTCCGCATCGGCCTGGCCGTGCCTGCCTGCGCCTCCGGTGGCTCCGGCGAAGTCCACGCCGGCGAAGACTCGGTGGGGGAAGGATGAGGTGAACCTGTCGTTGTCGCTTCTGTCGATCCGTTACTACGAGAAGATGAATTTCAGTAAGCGAGGCAAATGAATTTGTTAATCGGATCCCAAGTTTGCCGTAGTTCGCCTTTTAATTCCTCGATTGTTGGGTTCTAAGTTTGTACGAGTTATCGGATCTTAGATCTACTAAGCGAGCGTGGTTGTAAAGATGAAATTATTGATAATTCGATCATGTGCTGCTACTAATTATTATTGTGATTAAGAGCTTAACCCAAAGTGAATATGTTCAGAATTTCAGCTGTTTCTTTATAGAAATCTTTTACCCCAAATTTGGGGTCTGCGGATAAGAGGGGAGGGTGAGGTTGGTGGGTGGGGAATGTTAAGTGAGCAGTGGATGCCATGGCTGTGCCAGTACAAACAGAAGGGACAGAAGTTGAGTAGCAGTGGAGATGTAATGAATGTTTTGTGATTGCCCACGCGTTTCTGGCACTTGTTGTGGCTTCACTGAAGAGAGAGGGACGCAGAGATGGAAATGGGTGTGTTTGGATCTGTAAAAAGAGCCAAGAATTGTGCAGAGAAGACCAAGGTGTCCTATTCATTGTCGAGGGCATTGTGTTCAGACTTACATGGACTTTGTCGTGTCTGGCGTCGAACATTGTTCCACCATGGCTAACCAACTTCTTCTGAATTTGGATTTGGTATAAAGTATAAACCCTATCGCTGTGTTTGTTTGGTACGCTGGATAAAACTTTAGTTAGGATTAATAAAAAAAAAAAAAATTCGGTCTTTGTCGAGCACACAAAGGAAAGATAAAAGATTCACTTGTTTTATCTCACTGGAATGGGATAATTATGTATCACACTCGAGTGGGATAAAATATTCGTCAGACTTATTTTATCTCACTGGAGTGGGATAATTATGTATAACGTCGACACGCGGGGGCGGGGGGGGGGTTGAATTAATCCTTATCACATGGGATAATTCGGTCTTATACCTCTTTCTTCTCTTCCACCGTTACCACATGTGCAGGCGGCCTCTACATGTTCCACACTTGCCACCTTCGGCCTTTCGATCTTTCCACAACGGCATCCCATATCCAACCACAACATCACCCGTTCTTCCACGGCTGGCCTCCTCATCTTCCGCAAGAGCGTCCACCTTTGCCACCACCTCTGTCAGCACAAGGCTGTCAGCTCCACCATCTTCTCCATCCTCCCCTCCTCAACCCATCTTCTCCATCCTCATCTCCGCCACCACAAGGGCACTGGTTGCTTCATATGTAAATTGCTATTCTGTGATTTATTTTTTTCCTATGTTTGTAAATTGATTAGAAAACAATATTATGGCTTATCCCGCTTAAAATTTGGACTTGTTCCAAAGCTGAACAAGATTTGTAGCTTATCTGGCCTTATCCGTCAGTATAACTTATTTGGCCTTATCTACCCTTATCGTGTCTTATCATACTGAATAATCATGTGCGACAAACGCAGCCTTGTATAAATGGTGAAATCAGCTGTATTTTCAACCGTAACTATTGTTTATGGCATGTACTTAAAAATAGTCATACCCTTCTCCATCATAGTACTCCTTCCGTCTAAAAAAAATAAGATCACTCGGTTTTCTTTTTGACTGTTCTAAAATTATTGCTCACTTTTCATTTTTGGTTATAAATTTTCGACGTACTTGCACATTTATCCTTGGATGGTTTTTTTTCATTTATCCTTTTGTTTCTCTTCCCCCCTCCCTCGGATCACGATCGCCCCCTATAATAAATCAGAGTTTTCCTAGAAAAAAACCCAACTAATTTCTCCACGATCATAGCCAACAAGCCATCCCACCCAAAAATTCGTGTGAGTGTACGAGGGTCATGAGCTTCCTTGTGATGTCGATGGAGTTGTGGAAGGTGATCTCATGGCTGGTGAAAGGGACGCTGATCTCGACAATGATTTTGGTGGCATAGCTAGGCATCTGCTTAAGATGTTGATATAACTCAAATATAAACTCTCAATAATTGGGGGACACGCGGCAGTCCCATTCAAACTGGGTCAAATTACCTTATTGAAAATTATTATTCTAGAAGAATCTTCAAAGATCTTGACGTGATCATCAAGGATCCTAACGTGATCCTAACAAATCTGGCTCAAGGCCCAGTCGTCAGGCTCCTACCTAAAGCTATTTAAAAGGGACTATCCTAAGTACATAAACAACGACACACACAGACACACAGCCTTTCTTGCTTTTTCAGAGTCTTTATTCCGTAGTTACGTTTTGACTTAAGTATCGGAGAGTCTGTAACGACCCGGTCCATGGCCCCACCACAGGGCATTGCCTCCCTCAAAAGGGCTAGCCAAGTAGGTACTTATGAGTTCATAGGCAGGGTCTTATAAGGCCAATCGCAAACTCTCCCACAACCGATGTGGGATATTACAATCTCCCCACCTTATTCCTTAGCGTCCTCGCTAAGGCTTTATCACACATAGCCCAGAATCTTCCTCTCTAGCTAATGTTGGATATACCCGGCTCACCCTTCGTTGCCCCAACCATCCTCTTGATGTGGGATATACCGGGGCTTGCCTTCGTTTTCCCCCAACCATTGGCAACCCGACTGGACAACCCAGCCCGAGCTTTCGAGAGTCGGCTCTGATACCATCTGTAACGACCCGGTCCACGGCCCCACCACAGGGCATTGCCTCCCTCAAAAGGGCTAGCCAAGTAGGTACTTATGAGTTCATAGGCAGGGTCTTATAAGGCCAATCGCAAACTCTCCCACAACCGATGTGGGATATTACAGTACAATACCCTTAAAAAATGGCAATAGGATCCAGATATGTATAACTTCATTCCGTGCATGGGGAGCATGAATGGACTGGTTAGATGATGTTATTTGTTTTGTGCCCGATTAATATAAGGGTCCGATTGGATCACGGAATTAACCTTGGAATTGAATTAGATTTCGGAATTGGACCTTATGAATTATAATTCTGCTGATTGGACGACTTTTTTGGAATTGGAATTACAATTCATACCCAATTCCATGAAATTAAAAACATACATTAAGGCCCACAATCCAATTCTTAAGGCCCAACCTCAAAGTTATAATTCCAGCCCATTGTATTTTGTCACTGTTTCTCCGTCTCCACTCAGAGCCTCTGCCCGACATTCTCTTCCTTCTTCTTCTTTTCCTTCGTTCTTCTGATTCAACCTCGACAGTTCTTCTCTTCATTCTCTCTTCTCTATGATTGTACCTCACCATGGAAGCGGAAATCTACTGTGCATACGGTGGTGGCTACGATCGACTAATTTGACGGCGACGGCGGCAACGATCTGCTGCTTTGAGATTTAGAGTAGTTGTTTTTTGTATCGAGCGAAACTTTGTTTTGCGCAAGAAGGTTCTTTATTTTGTGTATGGGGTGAGGAACGCTGTTCAGAATTGCATTTGGCTGGGCCTTGTTTTGCTTGCCTGGCTTTTGATGTTTCACAAGGAGGTTGAAGGTAGCATTAAGTTCCTCAGAAATGTGGACAACATAATGTTGTGTATGTTGGTGAGTACATTGCTATGGCTAGGTAAGACCCTCTTGGTTAAGGTCCTAGCCTCGTCATTCCACGTTAGCACTTTCTTTGACCGCATTCAGGAATCATTGTTTAACCAATATGTGATTGAAACGCTATCTGGCCCGCCTTTGATCGAAGCACGCAAGAATAGAGAAGAAGAGGCCAAGACCATGGCCGAGGTTTCCAACTTTGAAAGTGCAGGGAGTAAAGTGTCAGCTGAAATCAAAGCAACTACCTTAGAATTCACCACGAGGGTGAGAGCAGCTAGAGTAGCAAGCACCCGGAACTCTGGAGCACTGACTTCCAAGAAACAAGATGATGGGATACCAATTGACCACTTGCAAAAGCTAAATCCCAAAAATATTTCTGCCTGGAACATGAAGAGGTGGATGAATGTAGTTCGCCATGGAGTCATGTCTACCCTGGATGAGCAGATACGTTTGGTGTCTCTTTATGCCAAAGAGGGATGCTCTAAAGATGCACACCAACTGTTCGACGAAATGCCTGACAAAGATTGGGTATCCAGGAATTCGTTAACTCTCGCATTTTCGTGAAATCAGTGTTTTAGTAACAACATGAGATTAAAGACAATTTTCGAACCAAATGAAGTTACCCTTACTTGTATAATTTCAGCTTGTACTAACCTAAGAGCTCTTGATGAAGGGACTTGCATTCACTTTACCGACAGCTATCTTGTTACGAATTTTTGAAGACAATTTTTGAATTTAATGACAATTTTTAAAATATAATGGAATTACGAATTTTACTTTAGTAATTTAAAATATAATTTTTAGTTTAGCAATTTCACTTTTTTACAATTTTTTACCGACAGCTATCTTGTTACTTTATGTTTTTTTTTCTTCCTTTAGCAATTTTCAATTCTCTACCTAATTTTCTGTGCTAACCAATCAATAGAATTGCAAATTCTATTCAATTCCAATTCCTTGAGAATTGGAATTGAATTGCAATTCTCAATTTCAATTCCAATTCCATTTGCCAATCGGACCCTAAGAGAATTTTATATGGGAAATACAAAACCAAAAGAAGATAAAGAGAGAAAAAAAAGATTTTTGAAAAGAAGAAAATCAGAAGAAGATAAAGAGGGAGTAAAAAAGTTACCGGTAAAGAACGAAACAAGTGTGGTGGGTACTTTTAGTCATTTTAAAGATGAGGCGAAAAATAGAAAATCGGATAATATGACCAACCTCCTAAAAATTTGTGCAAATCAAATTGGTGCAATTTTTTGGGACGGATGGAGTACGTAGTATTGTGTTGTATTAATACCATAAAAATAATTTCCTATAACGTAGCTATAAAAGGATATAGTTGTGGTCAGATTACCAATATTATATACGCGACATCTTTGGATAATTAATAGTCTTTTGGTGACCTTTTTTGTCAAAAAATAATTAAAACTACGTCATTTTGAGTTATTGCCTTAAAAAAAACATTTTTTGTGAATTATTACGGTCTTTATGTGTACTATCTTATTGAGCATGTCAAAGATATTCTTGCATGTATCACATCAGAAACTCGACATTCACATTGTTTGGTATAAATAGAACTTCTGTAAAAAAGATAGTTCCTTTCTCCGAGTAGCAAACTGGGTCATTCGAGCTGATGATGGGTCAGTTGTTGATAATTGCCTCTAGTTGTTATGTGGCTCAATTAAATGAAATGCTTAGACATAAACATTTTTCTTAAGAATTACAGTGTAAAACAAGTGTATATCAAAAAATTTAGGTGCACAATTATTGCACGACCAAAAGCGAAGGTTCACTCTCCTTAAAACGAACTTGTACAGTAAATTAATTACATAACTTCAAATCTCGAGGGCTTTTTCCGTGTGTTTCATCTAGCCATTCAGGTGTGGTTGGTGGGCATGGCGGCGTGCCTAAGGGCGGTTGGTGGGTAGTGAGGCCGTGTGAAGAGGTGTAGTTTCAAGATAAGGGATGTCCGTCCCCCTCCCCCTAGCTCAGTGCTCCCTCTTCTTTTGGTTTGTGTTCTGTGCGTGGTAATAGGCATGTGGAGTGGTGTTGCGATTTTTCCCTCTCCCTCTCCCCATAACTTGGTGCCCTCTTTGTTTTTGGACGTGTTTAGTGCTTCGTGGTTTGTTGGTGTCGCGCGATGGGGTTTGTGTTCTCATGTGGTGGCATGGTTGGGTGGGGTGGCCTTGGTTTTTTGTGTGCAAGTATTTTGCTGCAATGGCGCTGGTTTGGGCGGATTTGATGGCAGTAACGGTGGTGCGTTGTGGCTACATGCCCTTTGTCGCGCATGTTTTGCTGGTGATGTTGGTTGGCTTCTTTGAAAATGATTATCGGATCATGCGAGGAGTCCAGTTGGGCTGTTCTTTTATCTGTTTGTGTGTGTGATTTTTGTGTTCATTTTTGGCTTTGGTGTTGTTCTTTGAATCTTATCGGCCCACTGTATTAGTCTATTTGCCATTAATTATCCTCAATTTTTATCCTTGAGGTAGAGATCTTGGCCTCACAATTTATGATCTCATGTTGTGCATTTTTATTATTATACCAAAAAAAAAAATTTGAGAAATGCAAAACTTGAAGGCGAGCTTGAGCCTCTACAATATTGAGATACTTCGGCTGATCCTAATAACCTTCATGGTTGACATGTAATGCCAAGGAAAGTAGATTCGTAGTCAACGTGGAGGTGTCATAAGAAATGCAGTCCGAGTCAGATGTCAAGTATGTTGATGTAGGACACAACAAGGATGGAACAAGGGTAGAGACCAAGGGCTTTCCAGACAGAGCCTGAGGGTGGCAGTGCTGCGAGGGCGATGGCATAGAATGAATATACGACGACAGTCACAGTCCGATGCTTAGATCCAGAGTCAGGGTCCTGTATGTTTCTCTCTCTAGGATTCTAGAGTTAGAAAGTGAAAATGTGAGAGTCCTGAAAATGTCCAACCGTCCCGAATGAATTCTCAAGACCTTTATTTATAGAGATTGAGATGATGATATCATTAACCGACACATGGTGCTCCCCAGGAGTGACACATCACCGGGGGGTCCACAGGTGCCGGTGCTCCATGGACTGTCGGATCGCATATTCACCCGGCCTGCCCCGCACAGCGTCGCTCTGTCTGTCTGAAAAGATTGGCTCCCATAGCATCGATGTGTCCAGAGGACCCCCTTGATCTAGCCTCCAATCCAAGCCCTTACGGAGTTCCACAGGCCTGGCAGCGGTGGGGAAGACCCGACGCCTAACTGCCAGGTGAACTAGGTGCGATGCCCTCCGAAGACCTGCTCCTGTCTCGGAGTGACCCTGGGGTCATAGTCCCTAGGGGTGCCGACGCAAGCCCCCAGTGCCGGAGCACATAGGCCAGTCACGCAGACACCCTGGCGGAGATAGTGTCTCGGAGGAGTCACCTATTCCACAGGCCAAGGTAGCATCCCGGATGAGCTGTCTACCTGGCGGAAGGGGAGTTTTCGTGCCGGAGCACTTAGAGCTCCCTGGCAGAAATAGTGTCCCGGAGGAGTCGCCTATCCCCGCAGATAAGTCCTTGTGCCGGAGCACTCGGAGCGCGTCAAAGTAGCATCCCGGAGGAGCCGTCTACCCGACTGGTAGAGGTAGCATCCCGGAGGAGCCGTCTACCTGGTGGAAGGGGAGTTATAGAGCTTCCTGGCGGAGATAGTGTCCCAGAAGAGTCGCATATCCCGTGGGTGAGTCCTTGTGCCGGAACACTCGGAGCGCGTCAAGGTAGAATCCTGGAGGAGCCGTCTACCTGGCAGAAGGGGAGTCTTCATGCCGAAGCACTTAGAGCTCCCTGGCGGAGATAGTGTCCCAGAGGAGTCGCCTATCCCCGCAGTATGATGCACACTCCGGAGAGTGGGTAGAAGCATGTTCCACGACCAAGGCAAGGTGCGCATGGTGTGGTGAATGAGTGTGGTGCCCGAGGGGCATGTACCATGATTGTGGCGCATGGGCGTGACAAAGTGCGTATGGTGCCGGGGGCACGGTAGTGTAACAGAGAGCCTGGAGGCACGGTTGTATCAGCGGCGCAGCGCACGGGCGCGGCGGACGTTCGGACGACGGGCGACAGGGTCGCGGAGTGACGTCCGGGCGACGGGGTCGCGGAGTGACTTCTGGGTGACTGGGTTCGCGGAGTGACGTCTGGGCGAAGGGGTCGCGGAGTGAAGTCCGGGTCGCGGAGTGATGTCCGGGCGACGGGATTGCGGAGTGATGTCCAGGCGACGAGGTCGCGGAGTGATGTATGGTCCCTTGAAGAGAAGTGAAAATGCTAAGTATGGAAGTCAAATGCCAACCCTTGGGGAAAGGCCAAGGCCAACCCCAAGGGAAGGCCGAGGTCGACCCCCAAGGGGAGGCTGAGGCCGACCCCAAGGGGGAGGCCAATGCCGAGGCAGACCCCAAGGGGAAGGCCGAGGCCGACCTCCTTCGGCAAGCGACAAGGTGCGCCGAAAGGCGACGAGCGATGTGCGACGGTCGGAGCGTGATGAGCAGTCGCGCAAGGATGAGTTTCTTGGTGACGAAGTCACGTAGAAGAAGTAAGAAGTGCACGTGACTTGAGCGTGCACGCTTTGACCGGTTGTGAGCGCTGAATATTGACTGTTGGTTGTGCGGATGCGTCATGCAAAATGGGACTACAGTGGACCTTTAGGTGCGACCAGAATAGGTTGGGAACATCATGTTTGATAACGCAATTAAACATTTAGAACTTAAAATTTCAATATTTAATTCAGTGGGTTTCATATCTTAATGTTTAAGTTTGTTTCACGTTAAAAAATAATTTTTACTAGAAATAGACCAAATATTTAAGTCACTGTGGACTTACTTAATACTAGTTACTAGTTAGTGAGGTAGTCTAATGTTATTGTACCAAAATTTTATGTAAAAAGAATAATTATCACTACGATACCGTCACAATCCATTTGCTGGTAACACCACATCCACCACACTAGAGAGCCTCCACCACAATTACCACGACCGAGCCCCGGGCAGCACCACCACCACACCACCACGGCCACCACCAACGTACACCATCACCACCATGAGGACACCACCACCTCCTCCATCGCTGCTACCACTGCCTCCACATTTGCCAAACCCATCTTCATATCCACCACAATACAACTGTCACTTTGACCTCCATGTCACCGCATGTCGCCACCACTAGAATAGCCAACGGTAAGCGTTCACGTACTTCTACCACGACCATCAACAACAACTTTCCGCCACCATCATCACAATTTTGGCAATAAATTTTTTTACAAGACACATAAAACGTACCCTTATGATAAAATGGATAAATTTGTAAAATGGAACAAATTTCAGGCATCTGCGTTTATGTTACCAAATTGAATATTTTTTTCCTAGTTGTAAATATTCAGTCGCTTAAAATTTTTAATTTTACAAATTCAGCTCTTTAAATTTTCAGCATGTAAATTTCAGTTATATATTAAAAGACCTCGTAACTTTTTGTATCTCTGTAATAGTATATCTGACGACACTCCACATGCAACTACAATTAGCTTCTAAATACTGTTGAGCTAGGATTAATCACCATACTGATCACTTTGATAGTGATCACCGTAGAAGAAGGATTGCTGATTATCCTACCACGAACACAGGAAGAAAAAGAAAGGGTTTTAATTGAACACAAATAAGGCTATTCTGCCCCGGTTGGAATATTTAGGCCCGTTAGATTGAAAAAAAAGGGGCTATTCGGCCCCCATCATTATATTTAAGCCCATTTCGCTTGATTCAAAACGATATATGTTGTAAAATGATGTATTATTTCCCGAAAAAACTGTCAATTTTTTTTTCTTTTCCCGTGTTTTATTAATCATTTTCACTACTCGATAGTCGATATGCAAGAAATATTTTATTTTTCTCATAAAAGAAAGAGATGAATAGCCGAGAAGGAATATTTTGCCATATGTTACATTAGGAAGTGAGCAGGAACAGGAACCCAAAAACCCAAAAATTCGCAAAGTTGATAGGTTGGACAAATGGTCCCGAAACCTTGAATGTATAGTCCATCTTTCTACGGCATTAGTTCTCCCTCGATCTTAAATAATCGGGACCAATAATCATGCAATATGTATTCATACAAATGAACTACATTTTCTTTTTCGGGGATAAACTAGTCCACCATATCATGTTCCTGTGAGTGTCTAATTCTGGTTCCTATAATGTGCTTAAGAGTTAAGACCAACAAAGCACACCTTTGACCACTCTAACTACTCTTTCAAGCGTTAGACAATTGCAGGAAAATCCTACTTAATTCACAACTTGAATATTTTGTATTTGGAACTTCTAGAGTACTTTAGACCTATTTGGACAATAGTCCGTGGTATGGACATGGAAATTGAGCGGCTTTGACAACAAAAAAAAGAAAAAGGCAAAACAAAGGAGCGATCAACAGAGATTTGAAGAAACTAGGTGCCTTATTTTGGTCAATGTCTTGCAGTTCTTGAAAGGGGAGTCTTTTCCACTATTTTGAATCTTTGAAGACAATAGTTGAATGCATGAATGAGGCCCTAACTTTTGAAGGCAATAGTGTAACTTTTACTTAGCATTTTCTAAGAACAAAGATTTCTCTCACTTTTTATTTTTGGCTTATTTTTACCTTATCTAAGCATGTCAAATAATTTTTACGTAGTCTTACCACCAAAAAAAAAAGATGATACTCTAATCTTCAGAGCAGCTCAAGTTTTGTAAAATGGAATATCAAACTGCAACCCCTTGCTATATATGAACGATCATGCTATTTAATTTGAGAATTAATTTTTAAGACTAAGATAAAAAAAAAACTTTATATTTAGTCTTAAGCTCCTTTCGTTAGTCTTTTAATTCTCTTCGTCATCCTGCCATGGTCAGTGGTCACCTGCCTTTCTACTCAACTGCACATGCTGGCCAATGACCAAAGCTGGCCTAACAGAGGAGCAGAGACCAGGTCAAAAGGAAAGCAAAACAAAAATGGACAGGCACAAAAGTTTCTTATAGATAAGGCTCTATGAACTTCGTTTGACAATTAAGCTTGGTGGTGAACCTCATCACTGATGACATCTCGATATAGTGAGTACAAACTATGCAATGATGCTAATTAAGTTCATTTTAAAATTCTGATTGTGCCCTTTATTGCCTCTTTACTTGGTGATTTTTACAGGCAAGTGCTCATTGTTTTTTGTGGAGGACCCCTAGAATGTGAAAGGAAAGTGGAAGGATTATTTGTTTTATAATTCAGTGTTATGTATGTTTTCACCGCTTTTCTCCGATTCGCCACTAAAAGAGGCTAGTAGCGGCCAACAACAACACAGTCTAACTTTAGCGACGAATCTTGCCAGCGACACTTGGTTAGATTAATTTCTTTAACCGAGCAAATTTACAACATATTCTCAACTTACCTCCTCTAGAATAATCTTTGACCCAACTTTGATTTCCGTTGTTATAAAGTATATTTCCTCCTCTCACCTTTGAGTCCAAGTTAGGTGTTTTATGTTGTAATGGGTGGTGTCATGAACTAAGCGCGGCTCATCATCAGAACTTTCAAAACACACACCCACGTGTTCTAAAGGGGAAGTTTCCACCCTACAGACTCCAAATTAAATCAGCCTAGCATCACCTTTGATTTCCATGCGTACTTGCATTGCACGCATGCACTATAAATACAAGCAATATCAACCTAAACCTCATCGTTCAACACACAGATTCCATCAAACTACAAGCGAAATCATCTTCAAGCTTTTCCTGGTTCACCAGATTCCAAAAGTCGAAGCTATGTCCCGAAGTTTTGGTCGTGTGATGATGCTCCTCGTTCTTCTAATGTCCTTATGTCTTTTTACGGACGCTCGCCCTCTCAATTCTCGCGATACTGTTAACTTGATGGACAAAGCAATTGAGAATATCGTTGATGGGTTATATATCGCAGCTATTAAAAGTAGCGGAGGTCCAAGCGCCGGAGGAGAGGGTCATGAGTTTACTAAGGCTAAGACCCTTGGTAGCATTAACGCCGGTCCGAGCCCCGGAGGAAAGGGCCATGAATTTACCAATGCTAACACTCTTGGCAGCATTAACGCCGGTCCGAGCCCCGGTGGAAAGGGCCATGCATTTTCCAATGCTAACACTCTTGGTAGCATTAACGCCGGTCCGAGCCCCGGCGGAAAGGGCCATGAATTTACCAATGCTAACACTCTTGGTAACGCTGGTCCGAGCCCCGGCGGAAAGGGCCATGAATCTACCAGTGCTGAAGCCCTTGGTAGCGTCAATGCCGGTCCAAGTTCTGGAGGAAAGGGCCACGAGTTTGTCGATGCTAAAACGTTGGGAGACCACTCTGGTCCCAGTCGAGAAGGAGATGGACATGACGTTCCACCTCCCAGTGGAAATGGCTACGAGTTCGCCGGTACTAATACCAATGCTAAGACTTCGGTGGAGATAAACTCTGGTCCGAGTGAAGGAGGGAAGGGACATTGGCTTGCTGATGCCAACACTCTTGGGGAGATAAACTCTGGTCCGAGTGAAGGAGGGAAGGGACATTGGCTAACTGGTGCCAACACTATCAACTCTGGTCCAAGTGAAGGAGGGAAGGGGCATTGGCTTACTGATGCCAACAGTCTAGGGGAGATCAACTCTGGTCCAAGTGAAGGGGGAAAGGGACATGGATTTACAGATGATGAAACAATAGGGAAGGTCAATTCCAGTCCACTTCATCGCACAAGAAACTAATGCAATTCTGATCGTGAGGCAAGCGTCATTGATTCTTTTTTCCATCTAAAACATTCTTTATTTCTTCATTTATGCTGTTATAATTAAGAGTGTACAATGTATAGCGACAATTAATGGTCGTGAAATATTTTTTGTAATTTTTTATTTATTATTCCACGAATGTTAGTATGTGATGACGACTTTGTTGGTAATTTTCGTAGACTTCGCTTTCTTAAAGCGAAACAAAGAGATGTGTTCGTTGCAAGTTGGTTTATTCTTTATATTATTGCAAGTTCCTAATTTGTAACGGTTGTCAATGGGAAGTTCAGTTGGCAGCCTATGAGTGTGCAGCTTCATGGGCACCAATCGTACTACCTTGTAGCAAATCCACTTTGTTTTGAGACGGCGAATAGATTTTATTTGAGATTATTTTAGTTGTTATTCGGATCCTAATGAGATGCCCACAAACTTTCATATAACGACTATTCGTTGTTGCTAGACATACTTGGTGATTTTTTTATTAAAATTTTTAACGACAATTCTTAATAGCACCTTCTCAATATTATTAACTGAAAGTCGCTTAAGTATATAGCGATAATTCTCATTCCGCTGAGGTTCATAGGCATTTTCTAACAATCCCGATAACATAAAAAAATTATTTAATTATATGGTGGTATACATAAAGTACATCCGTACAGTCAATTCAAATATGTATCAATACACGACTTAAATGGTTATTAGAATTTGGACATTACACACCCTCCTGGAAGCACACAAAAAGTTATGTTAAATTATGGGGATACACATACATACACATTGCTAGTATAATACTGTTGCCTATGATGGACCTCGGCCGATGGTTGCCTACCTTTTACTCTAAAAGCAATTGTATTTGGAATGTACCTTGTTATCCTATTTGGTCATGTATTTTGGATGATCTATGATCACTAAAATCACGCAATAGGAGCGAGACACAAGAAGTTTTGCAGAATTTAGAGTCATCTAACTACGAATATTGTTAAGATATGCTCTGTCGCAATTACTATTTGTCTCAGTGTGACACAAGCAGTTTTCCCTTGGGTTGTACCAGATTGGTGTAGTATCAAGCTTGTCAAACTTGTTGGTCAAGTCAAGCTAGTAGGTTCACATCTAACATTTTTGCAATAAAGTCTATCAGAAACCAAAATTAGTTAGCTTTGTAGAAGCTAGTAATGATGTTCTCAACCGCTCTCGTTTCTGCTTGCCACTCGATCCCGACACAGTTGAATTAAGGGACTGATGTGTCAAAAACAAAGTCTAATAAAGGCATGAGATTAATTTATAATATTTCAGCGGTACTGGATGGTTGAGACCATTGGTCCTAAACGACCCAAAGTTTTTCCAAGCATCAACGACATTCAAAGTTCGATATTTGTTGACTACATCTATTATAACACGATATACATTCTTTAATAGCTCATAGTTTTGTGATATATAATAACTGATGCTGATATAGCTAAAAATATCCCTCCAATCTACGGACGACACGTGGCGGTTATGACGCGTAACCCGTACTGACTCACTACTGATATGGCAATTACCATATCAATCATCGGGCAGTATCCTAAAAAGGCTCTGAGTCTATCAGCTCAGATTGACATAAGATCCTCTAAGATCCTAACTGGATTCTAATTAGAGTTGGTCAAAGCTCAGTCCTATTAGGACTCCTCCTTCTACCACTATATAAAGGGGTCATGCCCCTCAGGTAAACCTGAGTTCACACATATACACATTGTGTCTTTACTGCTTCTTCAGAGTTCTACATCGTTAGCCTTCTCTGACTTAAGCATCGGAGCGTTCCCCCGCCGGAACCCCACCCGGCGGTAACTCCGTGTTCTCTTTTGCAGGCCTGATTTCTGGTGCTGTTCCCGATCCAGTTTTTAGCCGCAACAGATTAGCGCCATCCGTGGGACCCTACAGGGAACATGGCCAATCATACTTCTTCTTCAGACTCTTCACAAAGTCATTCTCAGAACCATCGTGCGCGAACTAGCAGCTCTCGTCGACCAGGTCATTCTCATGACCAACGCTCGACCCCTTTGCGTCGTCGTCGCACCAGTTCTTCTGAAGATAATTACGTCAACGTAACATCTACTACTCCCGAATCAGAAACTAGACCTCAGAGAAACCAATCTCCAACGTCTACTCTGAAAAACGGTGACCTTCGCCATCGCCTGAACCGTCAGCTATTCAAAACACCACATGACAACCTTACCAAGGAAATCCATGTACTGAAGGATGTTGTAAACACTCTTCAGCGAAAGCTTGACATGACAGTGGCTCCGCAGTCCACTCACCATTCTCATCTTGACCCTAACGACCTTCGTCTTCGTCTCACCTCCAGATCAAGCTACGGCCGCAAATACAGATCAACGGCTGATCCAACTTATGATCCCAGAGAAAAGAGCGGAGATCATATGACCAGGAGTGGATCATGCTATCGACGGGATCCATCAGTCGAAGGCAGTACCAACTCCTCTCCCAGACGAGTCGCCAGAGCTGAAACCCCTCGAAGATCTGCCTACAGAAAAAAGACGCCTGAGTTTCGTTCCCAAGAACGAGACTCCTGGAAGATGGTGCCTAGATATCACTCTCCAGAACGATCTTTCCCAAGGGAAGAATCTGGATATCCGTTATCCAAAACCATTGAAAAAGCAAAGTTACCCCCCAACTTCCGAATGCCTCAGTGTGACCTCTACGACGGAACTGGAGATCCGGGCGAACATGTTTATCAGTTTCAAACAAACATGTTACTCCTCCAAGTTTCAGATGCTGTCATGTGCAGAGCCTTTCCTACCACTTTGAGGAAGGCTGCACATGCATGGTTCAAATCTCTGCAACCAAGATCCATCTATTCCTTCAGCCAATTATCGGATCTCTTTCAAAAACACTTTGTAAGCAGTCGCTCCCGAAGAAAGAACTCGGCGAGTCTGTTAAACATTGTGCAAGAGAAAAACGAGTCTCTGGCGTGCTTCCTCGGACGATTCAACGCAGCTACTCTGGAAATCGATAACTTGGACGAATCCGTGAAGTATACTGCCTTCCTCCGAGGCCTCCGTCCGACATCCAAGTTTGCGTTCTCTGTAAACAAAAGTCCTCCGGGTAATATGAAAGCCCTTCTCGAGAAGGCTAACAAGTATATTCAAGCTGAAGAATACCTGGAGACCCACAGAGGAAGACGCAGAGAAGGCAAAGAAGAACAAAATAAACGATCTCGAGAAATAACTCCTCAAGGAGGGAAGTCAGCAAAACAATCTAAGCATGATGAAAGGCGTCCGAAAAATCCGTTTGCTTCTGAAAATCTGACACCCCTCAACGCTAAACCATCACAGATTCTTCACGAGATCAAAGACAATAAAGCTCTCCAGTGGCCGGACAAGATGAAATCTCCACCCAATAAAAGGAACAAAGATTTATGGTGTCACTTTCACAACGATCATGGTCACACAACTGACAATTGCGGGTCACTTAAGCGAACAATTGAGGCCCTTATCAAGCGCGGCCAGTTGAGAAAGTTTGTCGCTCATAGAGAAGGGAGACAACAGACACCTCCGGACATGGAAGAGAAAGAAGACCGGGAAGAGAATGCGGGCACAATCAACACTATATCTGGGGGATTGGCCGCAGGAGGTTCTTCAGGACAGGCTCGAAAAGCATATGCCAGAGAAGTGTACATAACGAGCCAACCCCCGAATAAGAAACAGAAGACAGTACCCGTAGCGGCAATCACCTTTTCCGACGAAGATTCAAAGGATATAAAAACTCCTCATGATGATCCATTAGTCATCACAATTAAGGTTGGGAACTTCGACATAAAGCGTGTCCTGATTGATAACGGAAGTTCCGCAGAAGTCTTATTTTACGATGCATTCAAGAAGATGAACATTCCAACGGACCGTCTCCGAAAGATGGATACACCGTTGTATGGATTCTCCAATCATCCAGTTGAGGTTGAAGGTATTATTGCACTCCCAGTTGCGATTGGTACACCTCCGACACAAGCCAACTTCATGCTTGATTTTGTGGTGGTAAAGGTCCCCTCAGCATACAACGCCATATTGGGACGACCAGCACTCAATCAACTACAGGCTGTAGTGTCAACCTATCACCTCAAGATGAAGTTTCCCACGGAACACGGGATTGGAGAGGTGAAAGGAGACCAGACTACAGCTCATCAGTGCTATGTCACTTCGTGCCGACCAAATAAGACAAAGAAATTGGACTCCGACGAAATCTTGATCTGATAGAAAAGGTTCGGACTCAAGCCCATGAACGATCCGTTGTTATAAAACAACGGATCACGCAGTAACATCTTACCCCGAGTCAAGACACTTCTTTTTTTTTGGGGGGGGGGATAAGGGGCTCAGACCTTATCAAAACCCCAATCTCTCAGAAATTGTCTTTAGAAGATTTTTCCGAATAAATGGGTTGTCAAGCAATCCAATGTAAACTTGGTTTTTGCTCGAGTAATAAAGTTATTTTTCTCAGCATTGTTGTAATGTAAGCTTAGCCAAAACACTCTGTCCGAACAGAGTGATGGCCGAACACTCTGCCCGAGCAGAGCGATCAACTTAGCCAAAACACTCTGTCCGAACAGAGTGATGGCCGAACACTCTGCCCGAACAGAGTGATAAACTAAGCCAAAACATTCTGTCCGAACAGAGTGATGGCCGAACACTCTGCCCGAACAGAGTGATAAACGTAGCCAAAACATTCTGTCCGACAGAGTGATGGCCGAATACTCTGCCCGAACAGAGTGATCAACGTAGCCAAAACATTCTGTCCGAACAGAGTGATGGCCGAACATTCTGCCCGAACAGAGTGATAAACTAAGCCAAAACATTCTGTCCGAACAGAGTGATGGCCGAACACTCTGCCCGAACAGAGTGATCAACGTAGCCAAAACATTCTGTCCGAACAGAGTGATGGCCGAACACTCTGCCCGAACAGAGTGATCAACGTAGCCAAAACATTCTGTCCGAACAGAGTGATGGCCGAACACTCTGCCCGAACAGAGTGATAAACGTAGCCAAAACATTCTGTCCGAACAGAGTGATGGCCGAACACTCTGCCCGAACAGAGTGATAAACGTAGCCAAAACATTCTGTCCGAACCGAGTGATGGCCGAACACTCTGCCCGAACAGAGTGATAAACGTAGCCAAACATTCTGTCCGAACAGAGTGATGGCCGAACACTCTGCCCGAACAGAGTGATAAACTTAGCCAAAACATTCTGTCCGAACAGAGTGATAGCCGAACACTCTGTCCAAACAGAGTGATGGCCGAATACTCTTGGGTTTTATAAAAATACAAGAGTAGGCCAAACGGATTAGCTACAGATCTAAGTCCGTGAAGAAACAAAAGTTAATGGGGGCACCGTCACTCCACAAAAGCTTTTGCTTCTTCGAAATTTAGGCCGAGCGAGGGTGCTTGACTTCTTTGCCAACTCTTTAAGTGACGAATAAAGAGTTAGAGTCAAAGTAAAAACAAATAACGCTGTGTGAATGGTAGAATAAACCATAAAAAACACATAGTGAACAAAGTACCATCAATAGAACGAAAGATAGAGTACATACAATGCCCTTAAAAGGGCATCAAAATACTCAGTCTAAAAAGAAATAAAGAGCCTACAAGATGAAGACTAGATCTAAGGCTTGGAGGCAACGTCCGGAGGACCGTCCTTTGGAGGATGAGTTCATACGTGGAAATTGAAACCAACTTTATGTCCGAGCAGAATGTTGGCCGAACACTCTGCCCGAGCAGAGTGACCAAAGCTTAGACCAACATTCTGTCCGAACAGAATGTTGGCCGAACAGAATGTTGGCCGAGCACTCCGCCCAAGCAGAGAACCAACTTCATACCTTTTATGCTCGGATGAAGCATAAAGGAACCGAAGCATCATGCCCGAGCAGATTGGGAATAAACTCGTTGAGCTCGGACAAGCCATGTCCGAGCAGAATGTTAGCCGAATAGAATATTGGCCGAGCACTCCGCCCAAGTAGAGAACCAACTTCATACCCTTTGTGCTCGGATGAAGCATAAAGGAACCGAAGCATCGTGCCCGAATAGATTGGGAATAAACTCGTTGAGCTCGGACAAGCCATGTCCGAGCAGAATGTTAGCCGAACAGAATGTTGGCCGAGCACTCCGCCCAAGTAGAAAACCAACTTCATACCCTTTGTGCTCGGATGAAGCATAAAGGAACCAAAGCATCGTGCCCGAACAGATTGGGAATAAACCCATTGAGCTCGGACAAGCCATGTCCGAGCAGAATGATCGCCGAACTCATCGCCCATGCAGACATCTTAACTCCATTTCCTTTGTGCTCTCAAGAGCCCGTGGGTAAAACTCTACGGAGTTTTGACTAAAGAAAGTTCTCGAGTGGAGGTCAAAGGAATTTTTTATAAGTAGAGCTTCCAACTGAAGTATTTTGGAGGAAAGGAGGTTTTCTATGGATAGAGCTCGAAAAACTGTCCGAAATAAAAAAAAAATTCACCTCAATCGGATATCCGAGCAAAAAGTTATGAACTCTTCAAGTTCTCAAGTGATAGTACAAGTTTATTTTCTGCGCGGATTTGACAAACATGGCCGAGCAGCCCAATGGCATTTGGTTCCTCTTCCGCGCGCGAGGTCAGGGGTTCGAATCTGCTCGGCCACATGAGCAATAAGGATTCCATTACTTTTTAAACAAGGAGTTCATTACAGATTGGGCCTCTCCACCATCAGGCCCAAATCCGCGTAGCAAGGCCGCACAGCATGTCCGGGCAGATCTTGGTCCGAGCCCAACGACCGAGCAGGGAAAAATGTTGGGGCTTCTCAGCTATGGTCCGAGCAGAACATGGTCCGAGCAGAATGATCCGAACAGGCCCATAGTCCGAGCAGAACATGGTCCGAGCAGAATGATCCGAACAGGCCCATAGTCCGAGCAGAACATGGTCCGAACAGAAAGATCCGAACAGGCCCATAGTCCGAGCAGAACATGATCCGAACAGGCCCATAGTCCGAGCAGAACATGGTCCGAACAGAATGATCCGAACAGGCCCATAGTCCGAACAGAACATGGTCCGAACAGAATCATATCCGAACAGAAATTTGCCCGAACAGATTCATGTCCGAACAGAATCTCGTCCGAGCAGAATACTCTTTGAAAATTTGAAATGTTGACAAACAGATTTAATTCTGTTTTTGACATATTTCGCTATCACCAGTGGAAAAAGTGTGCTTCCACCCGCTTCATTAACGCTGGTAAAAGCAGGGGGCATATGATATAGCTAAAAATATCCCTCCAATCTACGGACGACACGTGGCGGTTATGACGCGTAACCCGTACTGACTCACTACTGATATGGCAATTACCATATCAATCATCGGGCAGTATCCTAAAAAGGCTCTGAGTCTATCAGCTCAGATTGACATAAGATCCTCTAAGATCCTAACTGGATTCTAATTAGAGTTGGTCAAAGCTCAGTCCTATTAGGACTCCTCCTTCTACCACTATATAAAGGGGTCATGCCCCTCAGGTAAACCTGAGCTCACACATATACACATTGTGTCTTTACTGCTTCTTCAGAGTTCTACATCGTTAGCCTTCTCTGACTTAAGCATCGGAGCGTTCCCCCGCCGGAACCTCACCCGGCGGTAACTCTGTGTTCTCTTTTGCAGGCCTGATTTCTGGTGCTGTTCCCGATCCAGTTTTTAGCCGCAACAGATGCCAAGGAAAGTGGGTTCGTACTTACGTGGAGGTGCCACAAAGGCTGCAGTCCGAGTCAGCTTCCAAGTATGTTGATGTGAGACACAACAAAGGTGGAACAAGAGCAGAGACCAAGGGCTTCCCAGACAGAGCTCGAGGGTGGCAGTGCTGCGAGGGCGATAGCGCGTGATGAATACACGATGACAGTCACAGTCCGATGCTTAGGTCCAGAGTCAGGGTATTGTATATTTCTCTCTCTAGAATTCTAGAGTGAGAAAGTGAAAATATGAGAGTGAAGAAGAAGTCCAACCGTTATGTTCTCGTCCAAATGAATTCTCAAGACCTCTATTTATAGAGATTGAGATGATGATGTCATAAACCGACACGTGGCGCTCTCCGGGAGTGACACGTCACCAGGGGGTCCACGGGTACCGGTGCTCCATGGACTGTCAGATCGCATATTCAACCGGCCTGCTCCTCACAGCGTCGCTCTGTCTGTCTGGAAAGACTGGCTCCCACAACGTCGGTGTGGCCAGAGAACCCCCTTGATCTAGCCTCCAATCCAAGCCCTTGCGGAGTCCCACAGGCCTGGCAGCGGTGGGGAAGACCCGACGCCCAACTGCCAGGTGAACTAGGCGCGATGCCCTCCGAAGACCTGCTCCCGTCTCGGAGTGACCCGGGGGTCATAGTCCCTAGGGGTGCCGACGCAAGCCCCCAGTGCCGGAGCACGTAGGCCAGTCACGCAGGCACCCTGACGGAGATAGTGTCCCGGAGGAGTCGTCTATTCCGCAGGCCAAGGTAGCATCCCGGAGGAGCCGTCTACCCGGCCGGCCAAGGTAGCATCCCGGAGGAGCCGTCTACCTGGCGGAAGGGGAGTTGAAGAGCTCCCTGGCAGAGATAGTGTCCCGGAGGAGTCGCCTATCCCCGCGGGTGAGTCCTTATGCCGGAGCACTCGGAGCGAGTCAAGGTAGCATCCCGGAGGAGCCGTCTACCCGACTGGCCGAGGTAGCATCCCGGAGGAGCCGTCTACCTGGCGGAAGGGGAGTTGAAGAGCTCCCTGGCAGAGATAGTGTCCCGGAGGAGTCGCCTATCCCCGCGGGTGAGTCCTTATGCCGGAGCACTCGGAGCATGTCAAGGTAGCATCCCGGAGGAGCCGTCTACCCGACTGGCCGAGGTAGCATCCCGGAGGAGCCGTCTACCTGGCGGAAGGGGAGTTGAAGAGCTCCCTGGCAGAGATAGTGTCCCGGAGGAGTCGCCTATCCCCGCGGGTGAGTCCTTGTGCCGGAGCACTCGGAGCATGTCAAGGTAGCATCCCGGAGGAGCCGTCTACCCGACTGGCCGAGGTAGCATCCCGGAGGAGCCGTCTACCTGGCGGAAGGGGAGTTGAAGAGCTCCCTGGCAGAGATAGTGTCCCGGAGGAGTCGCCTATCCCCGCGGATGATGTACACTCCGGAGAGTGGGTTGAAGCATGTTCCATGACCAAGGCAAGGTGCGCATGGTGTGATGAATGAGTGTGGTGCCCGGGGGCATGATGACATGATTGTGGCGCATGGGCGCGATGAAGTGAGTAAGGTGCCGGGGGCACGTTTGTGTCAATGGTGGCGCATGGGCGCGACAGAGTGCGTATGGTGCCGGGGGCACGGTAGTGTGACAGAGAGCCTAGGGGCACGACTGTATCAGCGGCGCGGTGCATGGGCGCGGCGGAGTGTTGGAGTGTGACGCCCGAACGTCGGTGACGGGGGTCACGGAGACGACGTCTGGGCGACGGACGATGAGCGTCGCGGAGTTGTGTCCGGGCGACGGGGGTCGCGTAGTTGTGTCCGGGCGACGGGGGTCGCGGAGTTGTGTCCGGGCGACGGGGTCGCGGAGTTGTGTCCGGGCGACGGGGTCGCGGAGTTGTGTCCGGGCGACGGGGTCGCGGAGTTGTGTCCGGGCGACGGGGGTCGCGGAGTTGTATCCGGGCGACGGGGGTCGCGGAGTTGTGTTCGGGCGACGGGGGTCGCGGAGTTGATAGACGACGGAAGTTGCGAAGTTGATGGACGACGGACGACGGACGTCGTGAAGTTGATGTACGAACGGACGTCGGGAGGTTGTTGCAGGACGGACGTCGCGAGGTTGATGTACGAACGTCCGTAAGGTGATGCACGACGGACGTCGCGAGGTTGACGTCCGGACGACGGGCGAAGGGCGTCGCGAAGGATGCAAGGCCTCTTCAAGAGAAGTGAAGATGCTAAGGATAGAGGCCAAAGGCCAACCCTTGGGGGCAGGCCAAGGCCAACCCCAAGAGAAGGCCGAGGCCGACCACAAGGGGGAGGCCGAGGCCGACCCCAAGGGGAAGGCCAAGGCCGAGGCCGACCCCAAGGGGGAGGCCAAGGCCAACCTCCTTGGGCAAGTGCCATGGCGCAGCGACGGACAATGTGCGAAGTGCGACGGTCGAAGCGTGATGCGGCGTCGCACGATGATGAGTTTCTTGGCGACGAAGTCGCGTAGAAGAAGTAAGAAATGCACGTGACTTGAGCGTGCACGCTTTGACCGGTTGTGAGCGTTGAAAATGTATGTTGCTTGTGCGAACGTGTCATGCAAAATGGGACCGTAGTGGGCCTTTGGGTGCGACTAGAATAGGTTGGGAACAATAACTTAATATGATAGTAGAACTCTATTTACTCAAGATGTAACGACCCGACCCATGGCCTCAGAAGGCAATACCTCACTTGAAAGAGCTAACCAATATGGTAATTATAGATTCCTTGGCATGTTCTTACAAGGTCATTCACAAAATCTTGCATATACGATGTGAGCAATTTGCACATTTGGTTCCTTTTTAGGATAAAGCAATTTGCACTTGTTTGTTTGTACACTTACTAATGTTACACCTTCGTTTATTTCTCTTAGATGTGTCTTCCCCGTGCAATCGTGAGCTTGCATGTGAAGAGGAGTCTTAAGCATGATACACATTGTTGAGTCCATTACTTGATAACTCAATGATGATATTGCTTTTATGCTTGAACTTAGATAGTAATCACAAGAAAAGACCCAATATATTACGACATAATATCACCAATATCTCATATTTTGGGCCCATTTGCACGAAACATCATGAGCTTTCTTTTTCCACCACCCCATGATCCCGTTTTGTGCCTTAGACCCCGATTGACAAAAAAACAAATTTTGAATTTTCTAGATGTCTGTTTGATCTTGAATGGCAATTTCAATAATTTGTAATAAAAGCCTACGTCGCAGCCTCATCTTTTCCTCTCGCCTCCTTCCTCCCAATTGAGTAAGCCCTAAAACATAACCAAACCATGGATCCCCAAATTAAGCCATTGTAATAATTCAACCCAAATGTAGATGGTTATTGTTCTTTAAGCGACTTCGCATCGAAATCCCTGAAGACCATCATAATATTTTGCGTTTGTTGGCCTGAATGGTGAATGAAATTTATCATCTTCCTCCATCATATTCTTGAACAGAGTGGTAAACGATCTTCAAGATTGTTCGTTTATGCACGGAGGAAAGAGGGCGATGACAATAGGGTGGTTAGATGGAAAATGGTGACGGTTAGATTTGGAAAAAGAGGGTGGTGATAGTGAGGTAGTAGAGATGTTGTGTTGGCTAGGTATGGGGATCAAAAGAGGGCGGGTGATAGTTGGGGAAAATTGTGAGTAAGGTTAGAGGACGAAGACGAACTCCCCATGAGTTAGCAAACATCGTTTTTATTCATGAATTGGTGACTAGAGCACTAATAGAAGTTCAAGGTGGTGGGTACTAAAAATTTAAGGTATTTCGTGCAAACAGCCCCAAACTATACCATTTTATGCGCAATTAGAAATCAAAGTGAAGTGATAATTTAACATGCGTGAGCTTCTCTTCTGCTTCACTTTCAACCTAAGGCCTAAGTGATAGGGGAACGCAACTTGACCATGCTAAAAGAAGGGTGACAAAAAAATATGGCCTAAGCAAACTTGGCTAGTTGTGTGGGGATAATAGCAATATATTGGCACTGACCACAGAGTCCTTCAATGTACTTAATCTAATAAAAATATTGTTTTCGCTTTGATTTATAGAAATATTGCTCCATGTGATTCTAGGCTATAAAACTAGTCATATGTGTGAAGATGTAGCATGTACAATCAAGTTAATCTATATCTAGGATAACTTGTTGAGTTGGATGGAGCCTTCTCCCCCAAAGTTTGAAAAGTTTGACCTTTTAACCATTTATTAAGTGTTGCTCGAGTTACTTATTCTTGACACACTCCAAACCCGTCATACTATACTTTGCGTTGATTATGGTTGTGTTTTCGCTCGCGCTTATATTTATTCAATATTGATTTAGCTATTTTTGTTATTTTTTTAATTGCCTTTTCTCAGCTAGTCTCCTTGGTTTCGATGGGACCAGCCAAAAGTGCAAATCGTACAAGCGAAGACAGGAAATGGACCAGAGCGCAAGACTAGGACTCGTGAAGGAGGAGCATTATTAAACTTTATTTTGTCAACAAAGTTTTTAAAGGTTACAAGAAAAAAAAATTGCTCTAAATGCACTAGGCTGATATAAGGGATGCGACTTTAAGATCGCTCAAAGAAGGGATTTAATTTCAGTTGACTAAAACTTGTTCGAAGATATCCCTTACTACTTAACCAAAAACAATGAATGAAAAAGACAAAACAAGATTTTTGGTAGCGGTAATCAAGAATTATATGTACACTATGTATCTTGCATGAAATAAATGACTCTACGCGTGGGGAGTAAGGGGACTAGTTCACTTTTACAGTAAGATCATACCTTAATTTCAATAACATTAATTTTGTATAAACCATTAACTTAAAAGTGTACATCCTTTAACAATTAACTTGGAAGACCTTCTGGTTGCACGAAAAATCACCAAGTCTTGTGCATGTTATAAAACCTCTAATCGTGCCCCTCACTCCCAACCTTAAGATTTTGCAGTTTTTACCACATTATCAGTCAACGACAATATTGATGTTATATTCCCCCTGCACCCGTTTGCTTTCGAGGCGAACTTCGATTGTAGAACAAGGATTACTGTAAGACCTTAAATAATTTATCATTTATTATTTTATATTTTAGGTTACCTTTTTGTAATTTCCTTCGTGATACTTTTGAATAAGTGATATCCTAGAGTATATCTTTAGGGGTCTTTTGAATTATTTAGTTTAGAACAATAAGGATTAGCCATTTTGTGTTTTACTGGTGATGCCAAGGAAAGTGGGTTCGTACCTATGTGGAGGTACCACAAAGGCTGCAGATCGAGTCAGCTTCCACGTATACAAAGTGAGAGACAGTGAGGGCGGAGTAAGGTTTGAGAGTAAGGCTCCGCAGACAGGCCGCGAGGGCTGGCAGCGCTGTGCAGACAGGGCGACGATGAACAAGGCCGGCAGTCGACAATCCAAGCTAGGGTCCAAGTCCGGGGTGCAGCATCAGGGGTCTGATGTCAGAGGTCCAAATGTGTTTCTCTCACTAGAATTTCAGAGAGAATGGGTTTTTAGAGAGAGAGTGAAAATGTCAGAATGAGAGGGATATCTCAAATGAGTCCCAAAGTCCACTATTTATAGACAAAAGTGTGCCTGCATCATCAGCTGACACGTGTCGTCCCCTGGTAGTGACACGTCACCAGGGGGTCCCAAAGTACCGATTCTCCGTTGGACTGCCTGTCCCCAAATCCGTACTGCCCTGCCCTTGCAGCATCTCTCTGCCTGTCTGAGAAGACTGACCACACTGCGGTAGCATAATTAGAGTAAGCTTGTTGCCCCAGCCACCGGTCCAAGCCCTTACTGAATCCCACAAGGTGCGTCAAGAGACACGCAAAGAACCTGACAGCGGTGAGGGTTGCCCCTGTAGCCAACTGCCAGGCGGACTAGGCGCGATGCCCTCCGAAGACCTGTTCCCGTCCTAGAGTGACCCATGGGTCATTTGTCATGGTGGTGTCGAAGATCAATGGTAACATGAGTGGACATGGTCGCAGCTCAGTGCTTAGGGCCACGCGAGTCACCCCAAACGGCAATAACTTTGTGGTAACAAGCCTATTCCGCTGCAAGGGGTCCTCGTGCCGGAGCACTAAGAGCAGAGCCCCCCGTGATTGTGAGGGCGATGGCTCATCCCGTGGCGGTAATGACTTTGTGGTAACGAGTCCATCCCGCTGCGAGGGGTCTTCGTGCTGAAGCCCCCCGTGATTGTGATGGCTATGACTTTGGGGTAACGAGCCCATCCCGTGGCGGCAATGACTTTGTGGTAACGAGTCCATCCCGCTGCGAGGGGTTCTCATGCCGGAGCAATATGAACGGAGCCCCCCGGGAAGTACATAACATGATTGTGGCGCATGGGTACGGCGACTACCGTCGCGAGACAATACCTGGTGCCGATGCACGTATCATGAGAATGTCGAGTGTCGCGAGACAATGTCTGGTGCCTGGGGACGTCATGAAAATGGCACGGCGCATGGGCGTGTCAGAGTGCGCGGGGCGCCTGCCCTGCGACGAAGGTCGCAGAGACGGCGCGCGGGCGTGAGCGACGGGAGTCACGGAGTTGTCACGCGAACACGAGCGACGAAGGTCACGGAGGCGACACGCGGGCGCGGGAGTCACGGAGCTGGCGCGTGGGCGACGGGTGTAGCGGAGACGGCGCGCGGGCGACGGGTGTAGCAGAGACGGCGCGCGGGCGACGGGTGTAGCAGAGACGGCGCGCGGGCGACAGGTGTAGCAGAGACGGCACGCGGGCGACGAGAGTCGCTGAGCTATCGTGCTGACACGGGCGACAAAGGTCGGGGAGATGGCGCAAGGGCGACGGGAGTCGCAGAGCTGTAGCGCGGAAGCGGGCGACGAAGGTCATAGAGATGTCGTCCGAGCGACAGGGGTCGCGGAGATGACGTCTGGACGACGGGCGACAGGAGTCGTGGAGCGGCCGGGCGGGCGACGGTGACGGGCACCGTGAAGCGGGGGTGCGACCATGGGCGACGGGCGTCGTAAAGCCGGTGTGCGGGCGACGACGACGGGTGCCGTGAAGCTAGCCGCGGGCAACGGCGGGCGTCGCGGAGACGGCACACTGCCGCGAGTGACGGAGCGTGGTGGTGAGCGACGGTCGTTGCGACGACGGAGCGCGGCGGCGAGCGACGGTCGTTGCGACGACGGAGCGCGACGGCGCGCGACTGCGAACGATGGTAGTCGGTCATCAAGGTAGGTGGCCGAGCCCCTAGGGTGGCCGACCCCTTAAGGTGGCCGCCCGCCCCAAGGTGGCCGACCAGTGGGCCTATAGGTGTAGCCAAGATAGGTTGGGAACAACTGGTAAAAGTAGTTTGAGAGATTGAAGAAAGAGAAACCTAAGACTTAAAGAATTCCAACTTCCTTATATAGTATAGCTTATATATAGGTGAGTTGATTTCATTGTTTCAGTTTTCAATTCATTGGAGGCTTGCACAATTTTGCAAAGATTGTAGTGCAATTTGAGGTAAGGTTTCATGTATGTATGCACCTCGTTAGCATTATGCCTTTTATTAAATTATGTTTCTCCGATTTTGATTCAATGGTAAAACTTTTCTTTCGTCAAAATTATCGGTCCTTGATCATCATATCTGTAAGGACGTCTTCCAAAACCCCAATTCTCATTTTTCATCTTTTTTGTCTCATAAATCCTTGTAATTTTTTTTAACACAATAGCTTCATACGAATTTTGTTTTTGATGATTCGACTTCCATTGAATTTGTATTTTTTTTCCTCTTTGCTTTGAGTCAAGTATTCAATGTACTTTAAAATCGTTTGAAATATTATGCTTTTGTGACTCTTATGCCTTTGAGATACTTTGATATTCATTGGACTCTTCTAAATTGAATTAAAAATTAGAATCTTCGTGTGCTTAGGTTACTGTGATGCAAAATATATCATATGACAATTGATATCTGTATGCAAACTTTGAATTTGGAGCCTTTGCATACTTTGGTTAACGTGATTTATACTCACGTATTACGTGGTTCTATTGTATTTAACTATTAGTTCAATTATTCAAATATATTATTTTGACTCTGATTGTTATTTGTTGGGTCAACATCCCTAAGTAAAAAAATTTGTCATGCCAAGATTATTTATCGTCTTTACACCTTCGATTTCGATTCTATATGTTATGTCTTTTGACTCAACTACATGTTCTTGAATACTTACATTGTACTCTATTCGGTGTGCGTATGTTATTTTTGCTAAGCTTCATGCCCATTATCCCATCCAGTTTTTAAGCTGATATGATTTAAAAAGAGGTTAATAGTTATGGAAGAGCATGGAGTTTTACTTTGCCTTAAGGATTTCGTTTTTGATGGGGAGAATTAGAACATTTGCAACAGTTTGTAAATATTAGTTGTTGATTGGAAACCCCGTTTGGGTAATGTTTATTTGTATTTAGACTTTTGCTGCAGTTATCAGGATTGTTAGTTAATGCGAGTGCTTTGATTTGAATTATGTTTTAAAGCTTTGAGTACCTCTTTGGCATTAAATTTTTTTGTAAATGTTTTGGTATTACATTTCTTATAAACATAAATGTTTTGAAATTAGTATGTGAAGGTTCGCCTCTGAATCGAGAGCGTGACAATAATGACAAACTTCTCACCCTTAGATCATGAAACCAACTTTATGCGAGTCCATATAAACTGAGTGCTTAAGAACGACAAGTCTCACGGTTTTTTTGAATGCTTGGCTCACGGTGCTCACAGAAAAACTAAGGATGTATATGATCTGAGTTCTAGCAAAACATATTTGTGTGTTCAAACGTAGCTTGCTTATTTCTAATTGTTCTCAATCTCAACTCGTATGTTGCCTGGTGAGCTCATCTCTTGTATTCACCACATTTCTCCCGAAGTTTGGGCTCGATTCGTTTGCCTCATTTAACTGTACAAAAACATTTCGAGCTATCAAAACGAGAAGCCTTCGATCAATAATCAAACTCCTTACCCCAATTATTAGGTGGATTGATAATGGTGAATGACAACGAACACGATGTTTATTTCTCTGCATATTGGTTTACCAAAGCCATTGCTGACTATCATCGTGAGGTATTCTTTCAGCTCTTTCTGGTATGCACGATCTCGAGGTAAAGATTCCAAGAGCACCCCATAGAAGTGGCTTCAAAGAAAATTTGGGAGTGAACTTTAGAATAATTAGTACCGATAAATTTTGAGTTAAGTTATTTGACACTATTTTCTAAAGGACATAGACGATCAAGAGCTCCATCCATTTGGTTGTACATGTATATTCTTGTTTACATATATGGTAAGGATTTTATCCGCAGGAAAAAAGAAAAAAAAAGTGATTTTGGAAGCCAAAGGTGGGCCCCAGACAAGTTCTCCATTTATAGCCTGCCACGTGTCATTAAAAAAACCCAGAACGCAGAACGGGAGACCCAGAAGCAGGTATATAAGCAGCCCCATTCGGTTTCCGACCACCTTATAAACCAACATAAACCTCCACATATAAATACCTGAAAAGACATATTTAACTGTCGCTAAAAACTAGTAATTCCTGTTACGCAAACCCTCTATTGTGTGATCGTTTTCGCCCTCAAAAATGGGAAGCTCCAACGCCGTTTTTACCGACGATTCCGCCACAATCTCCGACGACGGCACCGAGACCGACATGGACATGGCCGTTGAAAGCAGAGACGATGATGTGGAGTCCCCGCCGCCGTCCGATTCCAGCCCCTTTCAAGAAGGGGAGAAGGTCCTTGCTTACCACTCACAGCACCTTTACCCTGCCAAGGTACCATAATTTACCCCCTTTTAACAGGACCCAAATGGAAAAGAGGAGTAAAAATCATGTCTTTTGTTATCTTTTATCAAGGATTTGCATTTCTTTGAATGAAGAGCGATGCTTGAAAATGAAGCATTCATAGCTAAGGATTCTTCTTCTTTTTTTCTTTTTTGAGTGAAGGAAATGGAAATAAAGCATTCTTTGACTTTTTGTATCTGGGTAATTGCAACTATTGGTGGAAGCAGTCTTGCAACTCTTGTGGGTTGATTATACTCCATATAAAGAATTCCCTTTGACTTTTTTGTGGGTACCAGTATGGATTATTGACAAGCTAAATGAAGTGCTTAGACAGGGGAAAATGGAAGAAAACGATATATGCGGCCAACCTAGCTAAGATGGGACAAAGGCTGGGGATGATGACGACTAGTTAAATGTAGGTAAAAAGGAAAATTGCACACATTTTTCTATCCTACGATGCTTCAAAAGGGACTGTTTTTCGGGTACCATCGGAGTAGTCGACTTTTTGTTCCGCCAATTATGATGTACGACAGACAAAGTTGTCACAAGATTAATTATGCACATAAACATCTATCCTGGAAGATTTAAGAAAACAAAGGGACTACTTTAGGGACAGAGGGAGTATTTGATTTTTTGTTATTCCCCAACTTCATGATTGCCACGTGCAGATTCTTGTACGTTCTCTTATCGGAATAGATCTTGTAAGTTCTTATTCTCGATTCTGTTGATTTTCTGGCAAGATTTTGATGCTGCAACACTAGACATTTCATTGGTATTTTATATCAATGTGAGGCACCTCTTCTGTTGGTTTGGTTTGAAATTCACCCAAGCCTCTTCTAACTCCATTCGTTCTTATACTTTTGTGATGAAATGCTCTTTCCATTGTAAGGACTCCTTTTTAATTTGGTGCATGCTTTTGTTTGCAAGGTGCAAATGGTTGAGTATCAAATGAAGGAATGGAAGTACTACGTTCATTACCTTGTAAGTAAACTGCTTTAATTACACCGAGTTAACACGTCTCTTTATGCTAATGTGATATGGCTACAGTTTTTCGTATCAGAAATATAAGTGTGTGTACACATAGCTTTCAACTCCGTAAATGCTGGCTGTAATTAATAAATTGAGTTTAGAAGACTTTAGATTTTCATCGCCAGCACTTGAATGACCAGCTCTCTTTGTTTTTCAGGGGTGGAACAAAAAGTGAGTACATCTTCCACGTTTTTTGCCTACTGCATAGTGTTACTTCTCAACTCTTCATACTAAAGAAAAGGTTATATGAAGAATGAAGGCAAGTAGTCGTTGGACGGTATTAGTTTATCATGCTTTATTTTTTTCCAAGTTTCCATTGTCTAATACATGGTTTCAAGACAAATGCAGATCTAGTGGATCCAGTAGCCAGTTAGTATTTCTTTACAAGAGAGATCTATATTACGTCATTTTTCATGATATAGTATCTTATGCTTGTCCACATTAGTTCAGGTATTCTGGAGAATCCTAATGGTAGACTATGTGAGCAAAATTTGATTCAAATAAACTTTTATATGGGGAGGGAGATTTGGATCTGGGACTTGGGACAATTTTTGGAGAGAGGTCATTGTTTTTCCTAATCTCATTGATGCCCTGCAATTACGTATTATAATTCCAGTATCTTTCTTTTTTAACAGTTGGGATGAGTGGGTAGGCATAGATCGTCTGCTGAAATGTACGGAAGAGAATGCTAAACAACAGGAGGTGCTTGACAAAAATCATGGCGCAGAGAAGAATGTAAAGCCTGCGCGCACATCACAGAATAAACCCAAAAATTCTACTGGTTAGAACTATTATTCAATATTGTACTGATATAAGTGACTTTCGGTGCTTCGGTTTTTCCCCATGTGAAGAAATTATATTACCAATTTTGTTGTGTTCTCTTTTTCTTCAATCTCCGCAAATGTGTGGCTCAGCCCTGGTGGTGGAACATTCCCTTGGTTTTTAATCATCAATAAAGAATGAAGAGAAGTGCAATTTTTTGCCTTTGTCCAGTCCATGATGCCTATTGAGATTATGATCAAGATAAGCAAGCATAAGCAATGTACTTGTAGAGAATAATGTGCCAAATATGTATTTGAGGTAACTTTGCATCATCTATAAGTGCACATAGAGTGGCCTGTGAGGCCATTTAAGAAATTTTGGCTGCTACTTGCAATGCCTTCTCAAAAGCATGTAAGCCAATATGATTCATGTTTGCACAATTATCGGTACTACTACATCTATGTTGGACTTTTTTTTTGTATTGATTTGGCAAAATTCTTTGATTATTTGCACATAAATGTAGGGTTTGGTATTTCTCTAGTTACTCATGTTTAAGCTAATACTTTTTGCAGTGACAAGGGGCAAGAAGAGAAAGAATGACCCTGTTCCTAAGGTACAGCTCTATAGAATATCGTTCCTAAGGTTCTTTCTTTCCTTGTCTTCTGCATCGTTGATGTGTGTGAATTTCAGAAGTTAGGGTACTCGAGGTTCAGGGATGTGTTACGCGGGGATTCGTGCATAACTGACCGTACTTCTTAGCTTTTTGTGCATAATTTCATGCAATGTTCCTGGCCTTCTTTTATTTCAGTCCAGGAGGACTTTCCATGTTTAGCCATTGCTTTGACATTGTGCACATTTTTTTGGTTAGCTTCTCACTATAGTTGGGAGGTCAGGCTCTTTGTAGTGGGTGTTCTTTCTGCGAGGTGCACGTTAAGGTGCCCTAAGTTTTTGTTATTTAGCTTTATAGCACTCGTAGAGGACATGGGATTCTAATATAGATTTTAGTTTCATGAAAACAGCTCTGTCAAATTAATGGGATCAGACTAAAGCTGGTGTTTTTCAAAGAGGGATATTGCTTCAAATTTGTCAAACAGCAATACTTAGATTTCTTAGGTTAAATGTGTCGACAGGCATAGCCTTGGTGGTTCTGCTTATTGCTAATTGATATTTGTAACATCGTGTGTGATAACAACGTTTGGGGTAAAATCTTGTATCCTGTCTTTGCGCAAGGATACTTAAGTAAGAAGATGAGATCCTTGATACCAAGATGGGATCCTTGATACCATCCCTCTATGGTCTGACGTAATTGGTTTTTGATCCTTTTAGAACATGCTATGTCTGAATGATATGTATTGACTTACTGGTTACCAGGTATGTGATTCCAGCAATGCCTATAGGACCATAATGCTTTTTTTCTTCAACTTTGAGCTTATATTCTTTTTTATTCACTCATTACTTTGATGGTCCTACTATCTTCTTGTATTAATCTATATGGCTTAATTGTTTAAACTGTTAGCAGTCAGTTCAGACCTTCTTTAAAAGGATCCTAAGCCAAGCTCATGTTGTTAAAGCCCTTCTTAAAATGTCGATAGCTATCATTGTTTTATGCTTTCTTTTAGTTTTTTGTGAGTTTTGGGGACTTTTTATTGACTTTATTACTTTTGATCTGTTCAGAAGGGAACTGCAGAATTGGAACAGCTCATGCCTATCCAAATCCCTTCAACTTTAAAGAAGCAACTGGTTGATGATTGTGAACATATAACTCATATGGGCAAGGTAACATCAATATGCATATTTTGTTGATGACCCTTATTGCTCTGGACTCTATGATACCCCTCTACAATATTGGCAATGATTTGTAAAGAACTTGCCATAAGCTCCCTGTCCACTTTCTTCATATTATGTCATTTTTGTCTTTACTTGCATTACCTCGGCATCGGGAGGGTGCAGAAATCTTTTGGGTTGACAATCGCAAGGATTTTTCTGGTGTTGAGTGTCAATTTACTAAATGCACATTCATTGTTTCTGAAAAATTTATAGGACGCATGTATTTCGAGATGAAACACTTCAGCTACTTTATGATAGGCTTTAGACCACTTAATTCATTGGCCTCAGCAAAGCGTTCAAAAATCTGCAGTCTGGTGCTTTGTTACTTCTTTGGTACCATGCTTTGTCTTGACAGTTGAATTCATCTTTCAGCTTCCAGTGCCATCCAATTTTTTATCAAAATATTTTTCTGGAGGAGCCTTTTATTTCATATTAATGTGCTGTGACTGATGTCAGAATTTATATACAGTATCCAACATCCCAATGAGCCGAACCACATTTTGATACATTCAAATAAAGCAACTGACGAGGGTACTGGAATATTAGTTCAGTTTAATTGGAATGCTCACCGGGTGTGAAAGAGGCCGGCAGGAATTGTAGGTTTGCATAAAGAGGAAAGGGAAAAAGGAGGGAAGATTAGAGGAAACTTTTTGTTTACGCACTAAATAGTTTTGCATGCAAATGTGTGGTGTATTGAAGGTTGACTCCTTGAACCTGTACGTTCATTTCTTGCAGCTAGTCAAACTTCCCCGCACTCCAAATGTTGACGAGATACTGAAGATGTATGTTGAGTATCAGCTGAAGATGGATGGCTGGTAAGTTCGTACTTTGCTGAACCTCCATATTGTTGGTTTTGAGTCTTTGATTCAACTTACATCTTGTTCCATTGTTGAGGTTACTTCTCAAAAGTTAAATGAATAAACAAAAACAGTTAATAAGGTCATCTAACTTGAGGTTGTCCTATTGGGGTGAAGTGCTGGCCTTTGGCTCTAGTCATACATTCACATTGTTCTGATAGTTAAAAACGAAGCATAAGTGTGTATACCATATGCTTTGAGGGCCAGAAAAACGGTGTCCAAAGAAACCTGCTAACGAAGCTTTGAACCTTAGTAAGACTAAAGACTTAAATGTTGGACCTGTCCCAAGGTACAGCAGTGCTTTTCATTATTTAAGACCAAATGTGGCTGCGCTCTTCCACTGACCAAAGGCAGAATTGTCAGACATTCTTGACTGTAAAGCGATAAGTAACATATAAAAGTTTTTAATAGCGTACAAACCTAGAAAAACAGGATAAGATCAAGTGATCAATCAAATGCTGAATGTTGATACCTAGGGTGCTACGTCGGTTCACTTTGAGATTGGACGATTCTCCTCATCTTTAATGTTGCTTTTTGCACGTTTTTATGCTCTGCATCACTCTTGGACTACTGGCACTCTTGTTGTGAAAGCATCAATAGCATTTTGCTAGCTCGGAAGTGAGACAAAGATTTAATCAATGGCAGCCAAGGAAGTGAGAGGCTTTTCTTTAACATGTTCTACTATTTTGTAACGAAAGAATGCTTCAAAAGGCAGTTTAGATTCACAGTTCAAAGTTAGAGCAGCATATGTTTATTAATTCCATGAATAAGTAGGCTCGATAAAAACCGCCAACGTAGACCAGGTTTATACACCAAAACAGTAAGAGCAACAAAAATGTATGTAAAAAGGAGACAAAGGACCCTGAAGAGAAGGGCCAAGATCCTCCTGACTATTAGAACACAACAGTTCAAACTTGTCATTTTAATCTCTCTACAGGCAATCGCGGGAAAACCGCCAAATGCCTGATTCATCGGGGTTGGCTTTAGAACCTTGAGGATTTGATTCTTCTTAGGTTTTCTCTTTTGAAGATTTTTAAAACAAAAAACCTATCACGACTTCACAAGGATGTGTTTTGAAACATTGTCAGATAGTTTCTCATTTGGGGAGTGTTGGTCATCTTTAAACAACTTACTGCTACTGTTGCCCTAGTAATTGTGGTGAGATGTTTTGCATGTCTTATGTAATTGGCGATCCTTGATGTGATATGGAGCCAAGTTATTGCTCACAGGACACGCCATTGCTTCAGAGCTGCTTTAAATTGATCAGGACATCTTGGGATTTTAGGGTGGTGTTTGGTGTCAATCTGGAATTGCTGAATTAGAAGGCCAGAGTGTGGCTAATCTTAGCTTGATTGTAAAGTTTGCCAAAGTGGTACTCAATTTTCGAAAAATGACGTCATAGAGAACATTCGCCGTTCAGTTGTTGTTTTTCAATGATTGACCAAAATAATTTGTACTAAATACTCCCTTCGTCCCAAAAGTATTGCTTAAATTTCCTTTTTGGGGTGTCGCAAAGATATTGCTTGCTTTCTAAATAAGGTTGGTTTTAGTTTTAAATTTTCCATTTTTACCCTATATTCTATTTTCTTTTCTCTCTTCGTTTGGTTCTTTTTCCACAGAAACCCTCTTTCTGCATCCTTCCCCTCTCATCTTCATTTTTCCCTTTCCCTCTCTTCCCTTTATCCTCTTTGTCCCTCCCTGCCCACCATATTCCGATTTTCAAAGTCAATTTCTCACTAGTCGGTTAAGGTGCCAAAGATCTAATGGTGTGACTGTAGGGGTGTGTGGTTGTACGGTGGTGGTCGGTCCATCATATCAACGGCAACATTGACGACGTTGTGATGTGAAGCCCGTCATTTTGGTTCAATTGGTCGGCCGATGATGATGTAATGAAATATTGAAGGTTTCAGGAGTCAACTTCTAAATGTAACTAGAGTGAAGTTGGTAATCTCCAATTCCTGGCCACAATCATCAATTCGTCAATTTAACAAAGGAAGGGATAAGAGAAGAAAGAAATTAATAACAAAAACCGAGACCGGTTTACGAAGGTATGAGGGTAGAATAGGAAAGACAAGAAAATTTGACCATTCTCTTAAACATTGTGCAAGTCAAACTAGTGCAATTATTTTGGGACGGAGGGACTAATAAATTGCATGAACTTAGATCAATCAAATAATGATATTTCTATGCAAAGATTCAGCCCTAATCAATTTGTCCATTTAGATTGTATCCATACGATGTGGGATAATGATAAAGAAAAGGAAAGGGAGTAGAATTTACAAAAACGGGATTCATAGAAAATGGGTTGGTTCGTAGAGGAGAGGTCGAACTATGCATAGATCTACCTCTGTCCCCGCGGTGATAATTTTGATAAGCTGAAAAACTAGTGATCGGATCAATGGCTTAAACTACCCTTCTTCAATTTCATTACCCAAGTTCCACACACCAGGTCAGGAATCTTCAAAAAGAAAGAGGTGGGTAGTGCTACTGGATAATGTCATCCCTCTCAACCGAAGGACTCACAATGTGCGGCCAAGCCAAGCCGCCTCAGTGAACTCGTGCTCTCTTTACCATACAATTTGTAGCAGCTACTCTCGCCCAACAGAAAGGGCTATATTCCTTTTTTGATGCACCCTTTCTTCCTGTGTTTGAAACCTTACGTGCGCTTAGGTTGCTAGCTTTGTCCTTACTGTTTGCTTTGCTAAATCGACAAATAAGAAGATTGTATCATGGGTTTGAATCCTGTTTCCTCCAGCACGGAAGGCTGGCGAAATTACGTGAGAGAAAGAAGCTCTCGATGTAGGTCTTTCTAATTAGAAGGCTCTTCTCAGGATGGGTTGCAGCATATGATGAGGCTCATTTAGTCCTATAATCGAAGTCAGTAGATGGGAATAAAACCAAAGTCAAATAAGTTGTTACAGTTATGTCCTTATTCTGGGATATGTCCTGGTCAAATTTTCTTTAGAATTATAGTATTTTACAGGTGAAAAAGACTTTAAAGGTTTAAAAAACTAGGAGATTGACATCTCTTTTGTTTCTCCCTCCTGTGTGAGTGTGTTCTCTCTCCTTTCTGTTTCTCCCTCCCATGGGATTGTGTGACCTCTCCTGTCCCTACTGAAGGCTTTTTCGTGGGAGTTGTTACTTGGATTTTTTCGCTGCCTCATTTTAAAACTGCTCCTTGTTATTGAGGTTTTGACTTCCATCTTTGAACTTGAGTAAACAAATGCATTCCTTGGATTTGCTTCATATTTGTAGTCATAAACTGAAAGTTTAGTAGCCTTTTCAAATTCCAACTTTCTTTTAGTAGAACACTATTCATGCACCTTTGCTATCCTACTCTTTTGCATGTTGGGACATCATTTTGTGGGTATAGCATATGTGTGGTGGACTGAAGTTTTTGTACTACTTGTTTACAGCAAATACTTTTGATATTACACTCCACTTTCGTCACTAAAGACCCAACAAGTGTCACTGAAGGGAACTAACGAATGTCACCTAAAAAGCTTTAGCGACAAAAGTGGAGTGGTAGATGGTAAAAAGTGGAGTGCAACTCTGTTTATTGGAAATTGATTTTTAGATAACATTCATATATTGCTAGTAATTTTGAGTATCATAATTTTATTTTGAGGATAAAGGATAGCTGATTCAGTTCAAGAGATTCTGAATGGCTTGCGTTGTTACTTTGACAAAGCATTGCCTGCAATGCTCCTTTACAAGAGTGAGCGTCAACAATACCAAGAAGCAATTGCAGATGATGTCTCTCCTTCGACTGTATATGGGGCTGAACATTTATTGCGGCTTTTTGGTATGCTCGAGACAAGATCTTATTTATTTGAGCACATTACCTCTTCTATTCATTTTCTCTTCATTTCCTGTAAAGAAATATTCAGGATGCTCACCAGGTGTAGAAAATCTTGAATGAGGTCCTTATTTATTTTATATACTATTTAATTGTGTGCCTGGTGCTGTCATTAATTGTCGAAGGGCACAAGTATTCAGAATTTGAGCCATCATGCACACGTATAGTTTCCGTTGTTACAGAGTCGTGCTTTCTATTTTGGTCTGTTCCAAAAATCTGTGTCAAGTAAATACATCAGTTGTACATGAGTGTGAGGCTTTCCTATATTAGCCTTGAAAATATCATATTAATGTGCATCCTTAGAGCTTGTATTTTTATGGGCAATTTTGGAAGAAAGGTTGAATACGTTATCAGGGCATTTGATGCAATTCCTTAAACATTGGGCTATGCTATCTCAAACACGGCACTCAAAATGGAACAGAGGGAACTACGTACCGTTGGTTCTTGTATTGAATACTGAAACAGTCTCTTCACAATAGTGGTAATAAGCCTGCGTAGATCAAATCTCTCGAGACCCTGCAACGGCAGGAGTCTCTTGCACTTTGGCCACCCCTTTTGATTCTTGTGTTGAAAAAGTTGAAATGGCTGGCCGCAAAGCGGTGTTTGAAAGGTGAATCGCAGTGATAGGCAGCCTTTCCTCATTTCTGGAGAGGCTTGTTGCTAAGATTCAGAGAGGCAGCTGATTGGATGAGTAGAGAATAAGACGTGCCATGAATCTTGTTTAGTTTCATGCAGACACACTCTTCAATTCTAATTTTCTTTGTGGAGTTTAAGCAGAATTTTTTACTTTGTATTTTGGCTTGTCTCTGCCGGTTAGTATAAAGAAAATCCCCCTTCTATCTTTGTTATTGTGTAATTTGCTGGCATTTGCAGTTAAGTTGCCTGAGATGTTGGGGCAAGCAAACATTGAAAAGGAGACGTTGATAGAGTTGCAGCAGAAATTAGTGGACTTCCTCAAGTATGGAATTCATCATTTCTCTGATTCTCGTTACTACAATTTGACTAAAGCTACACCCAGAGAGATGCTGAATCAATATGCAATTTCGACGATTTTACCATGCAGGTTTCTGCAGAAGAATCAGAGCGCTTTCTTCCTCTCTACTTACCAAACACCAGAAGGTTCTGTCGCAAACACTGAGAAACAAGATGGCTGAGCTGGAGAACTTGCTGGAAGTCTGGAAACACATGTAAATACTACAAGAAGCTGCTGGGTTCAGGGAGAAATTATGGGACCCTTGGCAGCTCTCACTCTTTTTTGAGTCCATTTCAAGACTCGTGTTTTTTTTTTAATGTTCGTCAGTCAGGAGTTAAGCTATTGCTATAGTTCTTTTTAACCTTCGAATCAACTTGATGTATATCCGAGGGACTAACATGCTCTCATAGTTTTATTTTACTTCGGCTCTTCTACGAGCAATCTTAGATCATGGGGCATAGGATCTAATCTTCATTAGCTGAATCTCTGTTTGTTCGCTAGATTTTATTTCGTCTGAGTCTTGTGATGAATTTCAGCGTTGAACTAATTTCAGCGTTTGGTGCACCAAGAAAAATAGGGGGAGAAGGTTGGAAAGGTAGGAAAAAATTATTTCAAAGGTTATGGAAAGGCCGTAATTCGGATCTTTTTTTTCTTGTTTTAATACAATAATCAATTCCATTACTGGAACAAATAGTCCGAATACAGACAGGAAGGAAATTTGAGTAATCGCTCTCTTGGTCCATATGCACTTAGTTTAAATGAAACTTTTACGAATGATACCAAGACTAAATGCATACCATATCTGTCGTGGTGCTCACAGTAGAAAAAAATATATGGAATCTTGATTGTGATGATGCTTTCATCACTTTCTTTATGTTGTTTAGTGCAACTCACACTAATTTTTTGGGCCAAACAAAATGCTGAATCTTTGAACATCTTTGGAAATAAGCATGAAGGTGTTCAACTTG